>JAEIFU010000189.1:0-197520 GCA_018904235.1 Lordiphosa stackelbergi | reverse complement strand
TGCTACGTGTGGATCCCTAGATAGTGCTATGCGTGGGGTGTTTCTAAGAGAGAGAGAGAGAGAGAGAGAGAGAGAGAGAACGCGACTGAGCGTGGGAGCTGATTAACCGAACATCTGCTTGAAAATGTACAGAGAATTTATTTTAGATAATCGTGGTTAACATACGCTGAGCTCAGCAGGTGCCAAGTGGTCACCTCGGGGCACACACACACACTTAGGGACTCACATTTACACTGTTCGTGTGCCTGTCTGAAGCGCTCTCTCTCTCTCTCAATTTCTCTTCTGCACTGGGGCCAGAAAGTTCTTGCTGTTTTGGGGGCTGATTTGAATATTTAACACTCGCGCGCACCACAGCCCTCTATGGCTGAGATTTGGGTGGTAGGGGGAGTCGAGTGTTGGACCACAATGTAGTTGGCCCGCGCGATGTTTTTATCGATTGTGACTAGAGTCAGCCCCCAACCTCTCGCGGAGCTACTTCTAGTCACTTTTTACGAGTTACACACGCCGTAGAAGAAAAGCAGCAAATTGAATTGGCTCCTTTCTCTATGCGCTAATTAATGGAAATGAGCTAAACAAATACAACACACAAAACACACATACCATAAATTATGACAGACAGACAAATTGACAACAATTGCACAACCAGCCCGCACCCTTAAGCCCGGAGGAAACCCGGCAAATGCTGCTGCGGTACGTGTCCACAGTCGTCGGCAATTGCCAAATTTAACGCTGCATTGGACAATTATGGGATTTTTATGGCAATTGCCATTGGAAGAAAAGCAAATGGTACAAAGTCGAGGGCAAAGAAATGTTGTCAAGTTATAAAAAAGATGCGAAACCGGTACAGGAACACAAGTCACGGCAAGGGTTAAGGCAAGGCGGCTTACAAAATGGTAAGATTTGAAACAAAACTTAAGCTAAGTTCACACAGGCAATAATTTACACAAATTTTGATGAGCATTTGGCAAATAGCTATGATTGCAGATTTTGCACATGGCAAGAATTTGGTTTATTTAAGCAAATTTTCATCAAAATTTGGCCAATTATTTGACTGTGTGAACTTAGCTTTAAAATATTCAACAAATTTAAATCAACGTAATATTTCAAAAAGAAATACAATAATTCCGGGAACTGAGATGACCTCTCTGCTACTGAAATTTAATGATTAACGACACCTTGGACGAATCTTACCATGATGACAGTTCGGAATGTATATATATGCACCTCGATTCCGGTTCTAGTACGTACCAAAGCTATTGGCTCGTTGAAATGCTCGGAAATTGGGACTGGTTTGGTGCAGTGGCTTGCTGAGGTCTTTGAAAGTGAGGTTCGAACTCGTCGGAAGTACAAGGTCCTTAAGCTGTCTTTATACTTGTCATATATCTCTTAATAGTCGATTGTCAAAATATATCTAACAAGATATTCTCAACGCACTAAAAAAAGATTACGATATTTAGTATCAAATCGGCCTTTATCTGACAAAATATCAAGATGATATTAGCGTCCATATGTTTAGGTAGAAATAGTATCACATTAAATGAAAAATTGATATTATATCGATATTAATAAAGATAGGGCCGATATTTGATCTTTTTTTCCTGAGCAAATAGCGCCTGTCCTAATTCATCTAGGAGATTTAGAGATATTTGATTTATATCACTTTAGAAATATATGACAACAGCATTTACAACGCTGCTTTATGGAACCTAAGGATTTAATTCGCCCTAAGTAACTGTTTTTGAGAGTAAGCAGACTTAGAATGTTTGGTTCATGGTGGAACCCAACCCACCTGCATTTGCATTATCAAAGTGGAATTTCTCAACCACATTTACATTACTACATTAATTGTGCTATAAAAACTGTTCACCCCCCAATATATTTTGGGAACTTGCAGCCCAGTTGGAGATTCTACACAGGGGACACATTGGTGCTAGCAACACACAGCTACAACATCGGTTGCTAGGTGAATAAGGACGATAGCTAAAGATGTACCAAATTGTTACTACACAGAGAAAAAAAGATCAAATTCATGCCGATATTAACCAGATTAAAATGAACTTTACAAAAATATCAATATTTTCATTTCATTTTGACAAGAAAATAATATCTTTCTGATCCAAAATAATATTATTCACGTAAATGGATATTAAATAGTTTCAGAATGATACTAAAAATATTAATATGATACGTAAAAAAATAACGATTTGAAATTTGAAAAATATCAATTTGATATTTTATCATATCGGCTTAAAATTGATATGAAAAAATATCAATTTTTTTTTCTGCGTACAATTCTCGCCTCCAACGGACAAGTCAAAATCTAGTTCTAATAATCAAGATGAAATAACTTTCTTAAATAAAGTAATAACCATCGTGAACGAAATGAAAATGAGTCAAATTCAACAATATTTTGCTTACCATTTCTTTGCCAGAAGCATTCTGTGATGAACAGATTCTGTGTAATAAGAGATTCCCTTTGGACAAGTGTAACGGTAGCTTTACATATTTTTGTTTCCCCACAACAGAGATACAGTTGTCAGGTCTTCGTTTTTCGTCACCAGAAGACGCTGTTTAAGCCTCGTTTAAAGTGAATAAACAATAGACAAAAAGTTCTGAATACAATTATGCACATCCTGGACACATTTGAAGAAGCCATGGCTAGATAAAAACTAGACCACTCCATAGTCTTTTTTACACAAGTCTTAAGAAACTTAATCGGTTGTGGTGCCAACAGTGCCGATAGATCGATATCGCCTCGATCGCATCGAATAAAAAGTACTTATTCTAAAATTTTTATCAAAACGGCCACCTTAAGCCAGCTATTGACGCCAGCTGTGAGCCAAAAAAAAGCTTCTTAAACATTGTCATGTATATTATATTTATCTGTACCTCGATAAGTGACATTGCGTTTGACATAGAGTTTTCCTAATACTTCACGAGGGATCAAAATTTTGGAAACTACTTTTGTAGCCCTTTATTTAATGTAAGAACAGAGAGTCGTGGACAGAAAGGTTCCCAGATAAAGGCAGACAGAAAGTCATATGCAACGTGACCGAATACGGAAATGCATTTAGTCTGCTTTCACAAAAAAGCAAAACTCTGCGGAATGCGTTCGAGTTTTTTAATGCAACTATCTTTACTATGATATGCAATGATTTAACTATATATTTATAGCTGATTCGCTCAACAACAAATGTTGTTGTTTTTTTTAATTTGACTTCATTTTGATACGCAACGTGACATACGTTACGTGACAATCCTTTTACAAAGGCCTCATAAAAAAGTACAAATTTCGATTCAGGAACTTAAATTGATTTACATAAGCTAAGTTAGCTGCATAAAATGGATAGGAACTTGCGATTTTTGGTTAACCTCTCTGTGGAAATGCCCATGTCCAGGTTCGAACCCGTTGTATAGTCTACGGATTGGTTCGCGTACCGGTTTCCATAACCCTAACTTGGTTCGAGCCTCGGTGCGCTTGAACATAAAATAATATTTACGTTATATAAATACTTATTTCTTAAAATAAAATCTTTATTTCATTAATGTATTATTAATTATCCAATTCCATTATTAGCTAATACTTAAAAGTTTTGAGAACTGCTTAGTTTAAGTTAATAAGCATTATGTCTTCTAGAAGCTCTTCATCTAAACCAGCCCTTAGATCAGAAAGATCAAAAGTTGAAAAGGCTCGTTGAGCTGATACCTGAGTTGCTGGAACAGCAAGAATGTCATCTTTTTTAAAACATTTGTCGATGTATGTTCTTTTGGACAATTTTCGAAGGAAGCTATAATCATCATTTCAGATTTTATATTTGATATTAGTTTATTGATTTCATTAAATTCCCTTCTTCGCAATCAGACGTTGAGTCATTTAAAGTTGAATTTTGAATACTCTCATTAAGAGTGAACAAAGTTGGAAATCTCGGTTCCAAGAGCTTATTGGTACTGAGCTCATAAAAGAAGAACGTTTATCGAGGTACTTAGATAGTAATAAACAACATGAAAAGCAAGCGTAGTAATTGCCTTAAAGAAGTATTATAAATTGGCTTGCTGCAGCAATTACAATGGAACTACGTTCCATTCAGATCTATTTATGTGGAACTTTGAATTCAAAAATCATTAAGAGTTAGTAAACGTTTGCACCTCGATTTCCTAAATATTTGCTATATGCAATAGATTTCATATAGCGTGAGTCAGGAGTTCCTTACAAGTAAAGTAAAACTAATCTTTCATAAAAAAATTGTTAATGCTTTTGATTCTTCTGCTCTGCAGTTCTCATAGCATAAGTATGGCCTAAAGAAATTGCGTACTTTTGGAGATCTTCTGGAATGAAAGCAGTCAGATTTCTATTTTTACCCTGTGTGTTATTGGGAAAACTACTTAATTTTGTAAGTTTTTTGTTTCAGGTTCGAGGAGACAGAAATATTAGTGGTTCGGTTCGTCGTACTTAAAAAACCCGAACCGAACCGGTTCTTAGGGGTTTGGTTCCAAACCGGAACCAAATTTTCCATCATTAATGCCCTTCAAAGTATGCGAGCTTTATTCCCTTATATAACAAACATTGGCCGTGTTCACCAGCACAAATCGACGACCAGAAAATCAATGGATCTAGTTCGATTGTTGCGGTGAACGAATATTTTTCTGATTTTGATGGATGGAAAAAAATAGAAAAAATAAAAAATTCATTTAATAAATTAAGAAATCACAACGTTAGCTTTCACGCACACCAAATTTACCTAAACATTTAATCAAAGCGTTCAGCTAAAGCAAATTTCTTTTTTGATGTATGCTGATTTTTGTGTAGGCTGGTGAACAAGCCCATTAAATGCGTCGTACTTAATCCACACTGAAAATTCATCCAGATTAGGTATACAATATAATCTTATGTTGAGTCTCATGAATGTCAATAAATGAACTTGTTTGGACGCTTTGCCCAAGAGTAAGCGGTACGGAGACTCTTATGGGTTCAATTACATGAGCTTGCAAACGGCAAAGCGAGGCAAAAACAGACAATCATACGAAAGCGGTATCAAACAAAGCGATCAGCTTCGCAGTGCCCATCACTGATCAAGCTTGACTACAACTAATTTAAAATTTTATAATAAATATTAAACGTGCTTATAATCTCACCTGGAGGATGGGAGCTGACGCTGGAGGGAGAGATACTCGCCGCTGTCGGCGCAACAAGGTGGCTTTGGCTGGACGCCACCGCTAAGACTTCTTTCAGTTGCTGTGCTGGTGGCTGCAGCTAATGCTGGTTGGCTTAATGTATTAAGTTCCGGCCTCAAGCGTAACAATTGGTCCAATCTGAAATTATACGTATTTAAGTGCTATCAAAAAGTGTTGATGGGTAATTTAAGAATGCTGGCCATTTTCTCAGCGCACTTAAGGGTTAAACAGGCGACTGTCGTCATCTTGCAACTTTATGGCTGGCGCAAACGTCTTGTTTGCATTTGACGCCGCGCAGGTAATAATGCCGAGCCTAGGCCAGACCCTGAGTAACCAACCAGGGTGCAGGGAGTCGGGCGTACTTCCCGCGATGGCCCGCAGTGCGGAAGTGAGCGCCGGGCAAAGGCAAAGGCAAGGCAAGGCAAGACAAGCAGTCAGACAGACAGCCATCAAACACGTCGTAAAATTTGTTTTCTCGCATTGCATTTGCATTGTGCAATATGTGGCTGCAGTTGCTGCTGCTGTTGCCTTTGGGCATTACTTCCATTTCCCCCGTTTGGCGGTGTCAGGGTCAAAGTCAAAGCCAATTCTATTTGTACTTTCATGCCCAACTGCATTCCATGGCATGAGCCTGCATGTGTCACGAAAGAACTGGTCTTTGATCGGCACATCGCTGTGCGACTGGTCCCAGATCTCTCATAAAAATCATTCGACTGCAACAACAGCAGATACAAGATACTTCCTTTTAGAAGGGGCAGGCACAGGCGAATGATTTGTTTTGCATAGAATTTAATACAAGGTTTTGTTGTTGAGACAATAATTGAAAATGCATGAAATTCAATAAGTTTTGAACCAACGATCGAACTGAACAACAAAACCTATCACTGCCCCGAACCTTAATATTTACCATGAAATTGAACCTTCCAAACTACAGAATTATTGTGACTGGCAGCTGCTAAACAGCTGAGGTTAGAACAATCCACTAAATGGGCTATTTTTGTTCTCAAAAGAAGACAAACTCTAACTTTTAGCAATAATCGGTCTGAAATAGCAAATATATGAAAAAAGGAGCCAAGTTTTGAATAAGATAGGATTGTATTGAGCCCCAAAAGGATTTAAGGCAATCCCGAAACATTCTGAGCATATTCAAGACAGTCTTAAAATTAAGAATTTTTCGATTAATAAAGATCTTTAATCAAGAGATTCGCACATAAATGAAGAATTTCTAAGATTATTAAACTTTTGACTCTGAAATTTCTTCATACAGGTGAACAAATTTTTAACACAAATTTGAATCTGTTCTGGGATAATAAATAACAAAATAGTTGAGCAAAAGGGCAGACCATTTGGTTTGGAATAGAAAAACTTTTGGGTGAAAAACCAACTATTTTGGTTTACCCTTGCAAGTGTTCGTTTGAATACCTTTTTAAAAATTGTCATAACTTCTCACATAAGTCGGTTGTTTGTGTATTAAGTGAATAATCTCGAACTTGCTTACATCACGACAAGTCATCAAATAGAGTTGTGTCTAGTCTTACGATATGATTAAAATTATTGTCATCCGATTTTAATCGAATTTCGCAAATCTGTTTCAAAACATATAATATTCATAATGGCTGAGTTGAAAAACGCATGAACGCTTTAAAAACATGGATATCAAAAATTTTTTCTCATGAAGACTTTAATTTTGACGCATTGACGCTATGCTGTCATAAGATATAGCCATCCGATTTTAAACAAATTTTGCAAATCTGCCGATGGATTGGCTAGTTACTTCACAGCTGGTGCCAATAGCTGGTGAAGGTGACCGAATGTGTAAAAGCTAATTTCTAAAGAAAGAGTTCACCTTTTTTATACTTTGTACCGAAGGTTCATAGAGTATGTTAAGTTTGTGCAAAAGTATGTAACATGGAGAAGGAATCATTTCCGACACTATAAAGTATATATATTCTTGATCAGCATCAAAAGCCGAGTCGATATGACTCTAGAGTCTCTGCGAAACCAAGAAATAGGAGAGCAGGCACTTAACTTTAAAGACGATATTGAACAGACGAACTACATTTACTCGGCGGCAGTCACAAAGGGAACATCTAAACAGCATAACAATTCAAACAAATACAAAAACATGACGAATAAAACAACTAACAGAGACAAACAATCGTGCAATACAACAAAACAATGACGTCCACTAATATAGACTCCCTGAGGAAGGCAATATAATTGCCGAAACGCGTAGGAGAAAACCTAAGCCAAAAAGTGTTTTGATTGCAGGAAGGGAAGACGACCGAATAAAAACCCCAATCTACACCACAATTATACAACGAAAAACGGCAATAAACAAATCCCCACATAGCCATGTCCGTCTGTCCGTGTGTCTATCCGTCCGTTCGTCCGTCTGTCTGTCCGTCCGTATAAACAAACAATCGCCGGGATGGTGAGAGAGAGGTTTGGCTGTACGGAAAAATGCAGCAGAGACAGTTTTGTAGAAAGATGATTCGTACCTTCTAGAGATAGTTAGTAATTAGCAATATGTATCGATTTGCAATGATATAAAGATCGGATGAAAATTCCCGCTACTGCCATAGTACATAAATCACCCCCCGCCACCCCCTCCCTTCCTTTCACAACCAACGCCGGGGACAGAGTGAGGAATTATCAGGTACAGAGTATGTTATAGTCGGGCTTGACCGACTTTTTCACTTGTTTTTGTTTGATGTTCCGAGGCGGGATCGAACCCACGACCTCCCGCCCAGCACTCCAGCACACTAACCGCTGGGTCACACACGGCCACAAAAAATGACTTTTTATTGAAGCCCTCAATGTCGGCGATTATTGGTTTCAGCAAGACGGTGCTACGGAACACACAGCGTGCGAAACAATGGCTTTATTGCGATATCATTTCGGTGAGCAGCTTTTTTCGCGATCCGGACCTGCCAACTGTCCGCCTAGATCATGTGATATCACGCGTGAAGTCAAAAGTCTCCATCGATAAGCCAGCTAGGATTCAAGACTTGGAAGCTAACTTACTAGGGTAGGGTCGAGATACCCGAAACAATTTTAAAACCAGTACTGGACCATCCCAATGGACCATTTACGGCGTAGTCGTATCTTTAAAAGGTAATTGTCTTCTTTCGGCCCATAACAAGGATTCCACCATCCAAATTTTTTTAATGGATCCCCTTTACATAAGGCCATTTCCATGATATCGAACCATCGTACATATTTAAAGTAAAATAAAACAAATATTAATTTTGCATAGTCATTTGAGGAAAAAGTGTTACTTTCAATTCAACATTGGTTGGAGTTACAGACTATTTCCTGATAGCCAATTCTGCCATCAGACTCCAATGATTTTTTGTACTTAATCCCCATTCAAAGGGAATGGAAACAATTGCAATAGTCTTGTAATGAGAGCAATAATGCATAAATTCCAGAACACCATTGTGGAGGACTTTTATCCGCTACCCCAGGATATACATCTATACAATACACGTCAGCCCGGTGACGAATGCGCATTCCACGCCATGATGCAATCCCTTGGCTGGGCCAAGCATCCTTTGATCAATCGCATCAAACATGTACGTAGAGACATACCAGGTCCTTTTATATACGGCTCTCGCTCTTCGATGGACTACTCTTCGGACGAAAAGATAAAACCAAAGTGGGGCAGCAACATGGTGGACATTAAAATCGTAACAGGAGCTGGCCATCATGATTACATGCCGATTATATGCGGATATGTTTAATCGCTTTGTGAATAAGAACTGTTATATCTGCAAAGATGACAGCCAGCAACTAAACTGTGAGACCACCCAGTCGGATGAGGGGCTGGAGCCGGTGCTGCCCACAGCCAAATCCGTGGAGATTTGAACGGATACTGCATCAATTTAGCCACCAGCTATGAAACTACCAAATGGTTTGCTAATCGATAATACAGAACGAAAAAAGAAAAGCTGATTCTGTTGTGTACAAAGTTTAGACGTTCCAAAAAGTTAGGCACGACCCAGCGGGCGATAAAAAAGAGTGAATGATCGACATTTAAGAGTGTTTTTGGGAGACTGAAGTGCCCAGGGCAACTACAGGCGGCAGGAATGGTAAACATCAGATGAACGGCAGTCGAGTTTTAAGGAAAACAAACAAATATGCTTTGTAGCACTGGCCCCAACGGCGATAAGCAGCACTTCACACACTATAAGCTTTTTTGCCACTTTATCTGGCTTCTAACTTAAATTCGAGAGGTATAGATCATATTGTAGTCGGGCTTGAACGACTTTTTTACTTGTTACCAGATTTTTCGTGTATAATCGATCTGGCAGCACTGTTTTTTTTTTTTTGGGCCGCAGCAAACTGTCATGTTTTTATATGGCCGAACGACCAGTCTAAGGCAAAAATGGTCGTACGACTTCAGTGTAAGCAGAGTATAAGGCCTTTTTTGAGGAGACCGACAATGCTTCCTATACATCTTTGGAAACACTGTATCGAGCTAAAAGTAGACTGTGAATTTTCAACGCCTTTATTAACAATCGTGAGAATTTTTTTCTACAGCCATTTCAGTGGGTGTCACAATTATTGTTTCATAATTTGTATTTTGCCGCCAACCATAAAGCCTTTCTCCTCTGTGAACGCCCAAGAACAAACAGCATTTCTTTCCGTTTTTAACGACTCTCAAATTTGAATAAGTTAATTAACAAAATTAATATTCAAATAGGTTTATGGCCGAAATGGCGGCTTATGGCTTCATTATGTGAACCGAGTCCCGGAGTTGGACTAAAATTAAAATTCAGACAACAATAAACCTACCACAAATATCATCATCTTCCGAACAAACAAATTCACATGCAATATGTCCGAGGTGGAGAGCCGAAAAGACGAAGAAATATGGTGAGAGGGAAGTTCATTGGCTCTGGCCACTGCCATCATAAAAAATTCGGGTTTTCGTGATGCTGCGAACGAATGAATTAAATTAAATAAAACTCATGTTATCCAATTAGACACAGCCCGGCTCATTGCCGCACCTCACCCTGAGGGGGTCCCAATCTTTAATGATCTTTCTCCCAGCTAATTATGATACCGAGGCAGTGGCAGCCAAGTGAACCCCTTAATTGTCTGGAATTTCTTTATTCTGAGAACCCCTTGGCTTAAAACGTTTTCCATGTAATGAGAGAAACGCGATAGGTAACCAAAAGTATCCGCAGATACAACCAGGTTCCACTGAATTGGGGAAACTGCGTTGAACGACAGGAAAATTGTTGTGATTTTCCAACCCGTTGGATGGACAGCAAGGCGGTTGTTGGGGAGGAGGCAAACAAGTTTTGGTCTGCCTTTCTTTCATTCCATTTTTTTTTATTAAAATGGAAACGTGTTCGGCCCCTGCTCCGGGCGTTTTCTGACGAAAAGAGCAAAGCAAGAAATTGGGCAACAACACAGAAAATCAAACGGCAAGATACCCACACACACACACACACACACACACTCGCAGAAAACTCATCCGGAGCCATATTTAGAACAAAGAACCCAAACTGTTGGATAGGGGAGAAGAGGGGTGAAGGAAAGATGGAATATTTCTACACGTACTGACAGCTACCAAGCGAGACAGTTTTGTAGAAAGATGTCAGATGCATCATTGCACTGCGTTTCCTTTCCAGCCAGCGATATCCACGAGATACATGTGTTCAACCAACAAAATTTCAGAGGCAGTCACATGTAGTCGGGATGCTACAACATGGCCACTTTGCCTCGAACGATCTTCAGTTCACATCTCTCCCTCTTTTGTTTACTTAACATTTCTTGTGTTTCCATTTTTGGCAACATCTTTTATGTCGCATTTCGTTATGATGATGGCAATTTACGACACAAGAGGACATTGTACAGTTCTGTATACACAATGTGAGTGTTAAATGTAATTGATTGTACAAATAGAGTTCACATAAAGTCGATGAATTATGGTTCAATTGAAGGGTTCAAAAAGTAGATCAATTGGTGGAGAAAGGTATACAAGCAGGATGAACTTTCATTGTTGTCTTATTTACATTTCATAGTTAATTTGTCAAATTAAATAAAATCGTTCAGCAATTTCGATTGATCAATTTCGGAATCGGAAAAGGCCTTTTTTGTCAAAAAATACAAATGTTTTGATATTCGTCTATCCTGCATTTACTTTCTGTTCTCTTTTGTCTCGTTTGGTTTTAGTTTTGTGAGCCTGTGAAGAGTTTTCAGCTTTTTGACGGATTGCAAGGGCAAACCATTACATAAGATGGGGCTAATTAATTACAACCCGCATAATCCAATCTCAATAAAAATAGCCCAGTAGTAGGATTACTTGAAGCCTAGAATTACGCTTAGGCATTGATGCTAGCATGATTTTTGACTTGGTTGGAATTAATGTTTTGCATAATTACTATATTTTATCCTCCTTGGTTTTTTCGCGATTTAATAAGTCTTCAGTCACGGTAAATGGTTTGAATAACTCACCTATCACAAAGTCTGAAATAGTTTAAAATCGTCTAAAATCGTTTTAAACTCCGCGTACATAACTAAAAATAATTTTTTACTTAAGGCCTATACTCAGATGAGATAATTTTTTAGTTTGGTACGATATTTCACATGAATAGAAACAATTTCATACAAATAAGATGCCTTTTCAAACGTATTCAGATTTCAAAGCTGTACAAAATCGTTTCTATTTATGTGAAATATCGTACCAAACTAAAAATTTATCTTATCTGCTTATAGACCTTTAACTGTACTTAACAAAAAATTGTTTAGTACGCACGAGTTTTAAACACAAAAAAGATCGGTACTTTTTTGATGTGAAACATCTTTTATTTCGGTAAGAACGATTTTAGTAGGAGTAAAATTTGATTTCAGAGTCACGTGACGCTGACATCATTCATATTTTGTGTTGTTGTTTTGTGGAGATTCCGGCAAACACACACAGACATAAGAGGGATCTGGGTGGGCTCTGGGTGGGATCTGGGTGGGATCTATATGGGATCTGTAAGGGATCTGTGTGGGACCTGGGTGGGATCTGTGTGGGATCTGGGTGGGATCTTGGTGGGGTCTGGAAGGTATCAGGGTGGCATCTGGAAGTGCCCTTCGTGATTTATATACCGTTGATAGAGCTTGTGATTTGTAAATAAGCTCTTAAACTAAGCATCATGTTTCACATCAAAGACTAGTGACCGCTAGCGACACTCACACCTTTTTATACCCTGTACCCATTAAAAATGGGTAAAAGGGGATAATAAAGTTGTGCAAATGTATGTAACAGGGAGAAGGAAACACCTCCGACCCTATAAAGTATATATATTCTTGATCAGCATCAATAGCCGAGTCGATTTAGCCATGTCCGTCTGTCCGTCTGTCTGTATGAACACCTAGATCTCAGAGATGGTAAGAGATAGAGGTTTGACATGTATGGGACAAATGCTTCTTTTATCTGTACGCAGATCAAGTTTGTTTTAAATTTTGGCCACGCCCCCTCCCGCCCCCGCAATTTGGAAAAAACGTTATATCTCCCACAGTTTTGAAGATAGACGATTCGTACTTTCTAGAGATAGTTAGTAATTGCGATTTGCATCGATAAGAAATGATAAAAATCGGATGAATGGTTCAGAAGTTATGAGCAAAAAGCGAACCAAGCCCCCGCCACCACCCCACCCACCCTAAAAAAATGTTGCATACTTTTCGGATGGTCACCCTAAGGAACGCAGGAGCACTATTAAACATGTTTTTTCATGACTAACGGGTTTATCGAAGTCGGTTAGAGCCGACTTTAACTTACGCTCTCGTTGTCAATTGTACAGGGTATATTGAAGTCGGGCTACTCGACTGCAACGGTCTTACTTGTTTTTTATCGGTCGGTACGTTACGACGCCAGACTTATTTTTTCAGTCGGTGCGTTACAAATTATTTACCGTACTTTTTATTTCGTACAGTACGAAACGAATAATCAAAATACGCAAAATGTATTTATAATACTACATAATAACTATATAAGGTCAATTCCAAAATAATTATATTTTCATGGGGAAACATTTAAAATTAACTTACATAAGCCAATTTTTAATGCATTTGTAACCCATCACGAGATTTTTGTATGTAAAGTAGCGCAAGCGTAATTTTTCTCATTTGATACTTATTATTGCCTTTAGAATGCTTTGATTTTTGGTCTCTAAAATATTTCAATGGGTACAAAGAGTTCAAAAATATTGCTTAAGGCACCATAAGAGACTTTGTGTTGCTTTACATTATAAATAGAACAACATAAATATAATGAGGAAATGTAAGTAACGTAACGCCAGGTAACGTCACGTCAGATAATTAAGCAATTAAAAAATAGTTTGAAAATAATTTTGAATAAGATAATCTGGAAAATAAACTTGTAATATTTCAAATCCTCCTAAAAAGCCTGTATACAAAAAGCTTTGACAACTTGCCTAGTTAAGCAATTTTCTAAAACAATTTAAAACCCACTTTCGTGTTTTGTTTTTATCTATCTTTAACTCCTTATGATCGATATCTGTCATTGTTTTTGCTAATTAAACTGCTACTGAATTTCTACCCAAATATAAAACAGTCTGTATAGATATTTTCATATTTCTTAAAAGATTTTTCGTACAAACGTAACGTGACGTCAGTTAAAATGCCCATATCAATAAATTCTAATGTCGTAAACTATTTACAAGCCAAACACATTAAGAACAATAGCACTTGGAATATCCTTTGGCAGACGTAGTTCTGGGGATACGCTAAAATTATTTTAATTTTTTAACAAGAAGCTTAGAAAAATAATTATGCAGCTTTAAATAAGCCTTACAAATTATTTTCCAACTAAAGTTTGTCGCAACAACGATAAAGATGTTAAAAACGTCAATTAATTGAACCGAATCTGATACTCGGCAGAGCGAGCAATGAGACCCAAAAGTAGTAGTTAGCAGTAAAACCGAAGCCAGATAAGCTGTCTATTTGATATGAGATATTTTAGATTTATAACAAAAAAAATAATACTTTTTCCGTACTCCAAAAAGGATATTAAAAAGTAAATTAGCTGGATAGAGCTCGAACACATGCATTTAGAATTTTTAGCAAGTCTTAAAATATAGTTCGAAATTGTACCATAACCCACAGTTTTGTATTGACTACTGGGTGAGGTTAAGGGTTCTCAAGAAAATTATTATAAAAAAAAATGTTCATATATTTATGGAATATAAGCAGAGATTAAAACAGTATCCGACTCCTTAAGCTTTAACCGTTATTTACTGATTTAAACCTATTAACGAACAAGTAACCGTAACATTAAACGCAACCCAAGGAATTTTTGTATATAAAACTAACCTTTACCTATATTATCACTTTCAAAGGCCTTAGGGTCTGAAAATATTAGCTTTGGTAAATAAAAACGAGAAAGGCAAAGCTAACTTCGTCTGTACCGAAGTTTTGATACACTTGAAATAGCTTGTCTCAACGGTTAGCGACTTCGACCAAACTTCGCCAAATCAGCTTAAAAACATTCAATATTACCCATGACTGCGTTTGAGAGCGATAATATTGAGAACAAACCAGTTTTTCTCACTAAAACCCATTTTCGAACGAACATTTGTATGGCAGCTACAAGAAGTAGTCATCCGATCCGGTCGGTTCCGACATATTAGCAGTGTGCAGTAAAAAGAAAGTTTCAGCTCGATAGCTCCAAAACTGAGGGACTAGTTCGCGTAGAAACAGACAGACGGACAGACGGACGGACAAAGCTTAATCGACTCAGCTCGTCATGCTGATCAAGAATATATATACTTTATGTGGTCGGAGATGATTCCTTCTATGCGTTGCAAACTTCTGGGCAAAATTATTGTATAAGTCACTTTTCAAGTGTGAAAGTCGGTCAAGCCCGACTATAATATACTCTGTACCTAGAGTAGGAGCTGTATGCATTGCTGCTGCTGCGCTTATTTCTAAATTTCTCTCCCTCTCCCTCTCTCACTCTCTCTCTCTCACTCTCACTCTCCCTCTCTCTCTTTCCCTCTCTCTCTTTCTCTCTCTCTCTCTCTAAGATTGTGCAGTTTTTTCAAAATTGCGGGGACGGGAGCGGGCGTGGGAAAAATTGAAAATAAACTTGATCTGCCTGCAAGCATTTGTCCCATACATGCCAAACCTCTATATCTTACCATCTCTAAGATCTGTTTGTTCATACGGACGGACACACGGACAGACGGACATGGCTATATCGACTCGGCTGTTGATGCTGATCAAGAATATATATACTTTATAGGGTAGGAAATGATTCCTTCTCCCTGTTACATACTTTTGCACAAACTTATTATACTCTATGTAGCTTCGGTACAGAGTATAAAAAGAAGGAAGCAAACTTTGGCTCGACCGAAGTTTATATACCCTTGGAGCATGATATATGTACGTCTGCCAGTTATGTATATGTGTGTGAACGTATAAAAACGCTACCATTAAACACAAAAATGTTTTTCTCACTAGAAACTATTAGATATAGAGATAGCATAGAAACCGACGGACGGACAGACGGACAGACGGACGGACAGACGGACGGACAGACGGGCAGACGGGCAGACAGACGGACGGACGTATATGGCTATATCAACTCAGCTTGTCACGCTGATCAAGAATATATATTACTTTATGTGGTCGGAGATGCTTCCTTCTGTGCGTTACAAATATCCGGACAATTTTAATATACCCTCTCCAAGGGTAGAAAAAAGGGAATCAATCTAAAATTGTTCCCAGAAATAAGCAGTCAACACTGCCCTTACATATTTAATCATGACAAAATTCTAACGACTAGTTATCGAGACATTTTTAATCCCGAACATTTTGAATTCCCTGATTTAAGCCATCCGCTGGGACCATTGGCCGTTTCGGAAAATGGAAAAAAAGTAAGGCAGGAAATTTTAGAAAAATGTGTGTATGTATGTGTTATTTTTGGTGGAACACCTATTTCATCGTCATAATCGTATAAGTTTTTGAAAAATGCCAACATTTTAAGTGCAATTTTCACGAAGAATAAAATGGTATATTTACTTATTTACTAATCATCTAAGGCACATTTGTTAGAAAATATTGCGCAAAGATTTATTGAAATATATTGAGTAATATTAATGTTATTGGCATTGAAGTATAGCGTTGGGATAGGTTCTCCGTGGTTATTTATTAAGTAGAATCTTATTATGTATGAGTATCTTTAAGTGAGGGCGAAATGCTTCTGTATAGCAAATATGAGCCAAGTTCTAATACCGATTATATGAAAGGTGGAAGCACACACGAGAAGCTCGGTAAAGCTAAGTAAAAGCCAAATATTAATTAATCCCAAAAGAGTCGTAACCTCGGCACGTACTTATGTTAGGAACGAGGACTTTTTACTCAAAACAAACTTCGTCAGCTATTCCCTTGATTTTTTCAAGCATTTTATCGAAGGATGTTTTAAGTAACAATTCAAGTTGTTCCGGGGTCTTTCGCCTACTTTAGTTCAGCGATCAGAGTAAATTATATTATAGACAGTTTCAAGAATTTCGCCCACAGTCTCGACAGTCCCACACAGTATAATAACGTTCCGAATGAACAAGCAGTTCAACTTAGGTCCCTCGGTTTTCATAGGAGGAAAACTTTACCCCTTGACAGAAACCAATCTCCGCTTTGCTTTAAAAATAGCAAGCAAAAAACAAAGTTCACAGTCCCACACAATATAAAAGCGATTTATCCGAATCATTTATTCGAAACCAGTACAAAAATGTACAGAAGTGGCAACCGTGCTCAATTGTCTAAGTTGAGTGTAAGAAAGAAAGAGAGAAATATAGTAAAATGTGCTTAATTTTAGGTTCACAATATTATGTTAATGGTTAATTAGTAGAAGCATACTACAATATATTTGGCACTTCGATCTTCCTAACCCACATTGCAAATGAAGCACATAAGGGATCAGAGGTGCTCGAACTTTCAAGATATTCAGTGATCTTTAAGGGGTGTCTAAAGTGTCTTGAGCTGCGTTTTATCTGAATATGTTATATGAAAAATATTAAACAAAGTACATCAATTAATGGAGTCGCTCATTTAAGTTTAAGCACCTGAGAAAGTGGCGTATCTGTTATTGTTATTGCTGCTGTTGTTGCTCTTGTTAGCTCTTGTACTTAAGCCATATTTTAGTATAATAAATCTAACTAGTTAACTGCCTTTTATTGCGAGCAAAGCGTTTTACGACAAACAAAACAGACTCAACGTCAGACAGGCAACTCTTTGAGTGAGTCGTCGGCGTCGTCTACGTCAAGTGAAATGTAAGTATGTGGATGAATTCCATTATATATTGTAATAAAAATAAAAATAAACACCCCTAAAATTAAAGCAACACTTTTAACCGTTTTATGGTGAGTCGCAGTTGGAACTGAAGTGGCACGGAAAAAGGAAATTAACTCGGTTTGACTTTTGGCCAGTTCTGAGACCGGCCTTCGCTCTTAAATGCTGTTTGGGTTTTTAAAGTTTTTGAAACGATTCCCGATGACCTTCGGCCATACAATAATGGACACATTTGTAGTCCAATTGAAGCACCTGTTTCGAATTCCGGGCACTCGCCAAAAAGAAACACATAAAGTCGTAGGTCTGTTGAACTTGAGGTGGCTTTTTATGGCATCTCTTTTCCTTTCGATTGGCATATAAATCGTTTGCTTTTGAGGGTTTTGCATTTGCTATGTTTAGCGCCACAATTTGAATACTCCTTTTCATATCTCTATTTAAATTTAAATAATTTTCTCATTTCAATTTCCACCTGAATATTTACATAGTTGAATCTTTGATATTTTTGGTTTTTGTTTTATGACCAGTGGGCCAATGTGTTAATTGCTCTGACTCGCTCCAATAAGGTGTTAATACCACGTTTATGGGCATTAAATTGGCCAAACAGTTAAAATTCCAAAAACACCGTGCTCGACAACTCAAGAGTTATGATGTCGTTAGGCGGCACCGGCTATTTCATGGCATCCCATCCCCCACCATTCCCATTCGCCCCCCATATGTTTGTACTCGTATTTATGTGTGATAAAAGACGAGGAGGCACAAAAACCAGATGCAGAGCAGCAAAAGGCGAAATGAATGAATGTATTTTATGGCAAATTAATTGTCATAGAGTCCGCAACTACATCTAAAATGTTGCGGTAGTCACATGAGTTGGGTAGTGTTTGGATTTCGTGGCACGAACCCGCTGGAACGTCAAAAATCGTGCATCTGGCACCCAACACGAGAGCACGACGAACACGACGCAAATTTTAAGCAACAAATCCGTATCCCTTTGGAATAGAGAATTGGATTGGAAGGGAAGGCAGTCTGCAGTACTATTTACAAGCGTTGGACATGCTGGTGCTCCGCCCATATTCCATGGGATCAGAGGCATCGATGTACAACTACAACTTGAACGACCTGCACTACTCTATCCGACTTGGTTCAATTAAGTCTTGTAGAAATTCACAGAAATATATTTTCGGGCTTGACTGGGAATCAGACCCTGGGCCTTTAGCACTGCGTGCTAGCACGCTTCGCCATTGCCTACTTTTGTAGCTACAAGTCTAAACTGCTACTTATTATACTCTGTGCCGTCTGTCTGTCTGTCCGTCCGTCCGTATGGACAAACAGATCTCAAAGATGGTAAGAGATAGAAGTTTGACTTGTACGGGACAAATGCTTTTTATACTTGCAGGCAGATCAAGTTTATTTTCAATTTTTGCCAGCCATTTGCAGTCGAGAGGCCCGCCTCCGAAATACCCTGAACAATTGAGACACATTTCCCAAATCTGAAACAAACATTATCAGGGTACGGCATACAACTACCTACATGACAGATGGATAGACGAACCTGGCTAAATCGACTCGTCTGTTGATGCACAACATCATGATCCACTTTTACCCATTTTTAATTGGTACAGGGTATAAAGAGAAATCGGTCCTTAGAGCCGAACAACCTCTAATGCCCTACTACATAGGTTTATATATATTGTTTTACTGTCATGTTTTATTAACCGAAAGTTAATATCTAAAATGAATTTCTCCAAATTTTAGTTTTTTCTTCAATGGATGATTTGCGGAAAACTGCAAAAACGAAATTTTACATTGACTTACTTAAATACTGTCGAATTGTAACTTACAAAGGACTTAGACCCTAGCATGGTAGAATTATACCAGGTGAAGTCATTAAAGTAGGCTGCCTCTTTTTGGGGTACCAGTTGAATGGTGAAAAAAACTCAGTAGCAAGGGGGATGTCAACGTGCTCTCACATGTTCATATCAACTGGTACCTCTCTCGCATGGTGAATTCCTGACGATACTACCTTGTTAGTTATACCATGGCAAGGGGGATGTCAACGTGCTCTCACATGTCCCTATCAACTGGTACCTCTCTCGCATGGTGAATTCCTGACGACACTACCTTTTAATTATACCATGGACCCTAGTGTATAATAAGAGTGTAATCTCTCTTTCTCTTTCAGTTGAAATAATTTTCAATTATAGCAATATTTTCCAGAATGCTGCCCAAAGGAACTGGATCGTTGTTTCTACCGGATAATTTAGCTACTTTAAAAATATGAAGAAAAAAACAGTCTCCTTTACAATCGTTTTCGGGACTTGCCGGGAAGCGCCCAAGTTATAAAAATTGTGAACTATTTGTGACGTCTGAAATCCGTACAATTTTATATATTTATTTAACTCATTCAAAAAGTTCTAGGGAAGGGTTATAGAAGATTTAGTTTTAAAGTTTTAAATGAAATTGTTTTCATTTCTATAATCTTGCCGCCTTAGTGTTGGCTTAATTTGGCATCCGGAAGCGAATCCACACTAAATGCTACCACCCCCCTGCGGAACTTCTGAAGCCACAGTAAGCCAAAGCCCAGAGAAGACATAAAACTCATTTTGCCAAAAATAAGTGAAATCATCAATTTTGTTTTTTTTTCCTTGGCTCCCTGGCTCCACACTGTTCTTATCTCTAAACAAAATACACAGCGGGGGTTGAAAACTTTGTTACAATGTGAGTTGTGCTGGTAAGATTGTTGGCTTTTTCTTTTTTTCTTTTTAAAGACGACTTGCTCATTTACATAAGCATAATTTTCACATAGAATAGTTACATATAGCTAAATGGCACAACGAGATACACACACACACAGAGAACATGGCCGCCCAAGTCAGCAAAATATTTATTCAAATAGCGTGCTTCTCAGTCTCCCCAAAGGTTAATTTCAGTTTCGCTATATCAAAGGCCGCTGCCCTGCCTCCGACCCCTTCTTCTTTCCTTTCGTTCGGGCACTTCCGATGACGCCGCTGGATGCCGGAGCAGTCCAGGCCAGAGCCACCCCCATAAGCGACAGGCAGTCGCGATAAGGCAAAGTCAAAAGCAGCCAAGGATTTTTGGGAGACGAGAAAAAGAGAACACGAACCAACCCCCAAATGAGCGAGGGTAGCCGAGTTTGAAAACACTTTTGCTGACGTTGCTGACACACACACACACACACCCCAGCCAACACCCCCCAGCAGGCGGCTGCTGTTCTGGGTTGGCTCCGGTTTGCGTGTTGGTATAATATCGATCCCTCTTGGGTCGTTGCCTGCACTCAATGAGTTCTCAATTTACTTTGTTCCCCTCTCCCCACCACCACCCCCACCCACGCAACGATTTAACCATTTTTGCTCGGCTTGTGTATAGATTTCGTATCTATAGCGACACATACTACCAAGCCAGCCTGCTCAGTGAACTTTTGTGTATCCCCACACAAAACTGCTTTCCGTTCTGTGCATTCCTGCACATCGAACAAGCTGCAAGTATCTTTCAGATACGCCCATTAAAGATGGCGACATTATTAATTGAATTATAAATTTTACATTTTATTATTGTGAGTTTAAGGGACAGACAGTCGTCGTTCGAGCATGTAAGTGTGTATGCGCCAGGCTCAGGCTACGTGATATGCCTGGAAATTATAAACGAGCGGAGACGTCGTTTCCCATTTTCATTGGAATTTCAGCTGACTAATAATTCGAGTATGTTGGGCACCTTTGGCTAATTCTCATTTGGGTGCCTTAATGAAGGGCAAAGAAGCAGAGATACCAAGAGCGCACTATGGAGTGCAGAATGATTATTTGGGCATAAAATTTGAAGCGAAAGGAAACAGTTTATCGAAACTATCCTAGATTAAGGTTTGACGGTGATGGAAATAAAATTGTTTTGTGCATAAAATTTTAAGCATTGTTTTGGAAATTTTGAACTTTGCTGGATTTTAAGTTCTTATAAACTTGATTGTTCCTGGTGTGGGAACAGAAGGCCGTACCAAAAAAGGAGTCAATGCTATTGAAAATAAAACATTTTCGGGTAGAGTAAAAAACCATATTCGATTGTCGAAAGCGATATATATTCTAGTATTTAAATCGATACTTTTCGAGTATCGATAACATATTTTTCTTTCCTGACGTTTCTGATATGAACTCGATGCTGTTCTTTTTTGCCTTCTAGTAGTAGAAGGCCAGCATGCTGACCTTTGATTGCTTACAAGGTACACAGCAAGCAAAGCAAGGGATAACTTTTTATTTCCCCGTTTCCTTCATGATACCCCAACTTAAAAGCAACTTTCTACTTTTTAAAATACTAACCAAATTATTATTCGATTTTCAATTTTCATGTTGGTAAACTCTGCTCTATTGATTCGTTTTTAAGTCCTTTCACTAACACTTTAGCAGCTGTTACAAGATTATGTTTTTTTCTAAAACCGACGGCATCGTGTGAACACTTGAAATGTTTCACCGACGGCATTTTATAAATGCAAAATACATCAAGTTTCACCAAAAATCTACTAACAAGAATTAACAGAAAAGTTCATCCAAGATCGAATTATTTACGTTTCTGGATTACATTTTTCTGGCTTATGGCCACTGTAGTTGAATAGAGAAAAAAATTACTAAAACCGCGCACCCAAAACGTGGCTTGATTAGCTGAGAGGACGCGAGGCGGCTGCCAGAGATAACAAGTCGAACCGGTCCGCCTGGAGGAACGGACAGTCGAAAGCCACAATCAGAAATTTAATAATGGCTGCACAAAAAAGGCAGCACGAAGCGCGGCGACGTGCACATATTTTATGGGTTTTATACCGCAGTCTCAGCCTGTACTCGGGGTATCTGTCGGATGCACATGTTACGCTTAGACAAGACCGCTGCTGTTGCTGGCGGCAGAGAAAGGTGAAACGCCTGCAAACGGCAGCGAATGAAGTCATCAAAAATGGCCTCCAACGGACCCAGCAACCCGGTGAAAGCAGAAGCCTATCACGCTCACCTGTCCCGGTGAGGTTTTGGGCCTGCAGGTCCTACTGATCGTCGGACGCGATGGCGGTGGCTGGGAGCAGACTCGATTCCAATTCCGATTTCTGCCATCGATAAAAGTATGCAGCGTGTTTTTTCTTTTCATGTTTTATGACTTCATAAGTGGAACTTGGCTGCTATTCTCTCTCGGGTTGAACACGGTTTTCTCTTTGTTCTAGCGAAAGTCGTAAATATGGACAGGCCGATTTTGTTGTAGAAAGGTTGTTAATGTCAAGATTTTGAAATGCATCGCTTAATCGAGGATGCAGGCTCATGCACCTGATGATCTGGCATCTGGCCCAGCAGGCAATTAGTCCAGTGGTTCGATTTCTCACGCCCATAAAAATTCACTTAAACTTTCGAATGAATTCATCATTATCATCAGTTGACCGCCACCCAAATCCACTCATAAGCGACTTTTCCATGCTTTTGTGATTTTTGGCAATTGATTTAATGTGTCATTCATAGATTTTTATTGCGCCATTTTATTGCCGTCTTTAACTTCCGATTTACCACAATTGGCCCGCTTGGACAAGGCCCGGACTGACGCGCCCGCCCGCCCGCTCGGCAACGAATGCCAATGTCATTCCCAGCTCCTGCCTTTGTATGGGGGATCTTAACAGGGAAATCATGTACTCGCCGTACTTTACTTTATTTATTGCCATTTTTAATACCGCCCGACTCGCCGGCCTGGACATTTTAACGCGAGTCAGGACAGGACAGGGCGTTGGAGTCGGAGTCAGGGCAGGGGCATGCCACTTTATGTTACAATAATGTTCCCTCGACACTGGGCGCTTGCTGCAATCGAATTGTTTTGGTCATAAAATCAAAAAGGTAATTCGAGCTGCTCGCCTGGCGGCGGCCTCAAATTGAAGCTATGCCATACCCATTTCCCTTTCATATGCGTCACAATTACGAGGACAATCGACAAATTCATAAATGATGATAAACTTACCAAAATCTTTTCCAAGAGAATTAATTTAAGCACAGTTTCGGTTTATAATGCCAAATCTGCAAAAACAGTAAACAAATTAGGGAGAAGGAATACAATAAATTAAAAATAGAGAGCAATAGCTTACAACAATATTCTTATGTTTAACGTGAAAGCAACAGAATGAAAACAACGTAGTCTCTGATATGCTTGACCCGATCAAAAAAAGAATAAGTTGAGCCGACTTTTTTAATCCTAAGAAAGATTACATTTATCCCGGGGTAATCTTATAAAAGATTGAATTAAGCTAAAATTGCGAGCACAGTTTTTTTGTTATCCAAAAGAGAAACGAGCAAAAACCAACCAGAAATGCAATCTATGTTGAAGTCCACATTGTGTGGGTTGTCGCCCCGCTTTGTCTTACAAATGTATTAGAGGAAGAACTTTAGATATCAGAATGCGTTTTAGATTGTCCTGGTGTACATTGTAAGGTGTACATCGAACGGTCAAAAAATTCTCGCAATTCGACAAAATTCCTATACGAGTTTAGATTGTCATTAAGACGATTGTCCGACAAATGGGACCATGAACCGAACCCCTACTATATTTGACTTCTCGAACCTGAACAAATAAAGTTGTTTTTCCAACAACACGTACGGGGATATATGGAAATTCCATGTAATCTGACTTATATCATTCGAGAAGGTCTCTAATCCTACGAGATTTCTCTAGGTCAGATTTATACTATCTCTGTCGATATTGGAGCGAATATGGTTCGAGTTGGAGAACTTTTAAATGACTATTGCAAAGCAGAAAAGGAATGCAATTATGAAAAATGTTATGTTGATGAAGGTTGCTCATGTGAATCAAGAACATTTCTTGATTTGGACGATGACCAAATAAACTCCCGGGAAAATTCTATATCTGGGCATTTCCACATCTACGAACGTGACAATCGTATGATTTTTTGCCTTTTATGAAGAAAAACAAAGAAAAATACTTTAGTTGTACCTTATTTAGTGTAAAAGCTGGGAGATGGGGACAGTAAGGTCCTAAGATATAAACAGAAAAAATGACATACGCACCGTGACAGCATAGGGGGGGGGGACTGGATTTTGAGTTTCTTAATGCAATTTATATTTACGTGATCAGCAATGATGTAACTATATATTTTTACCTGATTCGATAAAAAATAAATGTTACTTTTTTATATTTGACCAACCAAATTCCAACCGAATTCCAATTCTTAGGTGCCACAGAAATTTCATTTGGTTGGTTTCAAACCTCCCGTGAGTTGCTAGGAGATTTGTGAAATCGCTTTTTAAGTGGCTCCACCTACCAATGGTCAGCGCCATCTACTTGACAAACAGCGGATTTTTAAAGTTCTGCTTTATATTAATGAAGAATATGAACTAAATTTGAATTATATTTTAAAAATGCAACATATAAACATATTACACAATCAAAAAATTTCAGTTAAACATCAAATTAGCACATAACTAACAAAAGTGAAATTTGTTGGCGAAAAATTCAGCCCTGTTTTTAGAGATGGAACTTCAATTGGAATATCTGCAGTTCTAAATAGATTTTCTAATAGGAAAATGAAATCTCTCGAAGTTCTGCGGCACCCACGAATTTTTTGAGAGATTTACAAACCAACCGTCGGCAAAATCTCTAGAGATTTCTGTGGCACCCCCGACTATGATACGCAACGTCACATACGTTACGGGACAAGTAATTCTCTAACGCCGTTCTTCTAATGCTTTTTATAAATCTTTACAAGTAGCCTTTTGCGTAATCATTAAAAACATAAAAATTTTTATTCAGGAACTTGTATAGATATACATAAGCTAAGTTAGCTGCATATAATGAATAGATTTTTTCGGTTTTTGGTTGATCTTTCAGCCGAATTGCTCAAATTTTTAAAAAAGAAATGAAATGATAGACGATGAAGATCGAAAGGTAAAAAATGGCAAAATTTGCTTCTCTTAAATGAGCTTTGATTATGACAAATGTAATGTAAGCTTCATTCTTCGATTTGTGTTTAAAAGAATTAAGGGGCGCGTTCCGGGACAGCCAGTGTTATATAAAAATCTTATTTCACGATTTAATACGATTTTTTCCATTCTTTCGACAGATGAATAACATTTTGTTTATAATAATTATAAAGGATTTTGAATTATTAATATAAGAAAAATGCGTTTTTTTTTTTATTTTACAAAAACCTTTAAAATTTATATCAAACTTGTAGGATTATAAAATTTCTAATCCACATTTGTGACATAAAGCAAGGTTTATAAGGATCAGGGCCTCAAACCGTCCTTTTAAAATGATCTCACAGTGATGTAATAATCAAGCTTTCAAAATCGAAACTTTCTTTCTTCAAAAGTGGTAAAAGCAGAAGATTATGTAAATTTTTCGGTGGTCATAAATATTACTTTACTTCATATACTTTACTTTACTTTTACTCTTATCTGGACGTTTCGGGGCACCAACCTTGGCTATTTAGAGACCAAATCAGAATATATGTGATAAATTGAAAATGGGCGCACAACAGTTAGAATCGAATTTTAGTCCGTTCTTATAGTTTCGAACCCAATTTTTTCAAATCATCAGGTCAGTTAAACTACGGGAGTGTTGCGGATCTTACTTTTGGCGAAAATGATTCTTTAAATTTAAAAAAAAAAAACTTATCTCTGGCTGAGGAATATCGGCGATCTAGGCAAGAATAACTTATCTTCTTAATATGGGCAAACACAATCATTTAACAAAAGCATCAACTAGATCAGTAACATAATAGCGCCTCTTTCTGTAATCTCTTGTATTATTTAATGGCGCTCTTTATCTGTCTTATTCATTTTCATTTTCCTCGAACGATAAACAAAATAAAGAAAGAAAGTGTTTCAACTAGTGATTGCCTATCGATAATTTTATCGATAAATCTGTCAGGACTTAACTTGTGTCTTAAAATTAAGGTAAACATGTGGCTGTGCTTATGATTGTTGCTCGACTAATTGCAAAATGCATTATGGTACACTTAAATTCGTCTAAGCTCAGGCTAGTTTGACTAACTAGACATTGAGAAACCCAGTATATAAAATTTTCACATTTTCTGGTTTTTATGCCGATGGCACACCGAACAAATGATAAAGATCGAATGAAGGTTACTTAAGTTATGACCAAAAGGAGGTTCGCTGCCGCAGCGTAGCAGCAGCGCTGATTTCAGCTGCTACTGCTGGTAGAGAGTATATTAGAGTCGGATGGGATTTAAGGTTTTTCATTAGATTTTCAAATTAATTCGCACGAAATTTATAAGATGCATAGATTTATGCTTTTTAGCTCATCTCCATTCTTGGGAATGTAAAACAATAAAGAGAAAGACATTTTAGAAAATTGTGGTTTTTTTTGGGGGTATTATAACAATGGGAAGTATATAACTAATCAAGACAGACAAATCGAATCGCCAACGAAGAAACCTTAGCATATAAGACCAAAGAGTCAAATTAACTTAAACAACTTAGAATTCGAACACACTTGGATTGGAGCCTCTAATTTAGCAATGAAGGCACTAATTCAGAATAACTAAGGAAAATTGGGATGTAGATTTCATAAAAAGTTTTTCCAGCCGTCACAGAAAAACATATTTGTCGCATTCCAAAATGCAGTTAACTTATTAATACCTGGAACTTGTGGGATTTTTTTTGTGGTGTGAAAGGTCAGTACAGGTAGCATAATTCCAATGAGTCATGTAATATGACTAATTGGGAATATTGATTCCATGGAAGTATATGAAAAGAAAAGATCCACCTAATAATACAAAGGCAAAAAGTCATTCCGAATGTTCACCTATAAATTAAGGAGTACACCTGCTGAAGGATATGTTTAGTTAGTGACTCATAAGCTTCTCAAATATTGGGAATATGAAAATTCTAGGTTAAGCCGATCAGAACAATGTTGAAGCCCACCTCCCGCCCTAACAGGCAAAGGGTTCAGCCGCCAACTTGCAATACGAAATCACTTTTGAAAAATACCAAAATAGCAAAAACAGACATCAAGAATCCAGTTCAATCAGTAAAAATAACGCTTACTGGGATGAACAATGGGTTATGTGGCCCTAAAAATCTACCCAACACGACAACGAAATATATTGATTTCCGATATCTAATTAAATAATTCTTTTTTACTTGTCAAAGCATTCTGATGGTTATTTGTGATACCTGACGTAAGTCCTACTACTCATCGCTAGTGTTATCCAACACTCATGCTTATCTGCTTGCATAAGCATAAGCAAATATGATGTCACTAACTCTGAAAGTATTCGAAAAACAATTCTGCAAATACCTTTACATAGTTTTAAGCTTGCAAATACAATTTGCATTTAATTATTCCCTCAGCATTATCCAACTCAGTACTAAGAGTGTACAAAACTCGCTTTATGTAACAACTCGTCATACCACTCACCGCCTCAATGTCTCTGCAGTTGATAATCTTCTGGTGCAGCTAATTTATAATTTATACAAATCAATACAAATTATGAGCTGCCAACGAAATGTTTATTAAAATCGACGCACTCATAAAAATTCAAGAGGAAACACACACAGAAAACTTAATTTCTCGAGCGTCGTAAACGTTGGGGAATGAATTGTTGAATTGGTTGTATGAATTTGTATTGTGTGCGCTCGGGAATCACAAAATAATCGACTTTCAAACAAACTACTAAACTTTAAATTCTGGACTTTATGACCATCAGCCGAAGCGGGCCATGGGTAGCGATAATTTTTCCGATTATCGATATAAAATTGTACGACATAATTTATGAATGTGCCTCGGAGTGGCTCGCCGATCGAAATTAGGGATTAACTCTCACTCACGCACACACACACACTCACTCGCGGCCCAAGTATTGATATCTTCCAAAAAGAGGCTATATAGCGAACAAACAGCACACAAATTTCCAACGGAGCGGCGGACGCGCATGCGATAACGACTCCAAAATTGTTAGAGAGCAACTAACACTAAAAAAATTAAATTCAATATTTTTTGTTTAGACAAAAACTGAACTGAAACGAAAACTGGCGAACCGAATGCAAACGCGAATGCCGTGCGAGAGCCAGCCGAGCGCCAAGACCGATGTGGATGCCGACAGCAAAAAAGAAAAAAAGCATGCGGGTCCGATCAGAGGCTAGCCGGGTGGGGGGGGCTCGAGCCCAGAAACACACAAAACATTTTTTTACATAGTATTATTTTGGTTTTTATTGCCCCACTGGCGGATGAGACAGGCGGACAGATGGACGGTGGGACAGAGGAGAGACACCAGCGAAACAAGTGAACATTCAAATTTGAGAAGACGCAGGGGGAGAGGCAAACTGATCATCTCAACTCGGAGCTCGCCGGCAAAACTTCACAAAAACAACAAAAAAAATTATATGTATTTATACCCTTTCAGAGGGTATGCCAATTTTTTGAAAGAAGATAGCGTTTCGAAGCCTGGAAATTGAATATCAAATTGATATTCAAGCACCAGAGCACAGTCCGTGTACAAAGTACAAGCACCGCGCCTATGCGACACAATCGTTGGCGAGTTGAGCTTAATCGAAAGGCTCGCATAGCAAAGATCGGTAAGAGAAATGCATTATTGATGGAGACGTTTTTATTTTTGTCTGAATCTTCATAGAAACACACAGATGACATATACGGGTGTGTTCTAGAAATCTCTAGAGGTTTTCGTATAAACGTTAGCATTTCATTTTAAAGCTGTGTGAATTTATATGTTAAGGGGCTCAAATATGCCGGCCTACTAGATTATATGACAAAAGTTGAGCGATTTGAAACCGCCTGCTCAAAGCCAAGTATATTCGATGCGTACGGTTTTCCTTCCACATAATCTAGCAGGCGGTCTGATTCTTGGCACTTTGCAAATAAAGTAGTCCAAGTTTAGTTCGAAGAGCAATCGTTTATACGAAAATCTCTAGAGATTTCTAGAACACCCCTGATAGCGTCGTTTTGAGCTTAATTTAAAAAGTACTTATTTTGTCACTTCGCAAATCTTATCACAAAAATTTTGAATCATTATCAATTTGATGCAAGATGTCTTACTCTTTGTCTAACTTTTTTTTATCAATATAATCCAAGAAAGAATCAAATTGATATATTGGGTATTAATTTGATCGTTAGAATATAGTTGTGATCTGCCAAGGTATTAAGGTATCACGTCACATCAGTTCTGAGTTAAAGGTAAATGCTTTGGAGGACACTTTCTCACCCGACTTTTACAGGCACGAACTTAATTTCGCACTCATTTGTATTTATCTTCATTCAATTTCTTTTTTGTTTATTGTTGACAGCCCACAAACTAGCAAACAAGATAATAAACTATTTTTACGATGTATTGACATCTCACAAAATCACAACAACTGAAAATTACCGTTCAAGCACAATCTAACAAAAATAATCGATTTTTCGATTATTTTTTCGGGAGCTGATATATTTATTTGCTCATAACTTGAGAACCGCTCATCCGACCTTTATCATTTCTTCGGCAAATCGATACATACTGCTAATAACTAACTAACTCTAGAAGGTACGAAACATCTATCTAGAAAACTGTGGGAGATATGACTTTTTTCCGAATTGCGGGGGCGGGAGGGGCGTGGCAAAAATTTAAAATAAACTTGATCTGCCTGCAAGTGTAAGAAGCATTTGTCCCATACAAGTGAAACCTCTATCTCTTACCATCTCTGAGATCTGTTTGTTCATACGGACGGACGGACAAACAGACGGACAGACGGACATGGCTATACCGACTCGGCTGTTGATGCTGATCAAGAATATATATACTTCATATGGTCGGAAATGATTCCTTCTGTCTGTTACATACATTTGCACGACTTTAGTATACCCTTTTCACTCTACGAGTAACGGGTATAAAAAAGTGTCAGCCTGATACAATTTGGTATGAATTTAATATACTCGAAATATTATTTTAGTACTAATAAAAATATCAACTTGATACTTGGAGTCTGAAGAGAATTTAATACTCTTTAGTTTTAAATTGATGACTAAATTTTGTCATTGAAGATTTCTTAATTTTTATACCTTTGGAGAGGGTATATTGAAATTGTCCGGATGTTTGTAACGCATAGAAGGAAGCATCTCCGACCACATAAAGTATATATATTCTTGATCAGCATGACGAGCTGAGTTGATATAGCCATGTCCGTCTGTCCGTCCGCTGTCCGTCTGTTTCTATGCTATCTCCTTCGTCAGTTTAAAAGCTATCGTAACCCAACTTTGCAGGAAGTCTTTTGGTACAAATACGCTGCACATTTGTCGGAACCGGCCGGACCGGATGACTTTAGCACATAGCTGCCATAGGAACGATCGGTTGAAAAACTAGTTTTGGTGAGAAAAACTTTTTGGTTTTCCATGCAAACGTGTCCGATGATCGTAATTATAAGTTCCTTATGCTTTCACATGATTTCAGCAAGTTTTATGAAAATCGGGCAACTATATAGTATAGCTGCCATACAAAAAATAGGTTTGAAAACAAAGTCTTAGTAAGAAAAACTTTGTTTTTAATTAACAAAGTCTTCTGTAAGTTTGATAAATCGGAAGACTATAGCATATAGCTCCGCTCAGAAAAACGATCGAAAAAATGTTTTAGTGAGAAAAACTTTATTGTTTTCAATGGTAGCTCTTTAACGTTGAGATATAAATTCTCTGTTTCAACACAATTTTGGAGAGTTTGATCAAGATCAGATGAATATAGCTGCGATATAAAAAACTGCCAGGCATATTATGCTTCAAGGGTTTATAAACTTCGATCCGGAAATTAGTTTGCCTTAGGGTATACTTGACTAAAAATAATTCGGAATATGCTAAGTTGTAACACTAATTTTTAAGAATACATTTCAAGAGTCATAATGAAAGTTTGAAATTGATACAAAGTTGAATAAATCAAAAAAGAGAATAACTTGATCCAAGAATTATTATTTCTTCCCGTTAAGTTAATTATTCTCACTCTAGTCTACCAGAATGACAATGAAATGAACTCTATTTAAAGTACAAAATTCTTAAAAGTTCAAGATCGAATAGATTTGAATTCGATTTCATAGAGCTACAGTGAAAATCGACCCTTTGCTAAACTTCTTAATGGATACTGCTTGTACTAATGCTCTGACAGGGTATTCATTAGAGCATACAATTAATTTTTTCGAAATATTCGAAATTAAACAGGTCTTCTCATTTGTTGAATAATGTTCTCCCTTCATGGACATGTTTTCTCCGATCGAGCTTACTTTTCTTCATTTCACGAACATTAAAACATTTGTCCTAATAAAATTTGAGAATACTTCGTTCATGCTTTGAGTTGATGGCAACTTATTTTCTGAACCGGTTTTGAATCTCTGTGTACTACAATGTAACTTAGCAAAGCTTTGCAAAGTAGGTTTTTCGAAGTTTTTTTGGAAAGGTTTTAGTGAAGTTCGTTTATTCCGCTGCTAATATTTAACGAGTGTTCATTATTTGATTTACAGGAAAGGTTTAATACAAACATTCAAAGGGCGGTTTGTTCATCCTTACAATTGCACGAAATTGGGGACACGTTCCTTCGATAATAGAGCTCAATAAATTAGATAACGAGTAATAAACAGGAACATGAGAAAAGAGCATAAAATAATTTTAAACAGATTTACAGCCTTGTTCCAAATTCCACTACCTTATTTGGTTTCAAAGTCACGAAACTTTGAGAAGGCAAGTACAAGGGTACAAAATATTCGTCTTGCCAAAGTTATTCTTCCTCTGTGGTTCTTGTTCGTTTTGTCTTTACATACGTTTTTCTTCCTTTTACTTTAATTATAACAGTTTTTTTGTTGGTTGTTGTGCGGCCATTTAGAAATATAAGTTCCGAGTATACGCCCCCTTCCAAAAATATACATATATGCATATAAACGAAAACCAGGCAAACGCAATCTTGCACATCTCGTCAGACTTTACGCTTGGCTGACAACGCGACTTGCAAACGTTGCATGAAAAGTTGCCAGCGAAAATTCCTCAAAGCACATCATACATTCCCAAAAAAAGCAGCTCTCATTGTGGTTAGCATCAAAAATGGTTTAAAAATACATACTGCAAATATTTGAATGAATGAGTCAACTCAGAAGAAAAACAAAGAAACTCAAATTTATTTTAAAATTTTAAATTCTAATGTTATGCTCAGCTTCAGAAATCGGTATAAGCCTGGCATTCTGATTTGCTAGCAAACCCGTTTGGTCAGCTCTTGCCGCAAACCAGTTTCGTGTCAAGTGCGAAAAAAGCAGCTTTGGAATTGCAACTAAACTGAAATCAAGTTGAGCTTTAATTAAAAACCTGGAAAATACAATTAAAAATCCCTCGTCGGCTACAACAAAAACCTGTGCAATTAACAGTCGCCGCGGCAAGAGGCGAGAAAACAAAAAGTTTTGTAGAAAAATCTTGGCCAAGTGTTGTATGTAATTGGCCAGCCAGCAGGCTGTAGCTGGTTTGCGACTGCTGTTCGCTGGCCATGAGCAACAGCAACCGCGACGCGGACGCTGATCGGCAACGCGTTGCCGCCCCCTGCCCGATAAGTGGCCTTGGAGCTGGAGACTGTTGGCTGATTGCGCCGCGGCTGCTGCTTACCTGGCGCAAGCAAAACAAGACGAGCGCGTAATGAGGATGAGGACGGTTAATAAGCTTGTTTCATAAATTGAAAGCTGCCGCCGCGGCGAAAACATAAACAACAAAATTATGAAAACCAAAGGCTGAGGGAAAGCAGCCGCAAACCAGAAGAAGACGAAAAAACGCCATTTAGATTGCAATCTGGTAGCCAAACCGGCGAAACGAGCGGCGAGTGGGAAAAGCTTCGAAAATGGCCGCCATCATGGGGAAACAGAGGGTCAGCCTGAGCTGGGACAGCCACATACACGAAACAAAACTCGGCCATAAAACGCTTCAAAATTGCGGCTGTGAGCCACAAATAAAGCAAAAAGTTTAAGAAGCAGCACACAAAAAATTCGAGTAATTATTTTTATTAAAGAAAACAAAAAGCAAACAACAACGTTTACTAACGACGCTGACCCCTACTTCTACTATTTTCCAAGTTGGCTTAATTAAAGCTGGTCACACTCGGTCAGAAAAAGGGGGAAGGGGCTGACCCCCAGAACTTGTTTAGCCAGTTTTGGCTAACAAATGGTCCTTGGATTTGGCCAAATTACAATTCGTTAAATTCTTTTTAACGACCTTAATCACGTATAAAGCCAAGTTGTATGGACAAACAAAGAACTTTTGTACACATAAGTAAAATAATAGTAGACCAACAGCTACTGGAGCAAGTGGATAAAAGGGGAAATGGCAAAGGGAGCCATAAGTAATCCATTTTTAAAAAATGTGTTCTTCGCAAACTCAAATTTAGAGGTAAAAAAATCTATAATACATATTAATATGCTTCAAAGAACTACGGTTTTACGTAGATTAAATACAAAACATGGCTCTCGTAATTAAAAAGTGTTGATATTTAGTATTTATAGAATAAAAGGTCGAGTTTCTTCTTCACCCATCATATTTCCTAGACCAGAGGTGTATAGTACCAGCTTATGGCCGCGTAGACTCCAAATCAAATTAAGAAAATAGTTCTTAAGTAAAAAAAAACTTTAAGACATAGAAAGAGGAAACCGGTTATTGTCTGCTGATTGTTTTGTGTATCCGTGGCTGTCTGATACACACAAAATCATTCGTTCTGCCTACATTGAAGACGACGCAAAATCAATGTTTGATAAACGCAAAAGGAAACGAGAGAATACATATGAAGTTGTTGCTCTGCTATCCTTATAAGGAAAACATCAATGCGCATTGAGCTTGGCCGTCAGCCGTCAGCCACACAGGGGGATAAAATGTACTACATGCTCTAACTGATTGTACAGGTGGTAGTGCGATTACATCCTCCCAGCTGAGACATCTGGAAACAGTGTCTGTCTTACAGCCTGGCTAATTACACTGGCCAACAGCCATTTTGGCGCCTTATAATGACAAATTCGTCAGTTTTGCACTGTTCAAACTGTTCTTGGGGTTCTCCATCAGCTCTTGTTTTCAAGTATGAAAAACATTTTGTTTTTTTGGCTTTAAAAAATTAGGAGGTTACACGAGAAAATATCTATATTTATGAGCCTATGCGACAGTTTACATAGGGAGTCTAAATATGATATCGAATACTTGGAAATATTTGGTGTGTATTTTTATAAGATTCGGCCACAAAAGGAAGATTTTCGAAGGCATTCTCTTATATTACTAGTATTACGACATTACTAATATCCAAGAGAATGCACTTGTCCAAAAACCAAAAAAAAGTATTCATAAAAAAATCGTCAAAAGTTATTCGATACCGATACTTCGACAACCCTAGTTTACATATTAAGGTTGCCTAAAAAAATCAATGGAGGATCATCAGCAAACCCATAAGCGCCTAAATTCTGAATTTATGGGTCCACTACTGCGCATAGTGAAAGATATTGCCCATCTAGGGGGACTTAATTCAATTGTGGCCGTAGTTTAAAAGATATCGACTTGAAATTTGAAATCAAAGAGTTTTTTGGCCATGACACGACTTTAATATGGGAGCCATCTGCTTGCTCTCCATGTAGTGGCATCACCGAACTCAATAGAACTTACAAGTTGGAGTCCATAAAAGCAACAAGATTTTTTCCAATTTGCATAGTTTTTAGGTGTTTATGAAATAAATTATATGAAATGTTCCAGTAAAGGTATTAAAGCTCGGTATTGAAAAGTTTGCAGTTTAACTATTCAAGAATAAACTTTAATTTTTTGCCCGTGGCGAGTTGTCAAATAGAATTTTTCAAGCGTTGCAATATGGCATGTTCAACGACTGATTTTTCTTTGGATTCATATTAACTGGAAATTTTTCTAACATTGAAAAAAATCATTCAATTTGAAGCACTCGTTTTCATTTAAGTCCCTCTAGACTGGCAAAATCTTACACTGTGCCGCGGTGGAGTTTTGAACCGTGCAGTATGACAGATACCAAATTTACATTTCTGATCATTCATATAGACTCAAGGTTTTGCTAGAGAATTCTGATTGTGAATCGAAACGCCGAGAAAAAACACGATCAAAAGACACTAACGACCTCCACGCCACCATCATCACCTATATTTTTTTTGTAAGTTGTGATGAATTTTGATATACCATCAAACATTTTTGTATTACTTAATTTACTGGGCGACTTGTACTCGAGACCTCGACGACTAAACAAACAAACAAAGACAGCTAAGCTAAGCAAGACCTGGCGTCTCAATCATAGTCAAGAATGTAAGCAGTTTGCGTCTTGGCGTCCAGCGAGCAATATGTGGACAAGAAATTTGCTTAGAAAACGTCGAGGTCATAGGATCAAGTTCCCGTAGGTGCATGGTTTTTTGTTTGTTATTTTGTATGTTTACATTTTATACAATCCTTAAATCGATTTTTCGTCCATAACGCACCACCCTTGCCCAGAAATGCAAAGTCGAGATCAATTGCCTTCTTGAATTCGAGCAGTTTTTGTCTTTTAAAATGAAGAAGAAAACAATTTAAATTGAAGAATTGGTGCAGTTTTTAAATATCGATTGTTTGATTCTGAGTTAAACTTAAGATTTCCATTTATTTGTTCTCCTCTTTCTGGATATTAAAATGTTTCAAACGAGTCCTAGGAAATCTGAACTTTTATTAATTCTGATCAGACTCGATTCTATTTTTAAAATCAAGAAACGAACTTAAAGTCTTTTGGTATCGGTTTTTACTCGACTGACTTGGAACTCCCTCGCATTACACGATTTACAGTCAATGGGCAAAGATAACTGATAATAGATGTGAGGTTCTTGAAACATCTGTACAAATCGAACTGTTTGGTGCTGTGTGTTCCTGTTTAAAGCTATATGCAAAAATAACATGACCTCAAGCTGGCTGAAACTAGCTTGTTTGTATTTTTAATTAAGTCCAATAAAAACAAGCCGATTAAGTTTTTAGTATTATTTTATTTTTGTTTCTGATTTTTCAAAGGGATACAATTTCCACCCGAACATATGGACGCGATAATGTCATCTAAATAATCTTTTCAGATATATGCCGATTCGATACCCAAAATAACTGTATGATACTAAACATCGTGTTCTTTCACTGCTGAAGCATTATCATGTTCAATTAGTCCAAGGTAATCTCCTCATATTCCTATAATTTCTTGTAATTTTTTATAAAATGGCGGACAACAATTTGCCTTCCATTGATTTCTTTCTGTTATATGGCTGATGTCCTGAAAGGCCAATATTTTGCCTTATTCGTTTAAAGTAATTGCTGTACGCATAATTAATGCCATTGCTGACTTTTATTTTGTTTAAAGCATTACAACTTAATCCATACATATGTTCACCATAAATCTTTTCGATCGAAGCAACCCCATTTTAATAAACGAAACTTCTTCCCAAAACCAATTCATTGGCTCATAAGCCGCAAGATTAGGGAAAAGTCATGTCAGTGCCACAATAAATACAATAGAAATATCAATCAGTGATAAAGCCGCCGCCCATTGCCACTCCATGGTTGTGTTGATGTCTCAATGGAGGACAAAAATCCCTGCTATACACATTCCATATATGTAGTATGTGCTTAAGCAATTATCCAGTCAGCTGAAAGAAAAACTTGCAAAAATATTTGAAATATTCAACTGAACCAACAAAAGGCACTCTCCAATGGCTGGCAAAATGTTGAAAAGGAAGTTGAAAACGAACAGCGCGAAAGAAAAATAGTAGTTTTCCATCCATCATAAATAATGTTAAGCGCCACGGCTGAGGGAAAAACATGCACAGTCCATTAACTTTTTGCGGAGCGCGGAGCGGGGGAACCATCGCTGTGGCTGTGGCCTCGACATCAAGCCGCAGACGAAGACCGCAAGGTGTACGTACGAACGTTTGTGCGTATGCATGTTTGACATTTCGAAACCTCTGCGAGATTTGCAACCCAAGGAAATATGCCAAAACGAAAAGAGAGAAAAAACAAGTTGAAAACTTGCCTTGTTTGTTTACTTTGGCAGCCTCGACATGGACCCAACTGCCATGTACCTTCTCATTCGAGCAAAGGTTAAACTGAGGTTAAGTGGATTCAGATTGGGCAAGCCTTTCTGCTCGGCTGACGTGTATTTGCGTATATTATTATTCATATTATTTTAATTATTTTTCAACGCTCAAAACGCCTGCTGAGCTTTGTTTCTTTTTGCATTTTAATCTTAAGTGCTAATAAAGTTAATTGTGGAGCGATTAAAGTGCCTAGGAATTGTGCATTTAGTTACTAAAGCGAAATATCATAAAACTGCGCCTCGGTGTGACTCAGTCGGAGTTTGAGACGATTAAAAAGGAGTTTAAAATGTTGCCACTTTTTTGGTTAAACGATTCAAGAAATTTCGATAAGAGAGTGCTTGATGAAGTGTTAGAATCATGATTTTAATTGGCTATATAAATCTAAACACAAGATTGTTGTGTTGTCGGACTGGCAAAGCAACTATTTAGATTTCTCCAATTCGCTTGAGTGTCTATAGTGGTCACATCTTTTTAATTATTTGCAGTATTTACCAAATAAAATAGTGAAATAGTAATATGTCGTGTTAAGAAAATACAAGCTTCTTACATATAGTTCCTTCTATAAGTTGCATTTATTGTTATTAAATGTATGTTCAATGTTAGCTTTTAGTAAGGAAGCCAGCAAGGCAGTTATCGTAAATCAAGTCAGCTTTGAAAAATTTTAAATAAAGTGACAAGAGATCAGCTAAATATTTCTGAGTTTGAATCCCAGAAATGCGGACAATAAAAATGTTGTCTACTTGCAGTAGTTCGTCTTAGGTGCGGATTGCTGCTAGGGGAAATAGAGAGAGGTCTTACAATTATAGACAAGTAGTCATCGACCGCAATCGATGACTCGATACATGACACTGAGCCCTAAGTATCGACTGTAGTTGCAGGGAACTAGTTCACAGAGTCGGAATACAGATTCAACAACATTTTCAATCCAAAGAGATTCGAACGCCACCGCAATTAACGATTCGCTATTTTCAAATTCATGTAAAGGGTGATTTTTCAGCTATTATCTTTTTGGCAACACTGGTTTAAACAGCTCACGCACGTTTGGTGCTTTGTTTCACTGTCAAACATCTTCAGTTTGGTCTATAATTTAACCATGAATCTTCTTACAAACGAACAACGCTTGCAAATTATTGAATTTTTTTTAACAAAATGCGTGCTCTGTTAAGAAAGTTCATCGCGCGCTTCTTCCATTTTATGGTCAGTTTAATCGACCCACAGAAGGGGATATTCGGGCTATTGTGACTAAATGTCGCACCAAATTTACATTGTTGGACATTAAACCACCAACGCGCTTACGTAGAGTGCGAACTGAAGAAAGTATCGCAGCTGTATCGGCCAGTGTTAATGATGACCATCAATTATCGATTCGTCGCCGTTCGCAGCAATTGGTCCACTGTTACTCAACAACGTGGAAAATTTTGCGGAAGGATTTAGGTGTGAAGCCTTTCAAAATACTGCTGGTGCAGAACGTAGAATTTTTGGTGAATGGGCTCTTGGAAAGTTGGCCGAAGATCCACTTTTTTAGCGAAAAATTGTGTTCAGCGACGAAGCTCATTTTTGGCTCAATGGGTACGTAAATAAGCAGAATTGTTGATTTTGGAGTGAATATCAGCCAGAAGCATTGCAAGAGCTACCAATGCATCCAGAAAAAGTCACAGTTTGGTGCGGTTTATGGGCTGGTGGCATCATTGGACCGTACTTCTTCAAAGATGATGCGAATCGTAACGTAACTGTGAATGGTGAGCGCTACCGTGAGATGATATCCAACTTTTATTTGCCAAAATGCTAGAGCTTGACTTGCATGACATGTGGTTTCAACAAGACGGTGCCACATGCCACACAGCACGCGCAACAATGGACTTATTTAGAGGCGAGTTCGGTGAACATTTAATTTCACGTTCGGGACCGGTCAATTGGCCGCCTAGTTCGTGCGATTTAACGCCTTTAGACTATTTTTTGTGGGGCTATGCTAAAGCTCATGTCTATACAGACAAGCCCGCTTCAATTGACGCATTGGAAGACAACATTGACGCATTTATTCGTGAGATACCGGCCGAAATGTTAGAAAGAGTATGCCAAAATTGGACTAAGCGGATGGACCATTTGAGGCGCAGTCACGTTCAACATTTGCATGAAATATTCTTTAAACATTAAATTATATGGACGGTAGTACATCGATTCAAATAAACATTTTATGCATTTTCTGAATTTTATGTGTTTTTTTTGGAAAAACTTTCCTATAGCTCTTAAAAAGTCACCCACACTTTTTTTTCGACATATATGTTCTTCTTTTGCTCAATGTATCGAATACCGATTCTGAGAACTTTATTGCTTGATATAATCGGTTTCGATGTTTAACAATAAACAAAATTATTTGCAACTTACCTTAAAAAGGTCAAAACTCGGCCTGAAAATTGGAAATTCTCGTATAAAATCCGTCCTTAGGCAATTCACCCTAAATTAAAAAAAAAAACGCTCTCTTAAAAATGAATTTTTAGAGTAGCTTTAGTTAACTTCAGAAAAATCATTCCTAAATACAGAAAATTTGTTCTTAATTTTAGCGCGCTTTTATTGAATGTAGAAAAATTATTTCCTGAGTGCATGTTATCAATAAAGAAATTCGACCTAAATTGTAAGGAAATGGGTTCGCAATTTGTAGATCACAATAAAATGATAAAATAAAGCTGATTTTATTTGTTTGAAACTGAGTTTTTTTCTTCTTTCCCCTCATTATTGTATAACTTATACTTTAACTTCTCTTTTCAAGGACTTAGTAATCGTGAATATAGTTAGAGTGTTATTGCAAATAATGTTAAACTCGCAATAAAAATACGTATTACGTACCTATGCAAATTCATGGCATTGTATTAAGAGATAATTAACATTTTTCAATTTATTTGTTGTACTAACGTATAGTTAACTTTTTGCTTCTGATCACCCTGAAGCAGGCAATTGCAGCTGCCAACCACTTCAGATTGCCGTCGGATACTGCAAAACTCACCATACTTCCATACACACAACACACACACACAGTGTCAGCCATGCTCATGCTAGCACTAACAATGTCTACAAACATAAGTGCGAGCGAGTCGACGATTACTCGATCGCTCAGCTCTCGCAACAACCGTGGGAGTAAGCGAGAGGCAAGACCAATGGCTGACTCAGCCCCCTCCCACTTCAAAATGGAATAAAAAGTGATTGAAAGAGAGAAAGAGAGTGAGTGAGAGGAACGGGGAGAGTACCAAAATATTAAATGCACAGTGCGAAATTATAGATATTTCCATAAATAAGTAAAACTAAGCGCTTTTTAATTGCTTGCCTGGTTTCAACCATAAAATGTCCCAGCAAAACAAAACAAACAACAAATCAAAACCATTTTTGGTTCTTTGTTTGGGCCCCCCATTTTCCAGGTCTGTTGAGCCTAGTGAAATTATTGCTAATATAAAAAATATTGTTTTTTGGCTCGTAAAAGCGACAACGCGATCGGGAGTTTGGAATGGCTGTGGGTGTGCCAATGGCTACGACTCTGCCTTTGTGTGGTTTTGTGGGTGGCTTCCACCCATTCCAAATGCGCGCTGGCGCGCTTCTTGAATGCCAAAAACGCAAATACAATATTTTAAGGTCTAATTTTTTGACGAGTTTTTAAACGATTGTAAAACTCTTTTCCTCGCTTCCCGCTTTTATGAGTACGCGGGCCATTCATGTGTTTGGACGGCTGAGTTATGGGCCTGGCCCAAAGATAGCTACGCCCGCTGCCGCTCGAATTGTTGTTGTTATGGTTGTTGCTGGTGTGGTTTATAGCCGGCACAGTGAGTCAAACTCAAGCCAAGTGGAGACGCGTCGCTCACTGTGACAAAGCCGGGTAAACTGCGTGGCGTTTATTACGTGAATTATGACACCTCCGCAAACCATTCCAGCCATTCAGCTTCGGCCAGACAAACTATTAACAATGCTAAATTAATTGCAAAACAATAAAAGCCGCACTGAATATTGCATAGAAATGAGCGGGTGCTGCTTTCGGCCGCGGAATCCTCATTTCATTTCCATCGACATCGTCAGGTAGTCGTCGTAAAAATGCCAATTACAAAAATCACAACAAATCATAAAAGTTTTTTAATTGCCGACAAACGGCGGCAATGGCGGCAGGCCTTTTGCTCTAACTGTATGGGGTAGTCCATCAATCAGTCAGTCAATCAATCAAACAAACCGCATGCAAAACGCAAAAGTCATTTCATTTTCACTTTAATAGTCTACATCTTTTTATATGGATTCAATTTAAGGGAATTAACAAATTGTACAGTTAATGGTTTTTTAAAGACTTTGAATTTTGAAAAGATGTCCAATATCATTTTGGGCATTTTAATGAAGTCTAATTCCACGATTTTTTACATTTTCTGCTGCAGAGTCTTAGTCTTCAATTTGTCTTTGGACGACTTTTTGCAGAAATTCTTTTTAGACTTAAAGCTATTAAGCGCACCCTGTTCTTGCAAAATTGTTGAAGATCACTCGCTTTTTTGGTATATTACAACCATTTCTGTCTTATAAAGGCCTTGTAAATTTTGAGAATATTCTTTAACACTTTTCAGCGGCCGTTTGTATGCCAGCTTTATGCTGAACTCATCGAATTTAAATGAAACTTATCAGTAATATGTGGAAGCATAAAATATTTATAAATATTAAGTTTGGTAGCACCTTTATTTTCCATGAACGACTCTATTCTACATAGTTGTCTTGTTTTTATCAAATTTTACGGAATTTTGAAAAATGAAAAAAAAACGAGAAGATAAGTCGTACCGAAGTTTTGATACATGAAATAGCTATCTCAACTTAGGACTTAGACAAACTCAGATGATTAAGTCCGTGGTGGTTGTTTCCGTGTAAAAGAAACTTCGTAGCTCGCCAGGAGCGTATTTAGCGGAAATTCTTCGTGCAACTGGCTCGTAAAAGGTTTTGTGACTAAAACCATTAAAGCCTTTTGACCGATCGCTCCGGCCGGTTAAAGAATTCGTGCAAATTTGAATTGTAATTGCTGTAAGACTTGAGAGGGTGATTGTATAGAAACAGACCGACGAACGGACGGACAAACGGACAATTTTAAGGGAATAAGCATATTTCTCCAACATTAAAAAAATACATTTTTCATATAATATCTTAAAATTTTAGGAAAGTAGCAGTCGGATGGATTATATAATCCATGCATAACATCGCTTTCTGCACTTATTTCCGCCTTCTGACCATTTGTCAATGTGAGCAGCAATGAAGTTCTTAAAATTACGTTGCTGATTTTTTTGTTTCAAAATATTCGCCGTCTTACACACGCACTCAATTACACAAGCCGTGACGTCAGCGCCGTTTATTACCAAAAGAGCTTCCAACATATCAAAGAAAACTTAATTTGCGGACGGCATGTTGGAAATAAGTAAGGAGAATGTCGTACAGCTTTGATACGTTAGAATTGTTAGGCAATCCTTGAATTCCTCCAAAAGATGCTAAGAAATCGTTGATTATGTATTTGCCAGAATTCTTTATTTTCTAGATCCTAAGCTAAATATTCCAATTCATGTTTATAAGAATTTTAACTTGGGAAAGAACCATTAATGATTTTATTAATTAGTTCCTTTTGACGATTATACAATTCAGCAATATGTCTTTTTGCAAGCAGTTTTTGTTCTAAGGACAACAAATTCAGTGTCTTAGAGCCAATAAAATAATTTAAGAATTGGGATTGAAGTTAAAGTGTGAGAACGTTTTTCTAAGAATTTTCTGAATATGTACGAACATTCAAACCTTAAGAAATCTATGCAAGAGCCGGTATGTTTGCAATTATAATTGTATTAAGTATACGTATTTATATCGAAAGATAGCAAAATAAACATTAATAGCAGCTAGAAAAAAGGTAATCGGCTTTGTTCTCAATTCCACTTCCACAAAAGTTTTTGGAATGTGGAATTGATTCCTGTTCTGGTGATAGTAAAACGAAACACTTTTTCAGACTCAAGCTTTTTGCCTTTTGGCTAGTGAAAATCAAAGTATGTTGCAAATTTGGCATTAAAAAATAAAAGCTACCCACGAAATGAAGTTAAGTCATAATTCTTTGGTCAATTTAAGATGTTTTAGTATCCCAAAATATTACACACGGAATTAGTTTTATTTTTAAATAATAAATTTTGCGAACACTTTCGGTTTCTTAAAGGCTGGCAAAAGAGAAAAGTAAAACGTGAAAAATTCGTGTTTTGAATTTCACATTGCGGAAGCTCCGAACAGTTCGATAGGCATTTCTCAATCGATAGTCGTCTATCGTTGGTTCAAGGGTCGTCAGTCTATTAAGAAGTGATCATTTTATACAAAATCGGGTTAATTCCGCATGTGACCAATATTAATGATAAACCCTTTCCGAACATTATAATTTTTTCTTAATTTTAATCCGTTGCTCGTAGAGTTTCAGGTTCGGGCGTTTTTTTAATTTTTTAACCGGCGTGCTTTATAATCTGCTCCGGTTCAGGTTCGGGCGTACATTTCCCAAATATCCCGGAGTTTCCGACTCCGGAGCGATTCAATTCTTTTTTTTTAACAACAAAACATAACAAAGTTCCTTCACATACTTATTCCAATTCTTGTCTTAATAAAGATCAAAAGATGTTTCTTTGAGTAAAAATAGATAATCTTCAAATATTTTTTATTTTATTTGCTTAGCCGTTAAGTTGGCTACCTAATTTGGTTTAATGCTGTTAACGTTTAAGCACTTAGCCAAAAAGAATAACTGGAGTGCATCCCATTGATTAGATCATTTGATTATTTTTTCCAATGATAGATGTCTTGTCATGTCAACTCTGGGAACACTTTTTTGGTTTTTCTGTATTAGTTGAATGTTTAGTTTTCTATTTTTAGTACCATTGAAGGTTTTTAAATGATTGAAAACAAAATTTTTACAAGAATTACAATATGCTCGGATATTTTAATTTTTCGTTCACAAACACTTGCCCAACCATTATATAAGGGATTTGCTGGTAGCTGTTGCATTTGTTTAAAAACAAAAACAATGTAAATATTGTGTCAAATAATCTTAATTGCTAGAAATAAATTTGTTATCTATAGTTACTTATCTAATTGTTCATTTCTATGCATTATAATTTTAGTTAAACACAAATTTATGTTAAAAATTTTGCACTCTTATGTGACTTATGAACAAATTGTTTGCTTTTCCATAAATGGCTGCAATGCTCTAACAAGAAAAATAGATCCATTTGGAGCGTTTGCTCCAAAAGTGGCAACCGTGGGTACAGGATATAAAACCAACAACGGTCACAAATTTAGTTCGTTTTAATCCTTTATTAATTGTTGCAACTCGAAGTAATGTATCCGCTCATTAAGCGCAAGAACCTGTATCGCCGTAACTGGCAAAGATGTTGAGAAAGAGATGACCATGCGGAGATATATTCTATTTATTCTAAATATGGAATTTGTTAACAGATTAAAAATAACTCAGATCCTTAAAACCGACTGAACTAATAAGACCCCTGGACAAAACCATTTTAAAAACATGTGCGTTAAAATTTTTCCTTAACTTACTTCAGTTCCACCAATGTATATTTTGAATATTTTTTTGGCGTAGTTAAAAGTCTTGAAGCTAACGATCTACGTAGAACAACCTAGTCCCAACTATGTAATTCGGATTACGACTGCAACACAGCCCAGTTCATTTTCTCAACATGTATTTTCCGCTCTGACTACCTACCCAGCTGCACGGGAGCCCGGAGATCGACTTCACCATCGGACTATCTAATAAACAATTCTAAGCCTTGACCATACTGTGTCTCCTTCACGGCCTCAGTTGTGAATTGAATCATTTATGCAATTCACACGCAACCAGTTAAGCTTAGCCATGTAAATTTAACTGTTCTTTTATCTACTATATTACAAGTGATTTAAGATTACAATTTCATATAAAATATCACCTGTAAATTAAATGAGTTTTTATCTACTTTAATCAATTTTTGATTATAAATTCATATAAAATATCACCTGCAAATTGCCACCTTCTCTCCATTAGCCATTCTGGTTTCAATTGAAAGCAATTAAAGTGCTTAACGAGCCTCATATAAAATCATAAATACACTTGTTCTACGCGTTATTCTTCACACACACACAACCTCACGAACATATTGTAAAACAATTATCACCTGTTGCAAATTATACTGATTTTATGCCCCGCGCGTAATTTCAGTGGCTGCCATGCTTCAACCTCGACCACCAAGCGCCGCCACCCTCTTGTCCCCCCCTTTCATTCACTCATAAACGCTGCAGAGACATCATAAAAATGTTTGAAGCACCGCCGACACCAAACAAAAACAACAACAACAACAGGAACAACACCCATAAATCCCGATTATGGTTTCTGGATTTATTGCACGTGGCAGCGAGCTGCCCAAAACACCGATCGTAGCACCCTGTGTGAGCCCAGAGAATTTTTGCATGCGAGTGAAGAGGGTGGGGGCCACTGACTCATATGAGAAGTATGTTCAACGAGTTCGGCACTTGCACCAACAAATGTTTCGTTTTATTCGTGAGCGAAAAGGCAAACGCAATGGCCTACAATAAATTATCACATCAACGCCCACAGACTCTCACATCAGGAAACGAAAATTTACTTAGGCAATGAATGAGATTTATGGCAATGAATGTGGATTAACACTGGCAAGACTAAAAAAAATGTTGAAGATGTGTGGTTGTCTGTCCAATTCAAATGCAAAATCAATTATGAAGAACGAAAAGCACTCAGTCAAGCTGCTCAAAGTTGCTAAAAGACTTGTTGTTATTTTTTACCCTCTACTCGTAGAGTAAAAAGGGTATACTAAAGTCTTGCATGTGTTTGTAACACGCAGAAGGATACATCTTGTTATATTTTATCTGATCGAAAGGGTCAGTTCTATTCAGCATCTTAAGACGTGACTAAATTGACAAAGCTCGTAATCAAGAAAACGGTTTAAGGAGTCATAAGTATCTATTCTAGTGTTTTGCCAACTTCTGTCACCCAATTTCTGTTTCATCTCAAATCGGTAAAATTCACGAAACGATCTTTATCCAAGATTGTTAAATTTAGAAATAAATTATGAATATATTCTTATATTGATATTTAACTTTGAGACCGTTTCGTCTCCGTTCCGAGACTACAATCTTGATAAAATTGAATTTATTTTCAGTGTGAAGGTATTTAACCCTGGAATTATCGATCATCATAAGCCATATAGACAGGACCCAAGCTTTTCCCCCCGCCTCGGGCAAGTGAAAGTTTTTAAAAATGTTATGATTTTTTGCAATCCAGATGGGTTCGATCTAGATATGGTTCCGGGCCTGGATTTTTATGTTGTCCAAGCAAGCAGGTGCTTATCAGCATGTGTAAATGTATAAATAAAAATGCTTCTTACTTTTGCGTTATGGCCGTACCGTTTCGTGCGGAAGTAAGTGCGCAAACTGACCTTACGACCGCGTGGAATGAAATACTAATGCCCAAAGTATATTTTAAGCAAGAACAACCACAATCAACTTCTGTTCGTGTGTGTGCCGCCGTAAATAACGAAAAGCGCTCGGGCCACTGTGAGCGAGGCAGGTGCCGACTACGCTACCCAACTTTGTTGTTGCGTTCGAGTTTGCGAGAGACATCGGAGAGAGAGAAGAAAGACATATATGATGCTGTTGCTTCAGGTCTGCACTCGACAACAACAAAACTTTAGCAAGGAAAGAAATAGAGGACAACACGCATGAAGGCTGAGGGCTCGCGTAAGTGGTATACGCACCCGCTATTCGTTTGCGACGAACAACAACAAATGCGCGGATAGAGGAATGGGCATCGGCGCCCCTGATCTACTCCTTCTATTTACCCGCCCAATTACCTGGCTTCATGTCAAACTATGCTTATATATGAATATTGCAATTTTTTCACTTTCTTTAAACCAATTGACCGACACCTCCTATTTACCAGTGTTGCTGCAATTGTAGTTTTAATTTGTAGTTTTAATAGAGGTTCAATAATGTTTCAATAGAGGACATACATGATAAGATAAAAGTAGTCACTCATCGCTTGTTGGAGAATTGATCGAACGACAGGGCTGAAATCACACAAACACACAGTCCAAAGTCCACACAACCATTGTTTGCAATTTTGACATTTATCGATTGACGTTGCCAGAATATGGAAAGCTACCATATTAGTTCGATATAACGGATTACAGACTTGCATCTTTAAACTTAGCCGACTGGGAAAATCGATTTTGTTATAAATTGTACTCTTGTTATAATAATATTTCTTGACAGTTTTAAATTGACAATTGTAAAATGAAAAATTGGCTTTACAGTCCCAAAGGGAAAGCCAAGCTTCCCTCAATCTCTTGGCGTGTGCTCTTAAAATTTTTCGCACAAGAGACCTACAGTTTAATGGCGATTCCGAACTGCAAAATTTGAGAAGCTTTTTTATAGCTAGTTATTACTTGACAGTTGGGCTCCAATATCTGGTGAAGATGACCAGATTTGTAAAAGCTATTTTCTAAGGAAAAAAAATTGTTTTTAGATGGTCCGAGGCGGAATTGAAACCACGCCTCCCGCACAGCTCGCCGACACACTAACCGCTGCGCCACACCCGGCCAATTTGTCTGAAAGTAAAGCGAAAGGTACCTACAGTTTAACGCCGAATCCGAACGGCAAATTTTGGGAATTTGCTTTTTCATGGCTAGTTACTTCACATTGGCGCCAATAGCTAGTGAAGGTGACAGTATGTGTAAAAGCTATTTTTCAAAAGAAAGAAGAAAACTTTTATTATTAGATGTTCAGAGGCGGGATCGAACCCACGACCTCCCGCCCAGCAGTCCAGCACATTAAACGCTGAGTCACAGACGGCCACTGCATACACCTACATACATTTCAAAAATTGTGGCTCTATATATTACAGTCTCTGAGATCGACGCGTTCATACAGATAGACAGACGGACAGACGAACGAAGACACGGACAGCCGGACAGACGGACATGGCTAAATCGACTCTGCTGTTGATGCTGATCAAGTATATACATATATACTTTATGGGTCAGAGGTGCTTCCTTCAGTCCGTTACTTGAATTTGCACAACTTTATAATCCCCTTTTACCCATTTTTAATGGGTACAGGGTATAATAACAGCTTATCGAATAACTGTAATATGTTAAGTGTATATTTTTTGCAGCGATTTTCATAAGTTTTTGTGTTAAATGTCCTTGTTTCCAAAAAAAAAAAACCGAGTGTGTTACTCATCAATTAACGTGCTTTATAATCGAATTCTCCAAGTAATTCTTGCAAAATACAACTTGTAATAATTTTGATCGGTCGTATTTGGAAAAAACAGGCCAGTAATTTGATGAAATATTTGCGATGGGATCTTATCAGTGTGGCTTCTACGATGTGTAAATACATTTTATCTATAAAATCTAAAAGTGTTGTACTAGGTATTGTGATTATTTGTGCAGCCTTTCAGAAACCAAAATTGTTAAGAAAACAAAAGTTTCAATGCATTTGTTAGCTCGGAGACTTTTTGCATATTTCATAGACATCCGAAAATATCATTGAAGGTAATCTCGATTTCAAAAGTAATGTGACGAGAAAGATAAGCACAAGCTGTTATTATAATTGTTCTCTGGTCTCGCTGCAATCACAAATTGAAACTTACCACTATTTTAGCTAAAGCAAAATTTACCAAGGAAATCATTAAAACGCTGAGCCCTTAAAACGCCAGTATAATGTGAAGATTTCCCTAAGTGCACCCGTACTAGGTTCAAAAACGAACAGTTTGGTTAGCTTTAGTTCGGTTCATATTTGGCCATTTTACTAATGTTTTCCAGAAACGTTGATAAGCTCTGGATCATTATCACATTAACTAAGTAAGTTTTTGTTGGTCATCCGTGATCGAGCCGAAATCGGTTTCCCACCAGCAACAAAATAAAATTATATGTAGTATTTTGCTTTCTTTATTGGCTTTTGTAATTAAAAACCTGCCATGTTTATGGAAACAATTCTACATAAATAAACAAATCGCCAAGCTGTTGAATGCAAATGAACAAAAATTTAACGCGTTTGCATATTGACTTCTGATTTTTTTGTTGTTGTTTATTTGCCTGGCACGAGGAATAATTTCGCAGCGGTTTATTCACCTCCAGAGTCGACCAGAAAAATATTTTAAGGGAAATAAGAAAAATGGAACAGGCAGCTGCACACGCTTTGAAATATTGTGGGCCATTTGTCCAATGAAAAGCTCATTTAGTTGAGTTCTATGGACGCTGTCTAATCAGAGGCCAGGCATCATTGGCGGCAACCATGTCGACGAGTCCGCCTTCGACTGGGGCAATATAAAATGTGACACTTTTATAGGGCACTTTGGAATGCGCCACAGGCCGCCGGTCTATGGCCGAGCATAACCAGTCGATGGCATTTGCATACATATACGCTCAATTTACATATGCATCTGGCAGATGCACTCCCCACTCTTAACGAGGCGTTGCCTGGATCGGAATGTGAAAACGTTTTATGAGCCAGTTTGGTCGGTGTTGCTGCCCGCCGGGCACAAGCAACAACCAAAGCTACAACCGTAGCCGAATGGCCAATCTATGTCTATATCAAAATTAGGGCATGACCTGCACGCGTTTGAAATCAAAATATGTATTTGTATATGTATGTATATTTATGCAACAGAAATGTCAAGCCACCGGGAAGAGACCCCCCCTGTCCTTCCCAGCTCTATTTGCGTCCAGTTAACGCGCCGAGGTCATAAAAGAAAAGCCGTCCGTGCGTCAGTCCCGAAACTCGAGGCAAACTGAGATTCAAATTTTCCGTTTTGGCATCCTTTTGCCGTTGCTTACACAATTCGTTTTATGATTTTATTGCATTTACGCATATTGCCAGTTGATGTCGATGTCGATGCTCAACTGATTTATGGAGGCGACGCGAACCCTTCCCTTTTTTGTGTTTTTGCCTTTTTGCCATACACAAATAAGTACACAAATGTGCCGGGGCATATTCAAAACTCAAACAAAAAGGCAAAGAGAGCGTGAACAATGAAATTAGAGCAAAGCCTGGAGGGTGGGATGCCCGAATACAAAAAGGGTACAAAAGGATAGTGAATCTGTAGCTGTGTGTGTGTGCGCTCTTTGAGCTCATTGCTTATGTAACTTTCTAAAAACTTAATATTTTGAATTATGTTTTAGAACCGGCAGCCCTTTAAATATCTTAGTTTAGCCAATAGCTGGTGAAGGTGACCGCTTGTGAAAAAGTTTTTTGAAGATACAACTTTTTAATTACATGTTCTAAGGCGAGATCGTCCAACCATCCTGGTTACAAGCTGAACATCGCTTGTGACCGACCCAATAATGGGGAAACTGCAGAGCTTGGTGGGCCATTCATTATTACCATTATGGCACAGCCCTCATATTGTGTTGCTTTAAATTCTAATAAGTACTTAAAAACCTAAATGGAAACTATGCCAATCAAACAAAAGATAACAGAAAACTAAAAGGAAAAAAACAACACCTCGACTAAAAGGCATAAAATATTCCACGAACAAGAAGTGGGCACGACCCCAACCTTCATGCCTATAAATCCATCGAAATAATGGATCGGATAAGAGGCGCGCATTCGAGATGAGATGAGAGAGCTGCAGCGTCAAGTGGGTTGAGTGCCAGACCAAGACACAGTCCCAGACCGGTCTTGGCTCAATCAAGCCGCTGAGCCACCAAAACGAAATGAAAAAGAATGCCAACAAATGGGGGCAGTGTCTGTATCTTAGGGACTCAGTTCAACGTACGTTTCCATCAGCGAGCATGTGCAACCGGCGCAAAGGAAATGGCAGACGATAACGCGCAGAAAAAGGGAGAATGGCAAACAACATGTGAGCGCATCGAAAGTGGCTTTTAACCCCTGCCAGAGACTACCCTGAGACGGCCATATGCTGCCATGCGAAACCACCAAACCCAAACCCCACCCCAATCCAGTTCGCAGCCGCCGCGTTCTGATCAAAAATTCCAAATACGTTTCAAATTTAATATGTACATTTATCTCAGCCCCATTTGCAGTTACGGAGACAGAGATGGCGGGAGAGGGAGTGAAAGGGATGCACTGCAGCCATTTGATATTTTCTTTATGGGGGCTTAAATATGTATAACCCCCCGAGCGGTGTACGTGTTTGTGTTCGTATGTCTCATATTTCGACTAAAAATTCACGCCCTGCTTTATTCTATCAACACCTCGGCATTGTTGTTACAGTCTCACAAATCCCCATACCCCACCTCCCCACCTTCCAGCCATCAATGAACGATGGCGGACTCTGCATACGAAATGAGATCTGCGGTGACTGGAGCCAGGAATATATGTGAGTTGGGGCAGGAGGTGGGTAGTGGGAATTACACTTAAGTCGCAGCTTACGCTCATACATACATACGTGTGTATATACTTTTGTTTATTTATTCATTTGACGGGATATGTGTGCGCGGTATTAGCCAAGTTATATGTTTGGGCCGGTATGTACGCAAGTATAGTGAGTCAAGAGCTAAGTTGCGACTTCGAAAGATTGTTATGATAAGATAGCACCGCAGGGGCTGAATAATAATTTAAACATTGACATAGCAAACGTAGAAAAATACCGATGAGCCTTCTCACTAGCCCTGATCAATTTCGTATATGATAGGTAACAACTGAAGAAAAACTTTTTACCAATTGAACGTCTAGGATGCATATTGGATACAATCTGCAACAATGACAAGTAAGAGCGTTGCAGTCGAGTGGCCCGGCTCCGCCTGGGTACAGGGTATACAAATCCGAGCTATCCTAACTGAGATCAGTACCAAAAGATGTCAGAAGTCGGTCGATTCCGGATTTTCTCAAACCAAGTAGAGGATTGACTTAAGAAAAATTTTCAATCCCGAAATTCTTGGCTCGATCCCGACTTTAGCTCGGAGTTTGACTTTATTCGAGCTCGACTTGATCCCTTAGTCGGTTCCAATTAAGTAAATATACTTTAATTAATCTCGCAATCGGCTTAGTGCAAGAATTCCCTTGATTAAGTTGAGCACGATATTCGAACCACATTCTATCCGAAACAGGATTGCTTTCTAAATGACAGAGCTTGACTTGACTACAATAGCCAAACTAGTTCCCAAAAGAAAATTCCTACAAGAACACCATGAGACTTTTTCATCGATCTTTATGATGTCGAGATTAGCAGGCTAGAGGTCATTAGTTGTTGGACATACAACTTTAGAACAGGACAAGCACAACGCCGCTATGAAGACTGGTTTCTGCTTTTAAAGAACTTCACGGTTCTATCTTCAATAGACTTGTCTCATCAACTGTAACTTTGCAGCTGTCTCTTCATGTCGGAAAGGCTATAACTAGCAAACAATTGCAAGGGGACAATAGTGCAAAAAACCACATTAAAACGAGAGCGTAAGTTAAAATCTGCTGTAACCGACTTCGATAGGCTGCAGGCTATAAGTCCCCAAACGATAAAACGAAATAAGGCCCTAATTTAAATTATGAAATAAGGCCCCACTGAAATGAAATAAGGCCCCAAAAATAAATGAAAAAAGGCCCCAAATTATTTTTTCATATGAAATAATACCCCAATTTCAAAAAAAAAAAAGCACCCCAATTTTGTAAATATTATTAAATTTGGGTTTTTAAAGAAATAGTGAAAATTTAATACAAAAAAATCGCGCGATTTTTATACCCTGGTGAAATAGGGATGAAGTTGTGGAAATGTATGTAACAGGGAGAAGGAACATCTGGAGTAAGATATATATTCTTGATCAGCATCAATAGCCGAGTCGATTTAGATTGTCCGTCTGTCCGTCCGTCCGTCTGTTTGGGGTAGAAAAAAAAATTGGGAGATTTTTATTTTAATATGAAAAATTTTTATCTGTACGCTGATCAAGTTTGTTTCAAATTTTGGCCACTTCGCACAATGCAAATCACTAAACTGATCAACATACTCTAAAGTATATCACTGAACTATTTTTAAAACGTTACTTTTCACACCTGTACAAAAATTCTGCGCATAAAATACTTAGTCTAAGAACACCTGCAGTAAAGAAAATTAAGCGTTATTAAAGTTCTTGGATTTTTTCACATTTCATCAAAAATAAGAAAATGAAATAAGATCCTAAAAAATCATATTAAAAATTGAAATCTTATTTCCTGATAAAAACGAAATAAGGCCCAAAAAATTGTTTTGCGGTCTTATTTCATTTCTTCTTTTGGGGACTTATTTCATTTTGAAATTTTATTTAGGAAATAAACAAAAAAATGAAATAACACGCCAAGTTTGAGAAAAATCGTTGTTTTTGTTTTCCATATAAATTTTTGGGGCCTTACTTCATTTTTATACCCTGTACCCATTGAAAATGGGTAAAAGGGGATCATGAAGTTGTGCAAATGTATGTAACAGGGAGAAGGAAACATTTCCGACCCTATAAAGTATATATATTCTTGATCAGCATCAACAGCCGAGTTGATTTAGCCATGTCCGTCTGTCCGTCTGTCCGTCCGTCTGTCTGTATGAACGCGTCGATCTCAGAGATGGTAAGAGATAGAGGTTTGACATGTATGGGACAAATGCTTCTTTTATCTGTACGCTGATCAAGTTTGTTTCAAATTTTGGCCACGCCCCCTCCCGCCCCCGCAATTTGGAAAAAACGTTATATCTCCCACAGTTTTGAAGATAGACGATTTGTACTTTTTAGAGATAGTTAGTAATTAGCAAAATGAATCGATTTGCCGAAGAAATGATAAAAATCGGATGAACGGTTCAGAAGTTATGAGCAAAAATGCGAACCAAGCCCCCCCCGCTACCACCCCACCCACCCTAAAAAAATGTTGCATACTTTTCGGATGGTCACCCTAAGGAAAGCAGGAGCTCTGTTAAACATGTTTTTTCATGAGTAACGGGTTTATCGAAGTCGGTTAGAGCCGACTTTAACTTACGCTCTCGTTGTCAATTGTACAGGGTATATTGAAGTCGGGCTACTCGACTGCAACGGTCTTACTTGTTTTGTTTGGGCCTTATTTCATTGGGACCTTATTTCGCAGCGCCACTTCGATATACCCGTTACTCATGAAAAGAAATGTTAAACGTCCGTAAAGTATGGAACATTTTTTTAACTTCGCTATTTATTATCCGATCTTGATGAAAATTTCAGGGATTATTGGTATTGGGAATATAAATTTAAGCTTTTAATTTGAACTCGATATCTTAAAAAATGTAGGAATTATTCAAAAAAATTTTATTCTGTATTCAAACTTTATTTGCGTGCAGACAATAGGAGTCTACATGTTAAATTTGGTTTCTCTAGCCCCTATAGTCTCTGAGATCTGTTCGGCTGTTTCTGTTTGATCGGCTGTTGATGCTGATCAAGATTATATATACTTTATATGGTCGGAAATGATTTCCTTCTGCCTGTAACATACATTTGCACGACTTTAGTACACCCTTTTTACTCTACGAGTAACGGGTATAAAAAACCTTAAGACGACAGAAAAATTTGTGTATGTGTATGTTCTCATTTAGCATTACTGTATTAGTTAGAGAGATTTTCTCACCTTAGTCTCAAACTTGCTATCTATTACCATTTGCCATTTCTCTTTTTATACACTTGAAAAGTGTATTATAATTTTGCCCAGAAATGTGCAACGCATAGAAGGAATCATCTCCGACCACAAAAAGTATATATATTCTTGATCAGCATGACGAGCTGAGTCGATTAAGCTTTGTCCGTCCGTCTGTCCGTCTGTCTCTTTCTACGCGAACTAGTCCCTCAGTTTTGGAGCTATCGAGCTGAAACTTTGCACAGAGTCTTCTTTTTACTGCACGCTGCTAATATGTCGGAACCGACCAGATCGGATGACTACTTCTTGTTGCTGGCATAAAAACGAACGAACGAAAAATGGGTTTTAGTGAGAAAAACTGGTTTGTTCTCAATATTATCTCTCTCAAACACGGTCATGCGTAATATGTCATGTTTTGAAGCTGATTTGCGAAGTTTGGTCAAAGTCGCTAACCGTTGTGACAAGCTATTTAAAGTGTATTAAAACTTCGGTACAGACGAAGTTAGCTTTGCCTTTCTCGTTTATTTGAAATCCGTACTTGCTTTAATCTCGATGCAGAATTATTTGATTTTCTGTATTTAAAATGAGATTTTTCATATTTATACAAGAATTTTAGTATTATTACAATCCTTTGGAACTTGTTTTAAGTACAGTCAAGTGCGACTCATTCTAGAAATTTCAATTCGAATGTCGAGATCAAATCAATCTTTTTCCGCTTATTTCAGGTCCCCCTATTTTTTTTCTGAGACTTATGCGTTAATACAGACAGACAGTCACAAAAACAGCACATAGCACAATCGAGAGAGCAAAGCAATTTCATATGCTTTCTTTCTTTCTCTTCTCTTTCTCTTTCCTGAGCTTGTAGACAAATTCCTTGATTATATAGTTGGAATAAGAGATCAGCAGCAACATACGCACAGAGCATAAGACATAAGACATAAGGCGATACTGTAGATAATATTTCACAATTTTAGAATGTTTGATATACTCCGGACTCAATTGGATTTTAGATTTAAAAATTTCGTTTCTGATTCGGGTTTCAAAGTTTACATTTTTGAACACACTGGCTCTAGAGCAGCGATGGAAACGCCTGGCCCGCAGGGGCCGAACCCATTTCGCTATTAATACCAACGCGATCTGGACGCCTGCCAAGGCTTGTGACAAGAGAGCAAACAGCTTTTCATTCGCTGACCAGCGGTCGAGCTTTATTCTCGCACTCCTTGATTTCACTTTTCGCCTACGTATCATATTTTGCAGACTTTAAGCTCCCAGCTTATTTTACCTTATCTTAATATACAGAAATGTTTACGGAAAAGAGACTTAAAAAAGAGATTTTGATTGCAAATTTAAAGCGAAGAGCTAAACAAAAAATAAATTCACCATTACCGTAAAAAACTATAAATAGCATGGCGCATTCGATTGAAAAGCTCTCCAAAAGTCCTAAACAAAGTGTGCAAGAAAAAGTAAACGTAAAAAGATGACTTGGGCATTATTGCTTTAAAGGAGATTATGTTCAAAAGTGAATGGAATTATGTCCGTATCCAGTTACGTTTTCTTGCATTTCAAGGCTTTCACCAAATGAGTGCAACTTGACATTCGCGTGGGTGCCAAGTTCGAAACGGCCTACTATTTAATCCGTTCACCTGGCTAAGATACACATACGTAAGTGTGAATATTTAATTTCAATATTCTTTTGTTCAATAAAATGTTGACATTTGGATTTTTTCCAAAAAAAGACAAAACAAAAACAAAAGAGAAAAAATTATTATAGTTCGTGTAATGAAGTTATTACGAGGCTTAATGTTGAAATTTATGCGCGGCCATTAAAAATCGAAAGACACGTTTTTCGAATATTTAAGCTTCAACCGATGCCGTTTTGGTGTTGTTGCCGTCGCATAAATTAGGCGACGTGACTTGTTTGCGCCGGCCGATAACGAAGGCCCTCACCTGACCAGATATCCGCAGGGTTCAGTGGGAGTGGAGTCGGAGCGGCCATTGATATCAGACAAGGCATCATCGCCAGATACAATGCAAATTCCGTGTCAACGAAAGGGCCCGATCATAGCTGCCTTGCTTTCATCCTGAGTAGTGATGCCATTTCAGCTAATTTATTGCTAGAACTTGGACTTAAGTAAATATTCTTAGTCAATTCTCGGAAACTGTCCACCCGCTCAATTTAACTGAAAAAAATAAGCAGTTCTAGAATAAACAATTTTGAGAACCCTTAAGACCTTTAAAAACGACCATTTTAACTTCTTAGAAACTAAGGGCTTGATCTAGTATTTTGGGATAAAAAAAAGTAGTATTTATAGTCAGAACCGCTCTATTTGCCAGTTTTTCCTTGATCCCTTTGTTTATTAAATTCTAAGCTTTTTTATTCTTCCATCTTAGATTTGGGTGTGGAATAATCTTAGACTCAAACGCAAAAAAAAATAATGAAATAAAAACATTTTTGTCCCCTTTCTTTTCAATAATTTTGAGCTATTTCAAGCAATTCTCTTTTTCAAGCTCAATAATTTTTGCGCTCTCTGATTCTGGCAACACTGATCCCGAGATTACAATCAGGTGGCTGATCTTGTGGTTTAAGTCGGTGGTTTGCCAAGCCCGATTCTCGTGGCGCGATTTGTGCGAGCTTTAAAACCCCATTCGCGGCGACTGGCGAACTTTGTTGCAGGTTGGCGGAACATATTAATTGCATTTTATTGGCCTGGGACTAAGGAGGAGGTTGGAGGATGCAAACGGCGGCGGCGGCAGCGGCTGCTTGCAGTTTAATAACGCGCATTAAAATCACAGATTTATTGCTACACGCAATCCGATTTCATGACTGCGATTGCAATGGCGATGGCGATGGCTTGGAAAACCGCATACTGCAGTGACTGCAGCTCCTCCAGGCACGGCCTTGCATATGCATGAAGTGGCAATTGCGAGTAACCCGACAGCTGGCCTGTCATTGCATATACTGAGCCCGGGGAAGGAGAAGGAGGAGGAGGGGTTTAGAGAGGCCATTAAACAAACGCCAAGATAATTAAAATATCTGAAAGGCTTTTCGGAAAATTCCCCAACAAAACGGCGTTTTGGCAAATTTCATTAAACATTTTAATTGCCGCCATTTTGTGACGGGCAACTTTCGTTTCAAATTGTTTGAATTCCCAATCCCAGAAAATGAAATACAATTTCATTTCCCGCAGACACAGGAATGCTACCCGAAAGGGTTTCCCGCCCCGTCCCTTTTTGTGAGTAATCACTTCAGCACGCAAGCACCCACCCACCCACTCGAACCCAAAACCCATTTCCAGGCCAAACACGCAATTTTAAAACAAGCCTCACGCGTTCACCCAACCACACAGCCGCACCCTGGCCCAGAAGTGCGAAATAGCCCAAGGATTCATTCCCCTTAAAATTGTGATTTCGCTTTCGCGCTCCCCCATTCGATTGCGTAACTTTCAGCCCTCCCCCAACCGCGCTTCAGCGCTAAAGTTATTCTTGTTGTTGTTGCTTTCATTGTAAATATGTAATTTCCGGCCGGGAGGGTGTCGTGGCTGTTGGACAACCTTGCCAGGCCGCAACAGCCGTCGCACTCTAAATTTAGTTAATGAACGCTGTCGCTGCTGGGCAGGAACCAGGACCCGGACCCCGTCAGCACACGAACGCACACACACACACACATACGCAAAGTGACATGAATACACTCACGCACGCACATTTTTGAAAGTAAACAAAATTAGACATGATTATGTTTGTGCCTTGGGACATAAAATAAATTGGCTCCCAACTAATCCCAGCGTGCACGTGGAATGCTTGTCGCCATCTCTCGCCCTATGTCGGGTGTCTGTTGGTAGGGGAGAAAATAAGAAAAAAGTTTCTGGTTTGATTCTTGATATCGCCAAGAAAAGCGAAAAGCAACGCTTTCAAAATAGCATAAAAAGTTTTGCACCGATTACATTTTATTATATTTATTTATTAGTTAAAACTGTTTGGACCCTGTGGGGGGGGGGACGGACACGGCTATATCGACTCGGCTGTTGATGCTGATCAAGAATATATATACTTTAAGGAGTGAGAAATGATTCAGTCTCCCTGTTACATACAGGTTTGCCCATATTCGACGGACCCATCTGGCAACGCCATAACTTTTGACAGAGATGTCAGATCGCTTAATGACATACCGCGTTTGAAGCGTCAGTCCAAGCAGATTTTTACCATGGAACAATACACGCCACGCGAGCGCTCTGAAATAGTTGAAATTTACATTCAACAGAACAAACAATTGTGAAAACTCAACGTGCTTTTAAAAAATTAAAAAATGTGACCGAAATGTGTGAAATGGGACCGTAAATAAGCAAAATTGCCGTATTTACGCCACTGAAAATCCTCAGGAGATTCAAGAAGTGCCTCTTCATGACGAAAAAGTCACAGTTTGGTGCGGCGTTAGTGCGAAAACGGTCATTGGGCCGTTTTTCTTTCAAAATGAAAATGGCCATGCTGTTACCATCAACCAGGAGCGTTATCGCGACATGATGACCAATTTTGTGATGCCAATTATTCGTCGAAAGCGTATGAGGCAGTTCTGGTTTCAACAAGACGGCGCTCCACCGCACACAAGTCGCATAACAATCGATTTTCTGAAGAAATTGTTTCCGGGCCGTTTGATGTCGAAAAGTGGTGATTTGGACTGGCCACCGCGTTCGCCCGATTTGACGCCGCCTGACTTCTTCTTGTGGGGATATTTGAAGTCAAAGGTTTACGTTAACAAGCCAAGGACCGTAGAAGAGCTCAAGGACAACATTCGTGAAGAAATAGCCGATATTTCGGCCGAAATGTTGGCGAAATCGATGGAAAATGCTGCAAAAAGGGCACAATACGCCATCAACGCCAGAGGCGGCCATTTGAGAGATATCATATTCAAAAATTGATGTAAACGAATCTACTTGGAACAAATTAAATGATTAAGATTTCCAACCGCCAAATTTTTATTTTTTTCTTTGATTTAAAAAAAAAAACATTGGTCCGTCGAATATGGGCAACCCTGTATATGTACGTTTGCACAAACTTAATATACTCTGTGTACCTTTGGTACAGAGTATATTAATATTGATCTCAGTTAGATATTTCCTAATACAACAACTTAATTCTCATTATATTAAAATTGTCCAGATGCTAGTAACGCTTTTATGCGTCTCCGACCATATAAGGTATATATACTCTTCTTCAGCGTGACGAGTACGTCGTTTTGTTTCCTTCGTCAGTTTTAAAGCTATGTATATTGACCAACCTTTGCACAAAACACCTTAAGACAAATACGCTGCACATATGTTGAAACCGGCCAGATCGGAAGACTATTGCATATAGCTGCAATGGGAAAAATCGGTAGGAAAATAGTTCAATGCTATCGCTCCCAAACTTGACGCTTATTAATATTATATGCCTCCATGGTGGGAACTTTTTCATTTTGATTGAAAGATTAAATCCAAATAATTAATAAACTTAACTTTTTGCAATGACTTTAAGTTTAAATATGTAACTACTTAGTTGTTAGGTGAAGTTGAATTTTATTCATGACTAAAAACAAACTTGAAAAAATTCAGCATTATTAGATATGGGTATTTCCGCGGGTCGCGAACGTACGCTCGTACGCTTTTGATGTACAAAAAAGACAGAAAAAAATTATCCCCACTTTTTTTCGATTTGATAGCATTTTGTTAGCTTCTGTGCTTAGTGCAACAGACGGGGTTTATCGAGTTTCAGATTTCATAATGATAGCAATAAACATGTGGTCGCGAAAGTACGCGAAATAGAAGTCGACATCGGCTTAATCTAGTGAAAAATGAATGAACACGTGTTCAAGCTTTGCATTCTATTTTTAGAATGTACAGTTAGATTTCCGAAAAAAACTGGTTTGCCATTAAGAAATTTTGACAATTTTGAGACAATTTGTTTACATTTTGACTAAATATTTTTAGATGGATATTTTGGAATTTTGGCCTATGGGCGCAACCACTGTGCAATGTTGCGAAAGAAAACATTCTTTATTCAGACCACTGCATTGGAGTTTTCTATATTTTCAATACCTGCTTTATGACGGGATATTGTTCCAGAAAACTGATGTCCCTCTCTGTTTAGGATTAAAAGTTTTCCATTAATGAAACGGACAAGCCCCTTTGGGAATTTAAGCTGCTGATATCATCTGAGTCTGAGTCAAAGTCGAAGAAGTCGTAATTTTAAAAACATTATTTTTATTTTCTGAAGACTATGCCAAAATATGTATCGTCACAATCAGGCCTCACATTCCATAATTATCAACATGTTCAAAATCCACATCTTGTAATTGTTCTTTCAGCAGATCAGTCTGCCTTCTTTCACAACACGTTCTCCTAATTTTTGAAAATTTGCTATCCACAACAGGAAAGAGTATGACACAAAAATATGACTTCCAGCAGCATTCCACAGCAAATTGCATTTGTACATCACGCTTTGATGCATATGTCAAAAGAAAGCGCTGATCATTATATTGCAATGCGCAGGCTCCTCATCGTCATCAGAGAAACTTGATGTTTTAAATTCGACGAACTTGAATAATGTCCCTTTATCCGCGTTTGGCATCGTGTAAATAAGGCAACCGAGACTGCTTCTGTCGATATTGACATATATTTTGAAAAAAAAAATGCTATATCATATAATGAACAGTTTTTTTTTAATTGCTCCATTATTTTTGCTTTAATCAAAATGTGCTTCAACTTGTAAATACAACAATAGTTGAAAATTTAACTTTGATTTAAATTTTTGACTTATCATAATAGTATGGGGCCCGGTGAACTTCGTACCGTCTAACAGTCAATGCATGTAGTGATACCTTTTATCTAAGCTTAATGTGTGAACTTAAATTAACAAAATAAAGTGAATGCACAAAGTTTACCAAGGTCAATGGTTCATAAGGATATTTATGATTATGATATAATATATTTGAAGAAAAAAGCGTGACGGCAAGACATTTGCTTTATGGCTTCATCCACCTTGGAATGTACTACATTTGTCGTTTTGTTATCAGGCGCAAGAACAAAAAAAGCGGATGCTATGGTCAAACCATGAGTAAAACATGCATTTTATAAATTTAGTTCACAAAAACTCAAGAATTTTCATAGTGATTTGATATTCGTCATGGGGACGTATCGGAAATTGAATTCGCTTAAACTAAAAGGGCACATTGCAATGTTTACTATTTTAATCTATTATTATTAACAATAAATGATAATAAAAATGAGCATCGGAATCGATCGGCATCACAACTAAAAGCTTAAGTGAAAGTACAAAAAGTAAACGAAAAACAATCAAAAAAGGTCATTTCTGATATTGCTTTGTTTTAAAAGATAAAGCACAATATCCAAATTGTTAAATAATTCAATTCATAGTTAACACCTGTTCGAACGTTATCCATATCATTAAAAAGTTATTATAACTTTTATTTGTTAATTTTTTTAACTTTTAAATGTTGGGTCACTTTGAGACAAAACACAAAGCTCTAAATTGCATAGCATATAGTTTAAATTTAAGGGATTTTTACACAAAGAGCGAATGGTCACACAAAAAAAGGTTGTTTGTTTCAAAAGATAATTTATTTATGATATGATTCTTAAGTAGAAAAAATAAAAATAATTTTTTGGATTTTTTTATAATTTTTCTATGCGTTTAAAAACGAAATTTCTTGCATTTTTGAGTAAAAAATTGAATTTTTTTAAATGTTTTGGTTTATTGTATCCAAACTACTAAGCCGATTTAAAAACAATGCTCTACGCAATTACTGGCAGTTCAATTGCCTTTCTATTCATATCTTGCTTGACTCTATATGACAATTATGAAGTCAGATATGGCTTAAAATGTAAGAGCACCTACCGAAAAAGTGAATAAAATTCATATTTCAAAAACGGAGCCATGAAAAATTTTTGAAATTGATTTTTGAGATCACCATTCCAAACTACTCTATAAAAATATTTCAGTTGAAATGGGTCATTTATTTTTTTATTTTTGTAAACTAGTGTTACCAGTCGACAATTGCCAACTAGCTAATTATAACACTTTGCAAATATTGCCGATTTTTTTGGACCGATTGTCTTTTTGTGAGTTTTTAATTGCTATTTTGGTGTTCTGAGCGAAATCAAATCCAACATGTCAATTATCTTAAAATTATCTTATCACCGATGAAAGTCATGTATAAATAATCTCTACAGCTGACTAAACTCGGATATGCCAAATTAGGTAAAAAAAATTTTTTTGGGACCTACGACTGGTAGAATTTTTCGCATGCGCAGTATTAGATTGAAGTTAGGGATACCGAAAGTATTATTGATATGTCGATATTTTTTATAACAGACAATATATATCATTATCGAATATTTTTCTTAGTCGATATATCGGATATCGAATACATTCTGGTGATTTGTCCATATTTTTATTGGTTTCGGTCACAAAAAGATAGGTTTACTGAGTGAATTTTTTTTTTGATATTAGTGTGCTCCGAATTACGTCATCCCAAAAATTTTAGCTCTACGTTTTATACATAAAAATATTTTTTCTATTTAAGCTCACCACCTTTCCTCGTTCCCATTAATATAAGTCCTCGAATATGTGTTCACAATAAGTTTGTGAGTGAAATATTATACATATCTAGACTGTACATGTGTAATAATCAAACTACCAAGTATTAGTTTAGCAAGCACACAACTATAACTTAACAGATCGAAATACATATCACTTATCACTTGCACAACTTCATATAAAAAGAAGATTGAGAACATATCGGTCTAAATACAACAAACATACATATAAATAGAAAGGTGTCATTTTCTCATGTCAATTTTATGCCACGTCCTTCTTAATAAACACCGAGATCTCGGAGACTATATTTTAAGATCAAGAAAAACAATTGTCAATAGTCGATAAAGTTCGTTTGAAACTGCTGCCCGACCCTTCCACCAGCCACAATAAAAATATCAATTGAATATCTTCTGCAATTTCACAGAAAGTTATAATTTTACACTCATATGTACATACCCATATTTTGTTATTATATCTGGCCGATGTATATTAACATCTGATAATATATGTCGGAGATATAAAAAGCCGTGGTCGCAAAAATCTATCAACACCTTGTGGTTGTCTACAAAAAGTAGTCATAAACCTTCAACTGCAGGATCTGATAATCTGTGGTCAAGAGAGGAGAGAAACAGTGTGTTAGTTATTTTTATTCCATGCGTTTTGGGCAGATCTTTCAGTAAAGAGCGAACTCTAAAAGTGTCTTCTGTGAAGGTATGCGGATCTGTGAGCGACAGAGTCTACAAAAAGCATCAAATGTTTGTATGTATGCTACACAACAACAAAAAAAGAACACATAGCCTTTCCGGTCATGGATTTTGCTGTTTTGTCTACTCAGCCATCAGTGTCCAACTGGTATGATGATGGTTATCTAACTTACAGTTCTTAAATATACAAAATCTACAAATTCCATGAAGATGTTAGCCGTAAGTTTCAAGCAAATCTGTGGTTACTGGATTCCGTAGTCCTTAGTCTAAACTTTCCTTTGAGGTAAAAGCTATCCAAACAGTAATAACAGTATTAAGAGAATACTAGAAATAAAATTTTAAGTTTTACGGAAGAATTATTTTTGTTTAAAAATCATCAAAGTCAAGTGTACTGCATATTTATAAGGCCATCGCTGTAGTCTTGGGAAAAATATAGCTAAGCATTTGCATATGAGAGCTAGACATCCGCTTGAGTGATGTGACCCATCTGTGCGTTGGAAAATATACACTTAATGGGCTTGCCAAATAGAAACCAATACAATTTAGGCCAATAACGGGCACAGCTGAGTTCCAACGCCAAGTCATTATGGCAAGTAGCTCCGCAGTATTTGTGCCACATGGCAGTCTCGGCGGAAGTCGATTTTAGCCAAGTTGCCCAAAGCACAGAACTGAATGCAGATCAAGTTCTGCGAAACTGCCGCCTTTTCCCTTAGAATTCAATTTGCGGGAAATGGAAATGTTCGCAAGCCACGCAACTAAGCAAAACGCGACTAGAGGCTATGCTCGAGAATTTCTTGGAAGATGAATTTCATTTCGCTCCCAGACCCAGTACATGTACAATGTACATGCTTGGTTGACTCTGGCTTCCTTCCTGCGTTCTGTGGAAGCCGACGCACTGTGACATGGCAGCACAAACCAGCACAATTTCAAAAGGCATAGGGCAACATGTCCCGCGGGGAATAGCGGGCGAACTGGCACTGGCACCACCACCAATAAGCGGCAACTCAAACTCTCAAACAATTGCAGCCAAAAATTGTTCAGAGATAAAAACAACAAAGGGTGGGGCAGCCCGGCGATGTGAACGTCCCTTTACTTGTCATTGCCCCCTCCCGTCCTGTTGACTCCACCCCACTTTTGTCGCATTTTATCTGTCGTCTATTTAACTTTCGAAATTGTTCAAGCTGTGTGTTTGGTTTAATACATTTTCTATTTATTTAACTTTAGGAACTGAGCCTTGGCACAGAATAAGTACTTAGTCAAGACGATATAAATATATAAAAATGGCTGATTTTTGTAATCTGATATACAGTTGCAAAGGTCCAAGCCAAGCTTCTCTCAATCTCTTGGCGTGTGTGATTAAAATTTGGCATACGGCAAAGTTTGAGAAGCTTTTTCTTTACAGCTGTCGCCAATAGCTGGTAAAGGTGAGTGCATCTGTTTAAAAAGTTAGATGCAAAATAAACAAGTAAGACCGTTGCAGTCGAGTAGCCCGACTTCAATATACCCTGTACAATTGACAACGAGAGCGTAAGTTAAAGTCGGCTCTAACCGATTTTGATAAACCCGTTAGTCATGAAAAAACATGTTTAATAGTGCTCCTGCGTTCCATAGAGTGACCATCCGAAAAGTATGCAACATTTTTATTAGGGTGGGTGGGGTCGTGGGGTGGGGGGGGGGGGGCTTGGTTTGCTTTTTTTGCTCATAACTTCTGAACCGTTCATCCGATTTTTATCATTTCTTCGGAAAATCGATTTATTTTGCTATTTACTAACTATCTCTATCTTCAAAACTGTGGGAGATATAACGTTTTTTCCAAATTGCGGGGGCGGAAGGGGGCGTGGCCAAAATTTGAAACAAACTTGATCTGCGTACAGATAAAAAAGCATTTGTCCCATACATGTCAAACCTCATCTCTTACCATCTCTGAGATCGATTTGATACGGACAGACGGACGGACGGACAGACGGACGGACGGACAGACGGAAAGACGGACATGGCTAAATCGACTCGGCTATTGATGCTGATCAAGAATATATATACTTTATAGGGTCGGAGATGTTTCCTTCTCCCTGTTACATACATTTGCACAACTTCATGATCCCCTTTTACCCATTTTTAATGGGTACAGGGTATAAAAATGTAAAAATGCAAACTGTTAGTTCAAGTAGATTTAATGAAGATTTGATATTACTCGAGAGAGAGAGAGAGATAACAACTATTTTCATTTAGTAGCGTCAAAAAAATTTTGTAAGTCGTATTTAGAGCTTCAAATAAAGTACGAACCAAATTTTAGTTCAATAGCGTAAAATGCAACAAAGTTGGAGCAAATCGATTATATCAGCTATATGACAGCTATGTGAAATAGTATGCCGAATCGGACCATATTTGATAAGTCACAAAAGATGCTTGAAATACGTGCTCAAACCGAATTTCAGTTCAATATCTTTAAAACCAAAAAGTTTGTGCAAATCGGCCAGATCGGTTATTTGGCAACTTTATCAAATAGTGGTCCGAACCTACCAAGATATTTTAACTTGTATTAGGAGCTAAAAATTCGAGCGCAAACCGAATTTTAGTTCAATAGCGTAAAAATCAACAAAGTTAAAGCAAATCGGCCAGGTCTGTTAAACGGCAGCTATATTAAATATTGATCTAAATTGAGTAAAATTTTCCAATTCGTCCTTGGAGCCCAAAATATGATTATAAGCCAAATTTGAAAATATTCAATAACTTGAAATCTAAAATTAATGCCAAAAAATGGCAACAAAAAACACTACGGAATGGTTCAAGCTGATAGGAAACACGGAGGATGGGTTGGGTTATCGCGTTTTGTGACTAACACGATAATTTATAAGTCTCCCCTGACTTGTAGCGTTGGGATGTTAAATAAATAAAATAATTTAATCTGGTTGGTAATCTATTTACTAAAAAAAGAATTTTTATTTTATCTGATACTGTGTTTTATTGCTGAATATTATATTATTTCATAGAATAACTAGCGGGTTTAGCTGGCTCTAGGTCCGAACAAGTTGCGTTTGTTCACAACTGTAAACAACTTATGCATTATTGATCTAAAAGAGCTGGTTGCCTATACGGTACCGTTTCATCATTCTACCGAATGAATCTTCAGTAGGCTTTTCGCTGGAGAAACCATGGCTTCATTTGCCTTTCCATATAGTCAATGCTTCCGCAAAAAGCAATGAAAGTAAAAATGGAACAAGCCACGATGATTTCAACTTTTTGATGTTTAATGCTTAAGGTTCAAGCTCAAATTTCCAAGTGCAAAAGCTGAAGCTTTTGAGCGAGCTTAGCTCTTTCCGATCATTTTGAATGCAAGCATTAAAGAAAGCATTATGCGTTGTTTCTTCAATTTTTTGCTAGTTTCGTTAAAAAAACAAGCGTTGTGAAAAAACGCAACTTTTTCGGACCTAGAGCCAGCTAAACTCACTAATTAAATATTAGAAAGGTAGCCAGATAAATTACAAAAAAAAAATACATAGAATATACAATAATATTGCATATTTTAAATGAATGTACAGAATTTCCGCGATAAAGGGAAAGCTGACGGGTTTCACCAATCTTTGTAAATGTTTTATTTTAGTGGTTAAGCGATGTAAAAGTAAAAATAAAAATTGTAAAAAAAAATTCGATTTTCGATTTTTTGGTGGCGGTACTCATTTCCACACTTATGCTGACAAGGCCTGCCATGTTGAATGTATTCTTAATTTTTGATAGCTATTTTTTGCTTGAAAATAAAAAATATTAAAAAAAAAAACAATTCGCGTATTATTCGCGTATTCTCATATTACTATTAGAATTTAAGCATTAAACTATCTATTTAAATTGGTTGAAACCATAGGAATAGTACCAAAAGTACACAGAGTGCAAAAGTATGTAAGAGGGATAAGGAATCATGTCCGACCCTATAAAGTTTATATATAAACAGTTGATGCTAATCAAGAATATATATATACTTTATATGGTTTGAATTGATTCCTTCTGTCTGTAAAAACCTCAGCCATAAAAAATTAAAGCATTTTTTTCAGCTCCAGAAATTGAACTGTTCAAGGTTTATACATACGGCGCTCTAAGACAATGAGACATCTGAAATTTTTCTAAAATTTTTGAACATCATCAAAAATTTTATATAAAAATATTTTTGGATTATTTTTTAGTAATTTCTAATAGTCCCGATTAATTTTTGAATATTTCTACTCGTAAGCTAAGGTCAATTAAAAGAAATCATACATTGATTTCCAATAATCCATAGAATTCTTTTTAATATGTTATCTAATTGCTTAGTTAACAGCTAGGGTTGAACCCACTGTTTTTGGTTATATCTTAACTTTCGACTTGCATCATGTAATTTGGGATTGAAAATGCTTCCCTTCTTCGTGTTACAAACAATGTTACAAAATGAAAATACCCCTCCACCAAAACGGAATTCATGTTCGCATCGAAGCGCTCTCTATTGACGAGTCTGCGCACGCACCCTATGCACAAACCAGGGCCAGGGCTGCTAAGCGTGCAGCTCCCCTAGCGAGGAAAGGCTAAACTGGTTTAATAGTGGTGCGAGTCAAGACTTACTTTTGTAAAAATTGAAGTGCGTTAAATTAACGACATTAAGAGTTTGAATAAATATACAAATTTGAGTTATAGAGAGCACAAATTGGGAAAATTGAATTAATTGGCCAACCCTTCGGCTTCCGAGAAAGTGCCAGACGTTGTGTTATTTCTCTTGCTAATTGTTTCTGCAGGGCATTTGTTCCATTCTTGGTGCTTGTTGTTAGTGAGTTTGATTATTTTTTTAAGAACAGGAGAAATTTACAAAAACCTGTTTTTGAATTACTGGATTAACTTTAAAATCTAAGAGCACATTGGTATAATAATTTTTAAGGGTTTTTTTTATAAGCCGGAGTTTCCCAGAATTCTCTACAGGTTTTCGTAAAAACGTAAGCATTTCGAGTTAAAGCTGTTTGACTGAATATGATTAGATGATACCACTAGTTTACAAAAAAATAAAAATTTTGCCATCCCAAACATTTGGTAGCTGAATCCAACGAGAGCGTAAGTTTAAGTCGGCTCTAACCGACTTCGATATACCCGTTACTCATGGAAAAACATGTTTAACAGTGTTCCTGCGTTCCTTAGTGTGACCATCCGAAAAGTATGCAGCATTTTTATAGGGTGGGAGGGGTGGTAGCGGGGGGCTTGGTTCACTTTTTTGCTCATAACTTGAGAACCGTTCATCCGATCTTTAAAATTTCGGCGAATCGATTCATTTTGCTCATTACTAACTATCTTGGAGAAGGTATATTAAAACTGTCCGGATGTTTGTAACGGGTGGCAAATTGAAAGAAACTTGATCTGCGACCAGATAAAGTATTGAATCTGCATGACGAGCTGAGTTGATATAGCCATGTCCGTCTGTCCGTCTGTCCGTCTGTCACGTCTGTCCGTCTGTCCGTCCGTCTGTTTCTTTGCATGCTATCATCCTCCGTCAGTTTCTAAAGCTATCTCAACCAAACTTTGCACGAAGTCTTTTGGTATAAATAGGCTGCACATTCTGTCGGAACCGGCCGGATCGGATGACTATAGCATATAGCAGTTGCCTATAAGGAACGATCGGTTGAAAAAGTAGTTTTAGTGATGAAAACAAAAAAAAATTTTTTTTGTTTTGAATGCTATCGCTCCCAACCCCCGTATTTATAAATTTTGCTAGGCTTTCCACATAATTTCAGCAAGTTTTTTAGCAAATCGGCAGACAACACATATAGTATAGCTGCCATACAAAAATATGTCTTTTTAAAAAATAGTTAGAAGGTTTGTGTCCAAGATAATGTTTAAAAAAACTTTTTGTCGTTTTCAATTCTATCGCTCCACAACCCCAACCAGTATTTACAGTAAAGTTTGTCTATGCTTTTGCACAAAATAATTTCAACTTATTTTGTATGGCTTGAGATAAAAATCTTCAAAATTCGCAAATCGGGGCAGACTCAATATTAATATCAGCTGCCATCTACAAAAGATTAAGGTACGCCTGAAGGAGGTAAGCCTTAGTATCAGAAAATGATGATCTTTTTTATTGTTTTCAATGCTATCGCTCCCACGTTGTACAGATCTATATTATATACTACCACAAATATTTGTCAAGTTTGATTTAAATCGGATGACTACAGCATATAGCTGCCATAGGAACGATCGGCCAAATATTTTTAAAAAACTTTTTTAATTTCAAATAAAAAACTGGAGCATATATCATGTTCTCAAGGTATATAAACTTCGGTACAGCCAAGTTAGCTTTCCCTTTTATTGAAATTTTGTTTCAAAGATACTTTAGATGTTATGCTATATAATGTACTAGCAAAAGCACGCCCAGATCCAACCCACTTCTCACCCACATCCCTCCCACACTCCTCCCACTTCCTACCCACTTTGCACCAACTTCCCACCCACCTACAACCCACATCCCACCCACTTCCTTTCCACTTACCGCCCACTTCCTACCCACTTCTCACCCACTTCCCACCCACATCCCACCCACGTCCCACCCACTTCCCGCCCACTTCCCACCCATATCCCTCCCACTTCCCTTCCAGATCCCGTCCACATCGTACCCACTTACCGCCCACAACCCATTCAATTTCCATTTACATCCCTTCCCACCCACTCCCTCCCACATCCCACCCACATCCCACCCATATCCCATTCACTTTCCAGTGGGCATCCCGGCGGTATAACCAACATCGGAAAATTAAAACACAAATGAATTCTCATTTTGACCTTTTGCATGTAGGATTTTCCGGGCATTTACAAGCGGGGGAGGAGGGGGGGCGGATTTTCCAACATTGATAAATCACATTTTTAATTATTTCGTATTCTGTCCTTACAAACCGTGTTTCAAGCCAATCGGATAAAAAATTGATTTTTTCAGCAGAATTTTCCGGGAATTTTCAGACCGTTGGGTCAAATTTCCAACTTCAGAAATCTATTTATTTTACCTAATTTCCTTTCAGACCGAAATTCAATCCAATCGGATGAAAAATAGTTTTTTGCATGCAGAATTTTCCGGCTATTTTCCTCGTGGTCGGATTTTCCAAAATCGGGAAAACATGTGTCGAATTATTTCGCGTACTTTGCATACAAACCAAGTTTCAAGTCAATCGGATGAAAAATAACATTTTCCCCAACGACGCTTTTCCAACTTTTCCGGGTGGAATTTTCCAAAACCCCGCCTTAGTACGCACATTCAATACTAACAGAAACTCCTGTCCGAATTTCAGCATTCTATCGCTTACCGTTTAGGCTGTGCGATGATTGCCAATCAGTCAGTCAGTCAATGAATCATGACACTCTCCTTTATATTTATAGACATAACATAAATAATCCAACATTAAGACCTTGTTTTGGTTTAGTTCTCAAACTATGCCATTATAACAGATTTAAAAAATTTGCTCGAAATCGGATGACTATAGCTATATTATATTGTTTAATTATATTTCCTCATATTCTGCAAACTGTTTCTGATCATTTTTCTCGGTGTACACTCACACATATGCACGCACACAAACAGCCCACAATTCCAATGGCAGCATCGCCTACGGAAGAAAACAGGTTGCCAGCTGCTTCCCTCTCACTCGCACTCACGCACACTCCATTGGCATGATGTCGTACACACCCCCGGACCAAACATACCAGCAGTCGTTGCCATCATGGCTGCCGCGTCGCGTGAGAGATTGGTCATTATGCTACAGCCAACCACCATCCGACTCCGGAGCACGTTGTACGCATGTCGACCGAAAAGCGATACACAAAATTCTAAAGAACCAGGCCTGCGGCAAGCCTCTCAACCGTTTGCTCGTGATTTAAAACTTCGACTTGGTTTTCATTGCGTTTTAATCAACTCGTGCAGCCATAATCTTAGTTTATGGCGCCCTAGTCCCCGGTCAGCACTAGCCAAATAGACCGTTAAAGCAAAGCGACCGACCGCATTGCGATTAAGAATATTTATGAAATTATGGCCGCAATTACGCCGCCATCGCCCGCAAGGTACGAGCACGAGGTGCGAGGTGTACGACGCGGCACGCAATGCACGGCGCTGGCACTGCCTGATGACTGTGACTGGCGCTAATGACTTTAGTACCTCTCATAAATCCATTCAAGCACACAAACAGAACAGAACGCCAACGAGCCAACTGGCCATTCATTGAGTGGCCGTGCTATTAAGTGCGCCATCAACATCAACGATGGCGCTCAATTGAGGAGATTCCATCATAAAAACGACCACAGCAAAAGGTAAAGGTCCTTAGCGGGTCCTTGTTGAAATGCAGTTAACACCTGATCGGTAATGAAGTGTGCACGAAATGGATGTCGCACCTTTGAGTATGTGCGATGGAGCCAAACAGTTTTTCTGCATGAGAGGTAACTCTGAAGTGAGCATTTAGAAAATGTGAAACAATTTAGAGTTCATTATGCAATTGAATTATTTAATGTTACTTTAGGACACCATCAAAATGTTAGAGCCAGTCTGCTGTCTTTTCTTCTGCCACATTTGTGTGCTGAATATAAAGCGACATCGATTTAATAAGTTGACGAATCATATTCATCAAAGATCCTAATGAATATGCTCGCTTGCAATACACTCTCATTAAACTACAGTCTAAATTTAGCTAAAAATGTTCCTTTGGTCCCCGAAATTGTATTATTAATTTTGGCGTTAAGGTATACAGGACCGCGGTGTTTGAGTATCTTGACCACGATACTCGGCTTTTGGACCTGATCAAGAATGTATGAGGGTTCGGAATTGCTCGCTGTACGGGGAGCGCAGAACGGCTGTCTGAGAATAACTGTAAGCAGCGAACCGAAGGGGCTAAAACTCGCATCATAAAACTGAGAAAAGAGAGGTGGGGTTCATGAGCCGGTTGCTTAGCTACCGGCTCTTGAGATGTGGCTTCCAGCTCAGAGCCGAGAGTTGTTGTTCTCAAGCGAAAGCTGAATGCTGGCCTCCGGTTCTTAGCTCATGGTAAAGAGCTGCGATCTATGAGCGATTACGGACCCTGATATACACTTAAGACGGTCGTTAAGGACTCTGTGTGTTTTGGTTAAGTGTTCTTGTATTAAAACAGGGGTGCCCTTGATGAGCTTTCGGCCGCGTGGAATCAAATTCAAATGCACAAAATATATTTTAACCAAGAACAACAACAAGAAATAGAAACCCAATTTATGTTTGTGTGAGTGTGTGTGCCGCCGTAATAAGCAAAAAGCATAAACAAATTTGTTGCTGCTCTTTAATTTGCCAAAGACATAGGAGAGAGAGAAGAGAGTCACATATGATGATGTCGCCAACAACAAACCCTTAGCTCCGAAAGAAAGAGAGGAGACTCTCGGCGAGGGAACTCGCGGAATTGGATGAATTTGTTGTACAGCTTTTGGAACGTTTTCGGTTAAAACAAGTTTAAGTACGCGCCAATTTGAGTGCGTATCAGAAGTTTGAGTTCGTAGAAAATAAACCAAATGTAAATTTGTTAGAAAATATAGGATATCGTTGTAGTGATATTGAAAGATAAGTTTCATTTGGGAGATAAGAAAGGGACGTATGAAAGATTACAGAACTGAACAGAGTTTTTACGGTTTGCAGACTTGCTTTAAAATTTTTTAAACAGGAGGCCAGAGGCTTAAAAGTTATTGGTTTAAGAATAATTTAGATTACTTGTTATTAGAGCTGCAAACTTGTTTTTTAGCAAACCAATTTACAACTGATGTTCTGAACTTTTTAAAGTGAGCCGAACCTTAGGTTCAAAATACAAAATGTTTCGTGTAGTTTATAAATAACTATACATTAAAAAATCAGACTCACTGTCAAACGATTTTTTTTTTGTTATCTAGTGTTACAGATTCTTACAGAGATAGTCCTAAAAACATAGTCTCAAACCGGTCCAGATTTTGATTTTTTTTGGCTCCCTTGATCCATCCATGAACCGAACCTTCTACTTAAGTCACTTTTTTAGAACTCATATCAGAAAGTCTTCAGCGAAATTGAATATTTATATAAAACTTGATGGGTGCATTTTTGGTTATATTATTTTTTTGATGTTTACGACTTCGAGAAGGGAAACCGCAGGGAAACTCAAATATCTGGTCAAATTGGGAAGTATATATTTTATCGTGTCGCCGTATGTGGCCCAGCGGTTGGTGTGCTGGAATGCTGGTCGGCAGGTCGTGGGTTCAATCCCGCCTCGGAACATCAAACAAAAATAAAGTTTTTTTTTTTCTTTAGAAAATAGCTTTTACACATCCGGTCACCTTCACCAGCTATTGGCGCCAGCTGTGAAGTAACTAGCCATGAAAAACCAAATTCTTAAACTTTGCCGTTCGGATTCGGCGTTAAACTGTAGGTCCCTTTCTCTTGTGCGAAAATTTTTTAACGCACACGCCAAGAGAAGCTTGGCTTGGCCCCTTTGGGGCTGTATAGCCAATTTTACATTAAATATTACCCGATTTTTTGAAAATGTTCTGTTTAAATAGAGCAAATTGTTTCAGCATTTAGAGAAACTATGCAGCAAGGCTTAAACCAACCTTAAGTTTTATAAATTTAGGAAGCGTTCCGCTAACCTTACTTTAACTAGACTTATTTTCGAGTCTTCAAACCGAACCTTCTGCAGAAGTATTAAAGCTTGCAGTCTTGCTTCAAAATCTTTTTAATATAAAATTCCATTTATTATTTTATTGTTTTGAGTTAAGTACAATATGCTTTCCTATCGCTTTTTATCCCACACAGAAAAAAAGATCCCCGTAGAATGGATATTCGAAATAACCACTTTAATATCCATTTTTTTAAATATCGTTTTCACATTTTTCAGCACCTTTAGATGAAGAATAAAGATCAATGAAATATTTGTTTCCTTTTTAAGCGAAAATAAATCGACTTAATAGATATCCAATGGATTCAAAAGGATAGTTAACTATCCAGTCCAAATGGATGCCGAAAATATCCTGAGGATAATCAAAAACTATCCATATTTTTCTCAGGGCAGTACTGCAATACGGCGCAGAAGCATGGACAATATCATCAGCGGATGAGGCGGAGATGGTCGTTTTCGAACGAAAGATCCTTCGACGGATTTATGGAGCTTTGAAAGTTGGCGAGGAATTTCGCATCCAAAAGAATGAATTGTATAAGCTCTATGGGAGCACTAGTCTACTAAATCGCATAAAATAGCAGCGGCTGCGCTGGTTAGGTCAAGTTATCCGTATGGATGAACATCTTTAGATGAATGGTCTTTTGGACGGGATGCGAAAGACTTTGGAGGAGGCAAGAAAGGACGACCACCACTAAGATGGACCGACCAGGTGCGGAAAGACATTTCCAAGCGTGGTGTGAACAACTGGAGCCAGCTCGCACGGAGCAGAAACGACTGGCGGGTGTTGGTAGCAGCGGCTGAAGAAGAAGAGAAGATATACCATTGACTAAAAACCAAGCTTAGAAAAACTTAAAATGGGCACAAATTATGTTTTCATAAAAATATATCGCTTTTCCATAAGGGCTGAAAAACATTAAAAATCTAAAGCAGTTTCGGTGAGGAGATTCAACCCTGTCTTTAAGCATAAAGTTAGTTTGCCCCACTTGTTTAGAGTAAGTCTCAGATATTCTGCACTGGGTTGCGTGGAAAATATAGATCTTCTTGATAAATCTCCAAGTAACATTAGTTTTGGTGCCTAAAATCAATTCTCCTCTAATTTAAAATACAAAATTTTTAATAATTTTGAATAACATTTGCCAAACCTTATTGATAGAGGCTTCCTTTTAGAGCTATCTGCCTTTGCAGAAGTATTATTTAGAATCGAACCTCTTTTAAAGAGAGGAGGTAAGGTTTAGTTCGTTGGGCGGTTCCAGAGACCCAATAAACCTAAGCCAATCCGGATCTTTAGGCTTTTAGTTAGAATTTGTGTTCTTGTCTAATTTCCTTTTGCCATTTGCTTTATATAAACCAACTAAAAGATTTCATTTGGTTCAAAACTGGTATGCAAAGCGAAGCTAATCGTTCAAATTAAGAAACTTGCAGGCCTTAATTTTGAGTTTGGAACCAAAACTTGTCGGTCTATGCCAGTTTAAAGCTAGGACACACTTAAGGATACTTTCCAATTTTTAATACGAGTGGCCCACACAAACATTAAATGCCACGGCAGTTACATAACGCGTATTTCACATCCTGCATACCAACAATAGCAACTGGTGCCATTGCCGTAGAAACTATGGAAACCCATTAGGAGGCATTGACAGCAACCTTGAACAATTAGCACCTCCATTTATTTACGTAGCCTTGAGAGTGCACTACTCCTCAAATTGGATATAATCTTATGGCCCACAGACGTGGCAGTTCCACTTACATGACAGCTTTATTCGCGGTTTGGCCTTTTGTGGTCAGTTGAGTGGAAGACGTAGCTCCGCCGGGCCACTAAGGCCATCCATAACTAGACGTTGATTAATTTTGCGGTATAAAATAACACTTTTCAATCACTAATCACAGCGCATTTTATATGTATCGATCGGCGTGTTTGGAGTTATTTACAGAAAGTTCGAATTTTGCGTAATTGTTTTTGCTTTTGGATTTTTTTGGCGTTCGAATTCGATTTCGGCTGCTCACGCGCTGCGATCCGCTCTACACTAACAAGAAGTTTACGACCAAATGCCATAAAATTCGTTGTAAAAAGACGACGAGGCTGGAAAATGTGTTTTCCGTTTTTGCTCCCCGTTTCGTTTCCCTTTGCGCTGCGTTGAGTTTTTCTCTGTTGGCTCTTTGTGGTCGTGTGGTAGTCTCGTTCCCTCTCTTTTGGCCTGCTCTCCCCTTTTGGTGGCATCTCGCTTGCACACTTGCGCATGTCTGCTCACACACTTACATGGAGATGGGTGCACATTTGCCAGCCATTTGGCCTGTGTATGTATCTGAGTTGTGTATCTTCAGCTTTTGTGTATCTCTAAAAATGGAAAAAAACTGCCCCTGTGCCTGTATTGGGTTCGTCTCCCCTGAATTTCTGGTTTTTTCATTCTTATTCGCAGCCATTTTTATTGCTCTCTCGCCTTTTGTCCTCGTGTCCGTCTCCGTTTCCCTGTTCTTGTACTAAATACGAGAATCTGCTTTTCCGTAAATTTATCGACAAACAGCAGCCGCAACAGGGCAGTTCCATTTATTTACAAAATGCCTTTTCCAATTTCCATTTTCACTTTATTTTTACAGATTTCTTTAGATCTGACCTAGGAGTGATAGGCAAACCTACTCGTACACGGATATAAATTTGAAACCATATTAATAATATTTTATCAATGAAACAGATGCACAGTGACTCGACTGCTGAAAATATTCTCTTATTTCAAAATCGAATAAACTAATTTTTATACCCTTGCAAAGGGTATTATAATTTTGCCCAGAAGTTTGCAACGCATAGAAATATTCATTTCCGACCCTATAAACTATATATATTCTTGATCACACACAAAAAAAAAAATTGTAAATGTAACATTTTTCGTTTTTGACTAAAAATTGTTGATTTAATGATTTTTCTTGTTGATTTTACCAATTTCAACGTATAATCAAGACAAAAGCTCCTTTAAAATTAACTATGTGTCCCTTTGATTTCAAAATGCTAACACTTTTGATTTTTCTTCGCAAATTTCGTATGCGCTATATATGGCCACCAGAGTGTGGAATTTGATCTTGAGAATTGCAAGCAGGCAATTATGCAAACATTTTCTACACACATCAGAATCCCATTCACTATAAGAGAGCTTTTAATGGCCTTAAATGAGAGGCGCGGCGTAGCCCAGTCGTCTAGAACGTCAGTCACATTGAATTTCAGTGCAAGGGAACCGAGTTCGAATCATGACAGAGTAAGTAAAAGTTTTTACAATTAATAAATGTAAGTTAATTTAATTCGTTGTTTTTCGAAATAACAAAATTATTCAGGCAACCAGCAGCGCAGCAGTGCTAAGTAATTTGATTTTTTCCTTATATACAAAAATGGCAGACATTTTGTTATTAAATGGAAAAACTGTTGGGCGAAAATCAAAGACGTAAATTGGTGAATTTACCAATGAAAAATGTTCCATTTACCAACTTTTTTTTTTTTTGTGCAGGGTGACGAGCTGAGTCGATTGAGCTTTGTCCGTCCGTCTGTCTGTCTGTTTCTACGCGAACTAGTCTCTCAGTTTTAAAGCTATCGAGCTGAAACTTTGCACAGAGTCTTCTTTTTACTGCACACTGCTAACATGTCGGAACCGACCGGATCGGATGACTATATCTTATAGCTGCCATAGGAACTATCGGTCGAAAAGTGTGTTTTAATGAGAAAAACTTTTTTGTTTTTAATGTAAACGAGTCTCACTTCAGCAAGTATTACTATTTTGCGCTTTTACAAAGATTTGGAAGTGTTGGTCAAAATCGGATGACTATATCTTATAGCTGTCATAGGAACTATCGGTCGAAAAGTGGGTTTTATTTAGAAAAATGGTTTGTTTTTATGCTGGCGTTCTTAAACTCTGATGTTTTAAAACATTTGCAAGGGTATTAAAACTTCGGCAGAGACGAAGTTAGCTTGGCCTTCTCGTTTAATGTAGATTGTAAAACTCCTAAAGTGGTTCTTGGTTGCTATTCAAGTTGAATTTTTCATCGATTTTGGGGCTCCGGAATAGGAGGGAACGGGACATATGTATCTCTTTGGATTGGAAGGAGCGGGAGACACTATTAATTACTAGCGCTGCTGATCTGTCCATATTTCAAGGGATCAGGATCAGAGACTGCGCAATACAAAAAACTTCAACGATCTCTTTCTTTTCATCCTTTATCAACCTTTTTATTTGTGGACCATTAGAAATTCCGGCTTTAAGTTTCTCGGTCCAATCGGTCCCAAAATTTGCAAATCTATGTGAAAGCTTATAATATTAACAACGGTCAAGTTTGGGGACGCTGACATGGAAAACAAAAACGTTTTCTTCACTAAGACCTATTTTCCGACCGATGGCTCCTATTGCAGATATAAGTTATAGTGATCCGATCCGGTCGGTTCCGACATATTAGCAGTGTGCAGTAAAAAGAAGACTCTGGGTAAAGTGCTAAGCTCGATTGCTTTAAATTTGAGAGACAAGTTTGTGTAGAAACAGACAGACAGATGGACAAAGCGAAATCGACTCAGCTCGTCGCACTGATCAAGAATGTATATAGTATATAGGATCGAAAATTAAAATTTTTAAGCGTTGCAATCTTCTAAGCAAAATTATAATACCCTTTGCATTGGTAAGGTAAAACTGGCTATTCAGCTCCTCCAACGGGGCCAAGCCAAGCTTCTCTCAATCTCTTGGCGTGTGTGCTTTAAATTTTTCGCACAAGAGAAAGGGACCTACAGTTTAACGCCGGATCCGAACGGCAAAGTTTGAGAAATTGCTTTTTCATGGCTAGTTACTTCACAGCTGGCGCCACTAAGCTGGTGAAGGTGACCGTATGTGTAAAAGCTAGTTTCTAAAGAAAGAAAAAAACTTTTATTATTAGATGTTCAGAGGCGGGATCGAACCCACGACCTCCCGCCCAGCACTCCAGCACACTAACCACTGGGCCACAGACGGCCTTTGCATTGGTACACAGAAAAAAAAGATCAAATATCAGCCCTATCTTTAATTATATCGAAAAACTATCAATTTTTCATATCAATGTGACACTATTTCTACATAAACATATGGACGCTATTAAATAACCTTGATATTTTTTTCAAATGAAGGCCGATTTGATACTGAAAATACCCATATGATACTAAATATCGTGGTCTTTTTTTCTGTGTATAAAAACAAGATCTGCTACAGAAAAATTAGGTTAGATTTAAAATTATCGAGCTCAAGTTAGATAATCAGGTCTGTTCCCATTTCCGAGTGGATTTAAAAAGTAAAACGATTGTATTTCCGAATCGTTTTCATTTGATGTTCCCGTTTCCGAGTGAAATAGAAATCGATTTACTTTTCGAATGAAACATAACAATTTCGATCAGCACTGCGCATGCGCTGATGCGGAATTGCGAACAGCTCGGTTTCATTTCGATCGTTTTTGCTTTCGTCTTCATGCAATTTCTGGGGTACAACTTTAAAATAATTAATTTTAAATCAAATTGAATGCGCAATATTTTTATGGTTACTTTAAAATCTTCTCTAAATATGACTTATTAATATAAAAATATTGGATAGATAAAAAATATAACCGTTGACATGAAAATTGTCAATTACTTTTCATTTCACTCACTCAAAGACACAACTTTTAAAACCGAATAATTTGATCGTTTTTCGGAAACGGGAACAGCTATCAATTCCGATTCCACATGATTTGATCGAAATCGAAAACGGGAACAGGCCTGATCAATTAATTAAATAATCTATAGATTCATGGCACAAATGATTCAAACAATTTTTTATTTTTAAATTAGAAAAACATTTTCTGGAAGCTATCACTATCACTTGACACTCAACTTTAGCTGACGCGATATATGGTGGCGCCCTTTTATATACTAACAAACGGGCTAAGGTACTTGGTAACGTATAACTTTATGACTTGTTTGAAAATATCCTAAAAGGGATTTCTACGCCCTTGAGTCTTCATCATATGTCTCTAATTCTACGTCTTGCATTCTGTTTGGGGACTTAAATAATCTTAAATTTCATCTCAGTGATGATTTTTCCGACAAGTATCTTAGATCTTTTAATATTATATAATTTATGAGGATATTAGGTTTTGCATATAAACTAGAAATCAGTTCACTTGTATTAAGGAACATACAGTGCTCTGCCCGAAGGATATTTAAAAAATTCGTAAAAAACCAAGCCCTTACCCTGGCCGCTGGACAACTCCACTTGCTGGGCTCAGATTTACTTCGAAAAAGGTTCGGCTCAAAAACGGAGTCAAAAAATTTGCTTTATTTTAACTGTAACAATTCTGTCTTTCCTTCATCTTAGTTCGTTTAATCTCGATCTCACATCACACCAATCAACTGCTCATCCGAAATGGTCTCAACTACACGTGGTGTCCCCAAAGGCTCTGTCCTTGGTCCATTTTTGTTCTCTGTTTATATCAATGATCTTCCTGATAACTTGACCAATTGTGCAGTCCATATGTATGCTGATGACGTGCAACTATATGTAAGTCGACCGTTAAACTATATTTGTGAGTGTGTTCGTATATGTAACAATAACCTATCAGTAGTGTCTGACTGGGCCAAAGCTAACGCGTTGAGCCTAAATGCCTCAAAGTCCAAATGTCTAGTAGTTTATACCAAATTTGTAGACTTTAGACAGCTGCCTAACCTAACTATTAATGACTCAGGTTTTGAATATGTCAACAAAGCTACAAAACTAGGTATAGTCCTTAATGGTACTCTTTCGTGGAGCAACCATATAGCAAATGCAACTGGGAAGTTATATGGTTCTCTTAGGCAGCTGTCGTTATCTCAGAAGTTTATACCTGAAAATCTAAGAATGCTTGTGGCAAAAGCCTGCCTGATTCCAATCTTATTCTACGGTATCGAAATTTTCGGCAGCTGTGACTCCCGCAGTATGCAAAAACTTAATGTAGCGTTTAATTCGATTGCGAGATACATCTTTAAATTTTTAACTTGATTTTTGAATCATGGATAAAACTAAAAACTCTCATCTTCCTTCACAAAATTATTTTTACGTGTCAGCCGAAATATCTTTTTGACAAACTTAAATTCGCATCATCTTCGAGAACTAAAAATTGAATAACTCCGTGGATTAAATTAGCTGGTGCAGAGAAACATTTTTATATTTATGCTGCTCGCTGCTGGAATGAACTCCCTTATTATTTAAAAGACACTCGTAACACAACGCAATTTAAAACTCAGCTCACTGAATATTTTATAAGACAAAACAGATAAAAAGATAAAACGACAAAATAAAAAAAAAAAAAAAAAAAAAAAATTAACTTTTGTAACTTTTCAATGTGTTAAATTATTAAAAATGCCTATTTATATACGTAGCCAGTAAATTATGGAATATTAGTCTTACATACATTACAACTTTATACTGTGTGACCAATGCTAGTTTATACGATTCTGTCTTATTGTATTGGGAAATAATAAATCTAAATCTAAATAAAACCGTCAACTGATTGCAGAGTCTTTTGTTGTCCCCCTCAGTCGATTGTGAAGCTATCGATATAAGCCTCGTACTTCAAGGCGATAAAAGAATCGGAAAAGTATGAAACGTAATGGATTGTTTTTTGAGCTAATAAAAGACTATGCTCGAAACAAGCTATTCATCGACTAATCTGATGCACTGAAATGTAAGGCGTCCTTTATAAGGCAGACTTAACTTAAGTTTGTGGTGTAGATTAGAGTTTTTTCCGGCTGTCTTCCTTCCTGCAGTCAGAACACTTTTTGGCTTAGGTTTTCTCCAACGTGTTTCGGCAATTATATTGCCTTCCTCAGGGAGTCTGTATATTTTCAAAAGCATGAATACAACTAGACATACATACACATACATACAGGGTTGCCCATATTCGACGGACCCATCTGGCAACGCCATAACTTTTGACAGAGATGTCAGATCGCTTAATGACATACCGCGTTTGAAGCGTCCCAGCGGCGCAAATGCACATTAAGTAATCGAGCACCTCTTAAACACTTCGAAGGCTGTGTGTCGCACAGCATCGATTACAACCCAGTATACATTTACATTAGCATGGCCGCTTTGTGGACTGCTAGCTTTCGAATCCCCATTACTTTGTAATCGACAAGTGGGCGATAGCCGAACGCTTTTCGGAGCTCCATTACAACTGCACCTAACAATCTAAGAAATGTAATGGACGGTGTGGATGGGCCGCCCACTAAACGATACACATAGTGTGCGCTGTTGTAATGCAGGTACTTTACGACGTAATGTACTTTGAACTAAAAGGTATATAGAGTGGTAATGCTATTGAAGTACAGCTCCATGTGCGGTATGTTCAGGTAAATTATTTATTAAAGGTATATTTAAACAATTTATTAGCCATTCCAATATACAAGAAAATAAAACAAATCGACTTAAAGCTATTTAAAATTAGTTTTTTCTTCGCTGATGCGGAGATGCACGCACACGCCACACGTCAGAAATCAACTACACACACGCACACATATGTTTGTGTGTGAATGCGTAAGAAAACCAAAAAACGAACAAGCATACGAACGCATTTCGAATTTTTGACAAACGAAGTTTCGAAGACTTGACAAACTCCGTATGACAACTCGGTATACAAAGTGTAGCGATAGTGTTTTATACTTGTGGGCTGTTGTAATGCATGCTGTGGGCGCGCCTCATTTAGCTGTGCGCCGCTGGGGTCAGTCCAAGCAGATTTTTACCATGGAACAATACACGCCACGCGAGCGCTCTGAAATAGTTCAAATTTACATTCAACAGAACAAGTCAATTGTGAAAACTCAACGTGCTTTTAAAAAATTAAAAAATGTGACCGAAATGTGTGAAATGGGACCGTAAATAAGCAAAATTGCCGTATTTACGCCACTGAAAATCCAGAGGAGATTCAAGAAGTGCCTCTTCATGACGAAAAAGTCACAGTTTGGTGCGGCGTTAGTGCGAAAACGGTCATTGGGCCGTTTTTCTTTCAAAATGAAAATGGCCATGCTGTTACCATCAACCAGGAGCGTTATCGCGACATGATGACCAATTTTGTGATGCCAATTATTCGTCGAAAGCGTATGAGGCAGTTCTGGTTTCAACAAGACGGCGCTCCACCGCACACAAGTCGCATAACAATCGATTTTCTGAAGAAATTGTTTCCGGGCCGTTTGATGTCGAAAAGTGGTGATTTGGACTGGCCACCGCGTTCGCCCGACTTGACGCCGCCTGACTTCTTCTTGTGGGGATATTTGAAGTCAAAGGTTTACGTTAACAAGCCAAGGACCGTACAGGGAAGCCAAGGACAACATTCGTGAAGAAATAGCCGCTATTCCGGCCGAAATGTTGGCGAAATCGATGGAAAATGCTGCAAAAAGGGCACAATACGCCATCAACGCCAGAGGCGGCCATTTGAGAGATATCATATTCAAAAATTGATGTAAACAAATCTACTTGGAACAAATTAAATGATTAAGATTGCCAACCGCCAAATTTTTATTTTTTTTTTCTTTGATTTTAAAAAAAAACATGGGTCCGTCGAATATGGGGCAACCCTGTACATACATATTTTATATATTTCTTAATTTTTAAATACATATTTTAGTGGACGTCATTGTTTTCTTGTATTGCACGATTGTTTGTCTCTGTTAGTTATTTTATTCGTCATGTTTTTGTATTTGTTTCATTTGTTATGCTGTTTAGATGTTCCCTTTGTGATTGCCGCTGAGTAAATGCAGTTCGTCTGTTCGATATCGTCTTTAAAGTTAAGTGCCTGCTCTTAGTTTAAAGCTTAAGTTTAAAAACGGAATGATATTTCTGGTACACGAACAGGACTTCCCCAAAAAACAAACACACGCATACTCCCCCTTATGAGAGTACACATATAATTATAATTTTTCTTTCGTACCAGATAAACTGAGCACGAGCGCGCACGAACAAACACGAAATTTTCAATCGTTGGTATTTTAGTATGTTTGTCAAATCAAAATGGTGAAAAAGCAACTCTCGTATACTCATTAAGAATCCAAACAAACGAAACCTTCATTGGGTGTTACACCTATTAAAATATATTATAAATATGTCTGTCAACACGCACACGTGTGTTTGACATGCCTTCGCGGGCATAATTTTAATACTTTGGGCTGCCAACCGGGCTGGATAGGCAAGTTAATTTCCGCAGAATGCTAATGTATATTCTATGCCAGCCCCTTTGTGTGCCAGTTGCATTTTTTTTGGGGTGGCAAAATTTTATGGGCATTTTCCCTCCGTTTTATGAGCGTCCCTTTCTGCCGACGCGGAAGTGAAAGCAGTAGTCCCAGTCCCCAAAGGAAGCAGCCTAACGCATTGCATTTGTTTGCGTATTTTACGAGCTTAATTCGTTTGCCAGCTACCCTCCATTTTGGAGGGTGAAAAGCGCCATTTGCCAAATACACAGACCCCAGACCCACCCGCATCCACATCGGAGACCCATTATAATTTTACAAAATCCGAAAGTTAATCATACAAAATGCCCAGGCTCGGGGACTAACAGTAATGGGAAACTGCGCATTGCGGCTGAGGCTTATGTTGACGTGCCATAAAAGTCAGCATCAGCGACAGCTGCTACACTCAGAAAAAATTAAGTAGATTTCAATAATTGCAAGTACGATTTCTACAATCACGAAGTAATTGATAGGGCTGCAAACCGGTTCGGAGTGGAACCGCTCCGGAGTCGAATCTCCGTCATTTTTGGGAAGACCGAACCGAACATAACCCCAAACCGGGGTAAAAAAAAGTCGAAAAGGGTTCGGTTCAAAAATATGTTTTCCACTCAATTTTTCTACTCATACAGGTTTCTGTTAGTTTAAATATTCGTGCATATTTAAAAAGTGCTTAGAAAAATGTTCTTACATTTTAAATTCAATCCCAGTATCTACAACTGAATCTTGGGATCCAAGCGTATTGCTGAATTGTATAATCGTCAAAAGGAACTAATAAATAAAAGCATGAATTATTCTGCACTATGTTCATCTTCTGGTGAAATTCAATATTTCGCTAATCAGCAAGAAAATAATGAAAAAGTGCAAGGGCGTAGCCAAGGGGGGGAGGGAGCTGCCCCCTTAATCATTGATACTGCCCCGAAAAATGCTCTTTTTCATTTATAACTTAAGTTTTCCTCCATTATTTTAAAGATTGTTTCTCATTTCATATCTAATGCATCTTGATCTAATTATTTAATGTTAAAGAATATTATTTAAGAAATATTTAAGAAAAGTTCAGGCACTGCTGCCTCCACCTTTTCGGAAAGCTGTAAAACGCCCTGGAAAAAGTGACAACTATCATGTTGGTAAACGAATTCCTTGATTATTTTCTCGGAATTTAAAGATTCAAATTCGAATATATCAAAGCTTTGGATAAACTATTATTGTATAAACTTTAAAATGTTACATTTCTTGTATTAGCTCTTCCTGAGGCACAAATATCCAGCTAAAGAGCCAATATTGATAAAAGTTTACTGGAATACTCTAATATTATACAGAAAATATCAAGACTCTAAACTTCCATTAGAGCGTGAGCACACTTGCAACTGAAAGATCAACTGAAGGCTGGCCATGATACTTTGGTAGGGCAGAAAGCCGAAATAAGCAAACATGCTTGATTAATTCCGTAATGCTAAGCTTATAACTAAATTTCAGCTAGCATGCGCGGAGCGGTGTTTAATGTCAATATCAGCCCAAAGTTTTGCAGTAAGTTTATCATTCAGCCACATGTGTGCGTACGCCCTCAATGATTAAAATTTTGAAGTAATTTTCAATTTAGTCTTGACTGAACTATCGATAGAATAAAATTATTCGTGAACCCCGGCTCAAACCTTAACCTGAAATCGAACCCAAAATGTTTCGAAGGTTCGAAGCCCGGAGTGAACCCCTTTGGATTTTTAGGAGGTTTGCATCCCTGGTAATTGATGTAAGACTGTTTCGTATTATTTGGTGGGAAAAGTCTTAAGTCAATACGGATAAAAAAAATTTTTAATTCTTACAATAAATTCTTAAAACATATCATATTCTATTGCTATTTCTGATTGTTTCTGAGCAGGGCTCTAAATCGAAAATCCCATTACAATTACCATGCAATTATTTTTGGGTAATTCTGAAATAAATTACCATTACAAGTATTTTGTAATTAAATTATTTCATTTATTGTTTATTATTACATTTAATTGGCAATTTAAAGTATTGTAGTTGAAGTAATTTTCAATGCTATTTTTCATTACATGATAAGTCTTGTTTGGATTCAATTTGCGGCAATTCGTACTTGAATTTTAAACTCGGTCTTGGAAATTTTATGTTTTATTTCTTTCTTGTTGATTCCAAAATAACAAGACCTTTTATAAAAGTTACAAAATTAATGAGAAGTTAATCAAATGAGTTAATATAAGACTGGATTCGTACTTGAACGCTTTAAGTCGTTTTTTCTAAGTGTACCACGACTTTTCACTTTGTCTATCCACGCGCTGCTTTAATGAACGTTCAATTGCGAATCAGCTCAAAGCCAATTAAAAAAGTGGCAAACGGCCAGCAATTGGACTCCAAAATGTCTGCGACTGTCGAAAGAGAGCGCAAGCGCCCCTCTTTATGATTCAATTTATCTTTTTATCAATTTGTGCGCTTTCTGGTCACTGCACGGTGGTTCGTTCGCCATTCAATTTCAATTTAACGAGTACTTAATTCGAGCAAGTGTTTGCTTGGCTGTAAATATTTATGGCTGACCTCGTATGTACATATATCTCTCTATTGAGCGTTTCATAATTTATTGTTTTATTGCCGTTATTATGCATTATTTTTATAGAGATAGTCGTAAATATGGTTGCCACCAATTGGGCCGAGTGTAATTAGCAGGGGCGTCCTTTTAGCCAGCCTAATTAGTCCACCCCGTCGTTATAAGTGGAGACAAGTGCCAAAAGTAATCAAATTAGAAAAATGTGGTCGGGTGGCAAATGTTTTTTAAAAGAAATCTCATATACTCGACTATGTAAATTGGCTCATAATTTTAATTCCATCTGGGTGGTGACAAATGTCAAATGTGTGTAATTTTTAATTGGTTAATTTCATAGATAAATCTTGGACACCTAATTGGTTTAGTGTATACTTAATTGATGTGCGTACATGGCGACCGTTCCATCTGTGCATGTAGATGGTTTTCTAATTGCTAGAATCTTTATATGTGTAGATAATTTTAGTGCCTTTCGCAAAGATAACGAGAGCGTAAGTTAAAGTCGGCTCTAACCGACTTCGATATACCCGTTACTCATGAAAAAACATGTTTAACAGTGTTCCTTAGGGCGAACATCCGAAAGGTATGCAACATTTTTTTTTAACTCGGCTGTTCATCACTTTTTTGCTCATAACTTGAGAACTGTTCATCCGATCTTTATCATTTTTTCAGCAAATCAATACATTATACGAATGACTAACTATCTCTAGAAGGAACAAATCATATATCTTCAAAACTGCGGGAGATATAACGATTTTTGCAAATTGCGGGGGCGGGAGCGGGCGTGTCCAAAATTTGAAACAAACTTGATCTGCGTGCAGATAAAAGAAGCATTTGTCCCATACATGTCAAACCTCTATCTCTTACCATCTCTGAGATCTGTTTGTTCAAAAGGACGAACGGACAGACGTACATGACTATATCGATCGGCTGTTAATGCTGCTCATGAATATTTATACTTTACTAACATAAACCCCGTCGCGCTTCGCTGCGCCTTCAATGGTGTAGAACCAATAAAAGAATCAGTTTTAAGTTGATCGTAAAGAGTCAAATATTTAACGAATTTGAAAATACTTTATAAAGTTTTGTGTCCCCAGTAGAGCCCAGAAATCGAATTTTACATTCATAGGCTTGAAATCAACGTTTTGCTACTTTACCTTTTCCCCCAAATTCTCAAACTTTGCCGTTCGGATTCGGAGTTAAACTGTAGGTCCCTTTCTCTTGTGCGAAAAATTTAAAGCACACATGCCAAGAGATTGTGAGAAGGCTTGGCTTGGCCCCGTTGGAGGATCTGTATAGCCAATTTTACATTTTTTAACTTTTCCCCGTTAGAACTTTGCTTCTAGGTTCTCCCTCCAATTCCAACCCAACTTTTTACCACCCCATTCCAATCACTTCCCATCCATATCCCACCCACTTTGCAACAACTTCCCACTCACATCCAACCCACATCCCATGCGCATTCAAGCCACTTCCAACAAAGTTCCCACCCACTTTCCACCAACATCCCACCCACTTCATTATTCGCTTCCCACTTACTTTCCACCCACTTCCCAACAACATCCGACCCACTCACCATCCACATCCAATCCGCTTCCCAACCACTTCCCTCCCATTTCCTATTGGGCATCCCGGCGGTATTTCCAGTTCGGAAAATAAAACCCCACATGAAATCAAATTTTATCACTACAAACAGAGTTTTAAGTCAATCGGAAAAGAAATAGTTTTTTTGCATGTAGAATTTTCCGGTTATTTTTACCGCTGCCAGTTTCTCCAGAAAATTGGTACGCAGTTATTGTTGAAACTTTATATAGATTTTTGAAAATAAGTTTGAATCGGATCGAATGATAAGCAATAAAGTTTCATACAACAGTTTTCCGTGAATTTTCCGACTTTGTGGATAGATTTTTTAAAATTAGAAAGTCACTCTGTTTCTGTTTTATTATGTGTAACTTTGAAAATGAGTTTGGAGCTAATCGCTGGCTCGAGGTAATCAGGAAGAGTATGGTTATTTTCTATTTTTTTTCTATTTTTTACAGCACTTCGAAGTGAAAAACGCGATTTCAGCAAAAACGAGAAGGCCAAGCTAACTTCGTTTTTGCCGAAGTTTTTATACCATTGCAAATGTTTTAATACATCAGAGTTTAAGAACGCCAGCATTAAAACAAACAATTTTTCTAAATAAAACCCACTTTTCTACCGGTAGTTCCTATGGCAGCTATAAGATATAGTGATCCGATCCGGTCGGTTCCGACATATTAGCAGTGTGCAGTAAAAAGAAGACTCTGTGCAAAGTTTCAGCTCGATAACTTTAATACTGAGAGACTAGTTTGCGTAGAAACAGACAGACGGACAGACAGACGGACAGACTGACGGACAGACAGACGGACGGACAAAGCTCAATCGGCTCAGCTCGTCACCCTGATCAAGAATATATATAGTTTATAGGGTCGGAAATGAATATTTCTATGCGTTGCAAACTTCTGGGCAAAATTATAATACCCTTTGCAAGGGTATAACGTGAGCGTAAGTTAGAGTCGGCTATAATCGACTTCTATATACCCGTTTCTCATGAAAAAACATGTTTAACAGTGTTCCTGCGTTCCTTAGTGTGACCATCCGAAAAGTATGCAACATTTTTTAGGGTGGGAGGAGTGGTAGCGGGGGGGCTTGGATCACTTTTTTGCTCATAACTTGAGAACCGTTCAACCGATCTTTATCATTTCTTCGACAAATCGATTCATTTTGCTAATTACTAACTATCTCTACGAGGTACGAAGGTACTAAGGTACGAATCGTCTATCTTTAAAACTGTAGGAGATATAACGTTATTTCCAAATTGCGGGGGCGGGAGGGGGCGTGGCCAAAATTTCAAACAAACTTGATATGCGTGCAGATAAAAGAAGCATTTGTCCCATACACGACAAACCTCAATCTCTTACCATCTCTGAGATCTAGGTGTTCATACAGACAGATGGACAGACGGACAGACGGTCGGAAATGATTCCTTCTGCCTGTTACATACATTTGCACCACTTTAGTATACCCTTTTTACTCTACGAGTAACGGGTATAAAAATTTGCGGTTAATTTGTTGTTAAAAAATAGAAAAAGATAAAAAAAAATTCTTCCTGGATTCCTCGAGAAATACATCACCTTTAAAATGCATATCCATTTTGTTGTTTCAGATAATCCGGTATGTCGGTATGTAGGTAATCGGTGATGTTCACGAACTTCAAAAACGACGTTTTCGGGAAAATCGATATAAAGTTTTTCATACGTAAAAACTCGAAATATCCCATCAATATAAAGAACATTAAACAAGAACTTAACAACTTAAAATTTGTACATAACATTCTCGAAAATAAATTTTACAAAAATTAAAAAAATAATTTTAAAACCAAAAGACTTAACCTCAGGTTATTCCGTCCGACAAATTTGACAGGCCGGTACATACCCGCAATTTTTGAGAACTTGGGCCCAAAATGAAAAAAGAAGGCCAAGCTATCTTCAAGCTACTACACCCTTGGAGAATATGACTTATATTTGAACTTTAATTGAAAAACGCATAATCTTACTTAATATTATATAATAAATTTAGAAGTTTGTATGTTTGGCTGTTTGTTACTCACTCACGGAGAAATGGCTTAACGGATAGTTTGTCAGGCGGACTTAAACATAGACTATCGGGGGTGACACAGAAATCACTAGCGATTTTCGTATAAACGCTTGTATTTTATATTAAAACTGCTCGAATTTAATGTGAAGTGGCACCAAAAAGCAAGCCTAGTGAGTGATTTCTGTGTCACCCTAGAGCTGGAGAAACATCGATGCTAACATCGATGCATCGATGTTTTTATCCAAGATGCAAAGATCGATGATTTTTTTTCACAATCGATGTTTTTGCAACCCTACATAAAAAAGACAAGACCACGATACTTTCTTATAAAATTTGCCTGGCGTCCATAAGAAAGGCAAGGTGTCCAATTTGCGGTTCTGTCAAGATGAAACATGCAACTAAAAAAAAAAGTGATTGGACCAAACCCTACAATGTATGAATGTGGTTGATGCTTATCCATTTACATGCTATAATAAAAACGAGAAAGGCAAAGCTAACTTCGTCTGTACCGAAGTTTTGATACTCTTGAAATAGCTTGTCTCAACTTCGACCAAACTTCGCAGATCAGCTCAAAAACATTACATTTTACCCATGACCGTGTTTGAGAGCAGTAATATTGAGAATAAAACAGTTTTTCTTACTAAAATCCATTTTCCGAACGAACATTTGTATCGCAGCTACAAGAAGTAGTCATCCGATCCGGTCGGTTTTGACATATTAGCAGCGTGCAGTAAAAAGAAGACTCTGTGCAAAGTTTCAGCTCGATAGCTCTAAAACTGAGGGACTAGTTCGCGTAGAAACAGACAGACGGACAGACGGACGGACAAAGCTTAATCGACTCAGCTCGTCATGCTGATCAAGAATATATATACTTTATGTGGTCGGAGATGATTCCTTCTATGCGTTGCAAACTTCTGGGCAAAATTATAATACACTTTTCAAGTGTATAAAAAGTGCGATTTATTAAAACTCACAAATTTTCTATGATTTGAACACACTCCATTTTTTTTAGTTAAAGAATTCCTTCGACTTCCCTGCCCTAACGCCGTGATTTCCAAATGTAAGCGAGTTGTGAGTTATTAAATCAGGTACTGTGGCCAATGAAAAACTAAAACACTGACCATTTATCCACAATTTTACTCCAAAATCTAAGCAAATCCAAAAGCCCTCATATAGAAACTTTACAAGAACTGTCAGAAATCCTCACCTCTTAGAAAAGTGTGGCACTTTGCAAATTTCTGGGAGAAAATATGCCACTATTTCACTAATTATCCCACTAATATGCAAGATGCAGCGAAACACACCAAAAATGGGAACAGAACTTAAGTGTGTCCAAGCTCTTTGAGCCCACTAAAAGAAGTGGCTAAAAAATACTTATGTATTCCGGCAACATCCACAGCTTCTGAAAGGACATTCAGTAAAGCTGGAAAGACCCTGTAGATGCCTTAATGCCAAAGAATTAGGAGCGTTTAATGTTCCTTTATAAAAATTTAAATAATTTTTAAAATACTTAAAAAGAAATATTCGATCTAGAACCCGAGAAGCGGCATTGGTCTTCTAATTTATCAAACTTATATATAATATTTTATTTATATTCTCTATTTATTTTCAATTTAATCTCAAGCAAGAAAGTGATTTAGGAAGCTACATTACCAGACTCTTTAAATTTGAAATAAACATCGATGTTTTCGATGTTTTAGCAATAAAACGTGGACATCGATGTTTCTCAAGCTCTATGTCACCCTCGAATATAACTTTTATTTAAATGCTCAAAAAACTGCAAAATTTGCAAAACATAAATATTATAAAAGTATTTATTAAAACGCTTTAAATTACAAATGGCTAAACGATTCGGAAGAAACTTGGCACACAAATAGTTGATAATCCGGAGTTCAATAAAGGTTAAACTATTATTTAAATGTCAACTGTAAAAAAATCTCAAAATTTACATAATTTTATAATGAGTTCAGATTTTCATAAATATTTGATAGATAGCAATAGTATTCCTGATTGTAGACCGAACGCCACAAAAATGGCGAAATTTGCTCAATTTTATGATTTTTGGGTATCGTGAAGATTTAATAGATCGCAATTGTAGACGCGTAAATGCTAAGATGGATCTGTCAAAAAAGTCAGGTAAATTGACGGGTGAATATTGTAAAATATTAATTAGTTGCGATTATTATGAAAATTTAATAACTGGCAATTTAATACGGGCAAAGAGAAGGTGTCGGTCAATCGTGCTTAGATTGTCATGCAAGATGGGTAGATCATATAGACCAAAAATTCGCAAAAATTGCAAATCTTTAGAATCAGTTTACATTATATTAAATTAGATTGGCAATTAAAGACGGTTTAAAATATTAAAAATTTGCGAAAACTCTCAAATGAGTTTTGATTGACGGGTAAATGGGAGATATTGTTCAAACGGAACAAACAATCGCGAAATTTCAAAATGAGTTTAGATTGTCATGAAGTCCGGCAAATTATCGAATAGGCAATACGAAAGGTTGAAAAATTCCGAATTTTGCTAAAGATTTAATAGATGACAATTGTCAAGTTAGCGTCTCTTCTTCATGTTGTGTTCAAAATTCTAAAGGCGGCGTAGCAACGCTTGCCGCACAAAAAAAAGTAAGATCATTTTAATTTGATATGGGCTAGTTAATTTAAAATTGGTCAAATATCATTCTTATACTCTGTGCCGAAGGTTTATAGAGTATATTAAGTTTGTGCAAAAGTATGTGACATTATATGGGCATTTCCACCAAAAGGTCAACCTGGGCCAAAAAATTAAAAGTGGTTATAAAAACTATATATTTTATCGAATTTTCATAGGGAAGCAATCTAATTAAACTGATGGACGCAAATCTCACATTTACTAATAACCGAATTAGATATATTCGGTTTCACGGCCGGGCTAGCGCAATTTTTCCCATTTTGACATTAAAATTGCTTAATTTTTTGGAAAAAAGTGACTGTTGATTACATGTACTTTCGCTTTCTAAAATCTTTCTGATGGTACAAAGGGGTATACATGAATGCATAAAAAACCATGACAAACTATGGTGATGCAATTACCACATAATTATAATGATGGAAAAAACTGCCCCCTGCGACATGTCCCGTGCGAAAATGCTCAAGCTTAAATTTTGAGAAAACTGTAAATTATTTTTGGGTGAAATCAAAACCATTTTAAAGAGACTTCAGTGCACTACATTCACAAATTTATCGCTTTAATTTATAGCCTCAGGATTTGCTGAAATCGGTATTCGAATGGTTTTCCGAAAAAAACACTTCTGTTTTTGTCCCGTGCAAATGTCATGTTTTTGGCGATTATCTTGAAAACAAAAATTTTTCCAAAATCAATCTTTGCACCAATTGTAGGGCTATTGAAGAGCTATAAGTTAAGCCTATTGTGAAAATAAAAATCCGCTTTATTTTGACTTTTTTTCAATTTAAATGCGTACGATTGTCTCGTTCGACATCAAATATTTTCTTGATCATGTTGTTAGCCATGTCCGACTGTCTTTCTGTCCGTATGAACAAACAGATCTCAGTGATGCTAAGAGACAAATTCTTCTTATTCTTGCAGGCAGATCAAGTTTGTTTTCCATTTTTGCTAGTAATTAGTTAATTGATATGTATCGATTTGCCGAAGAAATGATAAAGAGCGGATGAGAATTTCTCAAGTTAAGAGCAAACATATTTCCAAAGTGGTTAGTCCTCGACTGTGCGAAATTTGAAAAAAAAAAAATTTAACAAAAAAAACTTAATTTGTGGATCAATTCGTGAAGCGAGTTCGTATAAGCGTTCGTGGCAGCATTTGTTTAACGTAGAATTAAATTGACTTTTATAATAAAGCTTAAGAAAAAATCGGAAATAGTAATATTGTTAAGCCTGAGGTTATATTAAAAATTAAAAAAAAAAAATTAACGAGAAAGCCAAGCTAACTTCGTCATTGCCGAAGTTTTTATACCCTTGCAAGTGTTTTAATACATCAGTGTTTAAGAACGCCAGCATTAAAAGAAAAAAAAAATTTTCTAAATAAAACTCACTTTTCGACCGATAGTTCTTATGGCAGCTATAAGATATAGTCATCCGATTTTAACAAAAACTTCCAAATCTATATAAAAGCGTATAATATTAATAATCGCTGAAGAGAGACACGTTTACATTAAAAACAAAAAAGTTTTTCTCATTAAAACCCACTTTTCGACCGATAGTTTCCATGGCAGCTATAAGATATGGTCATCCGATTTTGACCAAAACTCCCAAATCTGTATAAAAGCGCATAGTATTAATAATAGCTGAAGTGAGACACGTTAACATTAAAAACAAAAAAGTTTTTCTCATTAAAACCCACTTTTTGACCGGTAGTTCCTATGGCAGCTATAAGATATAGTCATCCGATTTTGACAAAAACTTCCAAATCTATGTGAAAGCGTATAATATTAATAATCGCTGAAGTTGGAGACGTTAACATTAAAAACAAAAAAGTTTTTCTCACAAGGACCCACTTTTCGACCGATAGTTCCTATGACAGCTATAAGATATAGTCATCCGATCCGGTCGGTTCGGACATATTAGCAGTGTGCAGTAAAAAGAAGACTCTGTGCAAAGTTTCAGCTCGATAGCTTTAAAACTGAGAGACTAGTTTGCGTAGAAACAGACAGACAGACGGACAGACAGACGGACAGACGGACAGACAGACGGACGGACAAAGCTCAATCGACTCAGCTCGTCGCCCTGATCAAGAATATATATAGTTTATAGGGTCGGAAATGAATATTTCTATGCGTTGCAAACTTCTGGGCAAAATATAATACCCTTTGCAAGGGTATAAAAATACCAGATCCGAAATCCGCATTTCTCAGACAACGCGTCAAATCTCTTACACCTTTGATAATAATATATTATAATATTCTCGTCGCTATCAGAATTAGCAAAGCTATACCAAATCAGTTGGTCCATTCGCAAGTTATTTAAAGTTAAGTGAGCCATAATCTTTTTTGGGCCATATCTTCAGATTTTGGGGGTCTCCGATGATAAGTAAGTATGAGGAAGTATGAGGGTCATTGTTATTGCCCACCATACCAAGCTTGAATATTATATTGATATTATAGAGCCTCTAAAGTTCAGTACACATATGATAAAATGTTCCTTCAATATTATTTCTGAACTCCGGTTCGAGCGCAAATCTAGGTTCAGCGACCTTCTGAACCAGCTCCGTGAACCCGAACCCAAATAGTTTGGTGGTTTTGAACCCCGGAGTAAAGCCCTGCCGACTTTGAGGAGGTTTGCAGCCCTAATAAAAACAAGTATTCTGCCTTAAAATAAATCCACAAATCTCCGACGGAAAGTCAACTAAGTGAAATGCACGAATAAAATTCATATTGCTTACCTTCTGCTGGCGATTCGGTACCAATGATAATTAAGTCTTTGTTTTCCAAGCCTTAAATCCGCTTTGTGTTAAATTATTGCATCAATTTGCCCGCGGAGTTTCTTCATTGTTAATTTATTTGTTATGCAAAATATAATTGCTTCATAAATTGTTTAATTAAAATTGCAGCACTTAACATTTCACAGTGTGCGTATCCTCAGAGAAGTGTTGGAACATTGAATTGGATTCGATTTGTTGGCGACCGTGCAAATTAATAATGGTAAATGGTTCAACCGCGTGCGATTGGTGCAGATTATCTCGTGCAGCGATTGAGCAGTGGATTCTACTGGTTTATGACTGACACTCCGCGGTTTTAATTTCGACTTTATGCGGCGATGATGACGACGACAATGACGACTCGCGGTACTAAAACTCCATTGTAAAGTGGTAAATACTCGGGCGGCGCACAGTAAAAAACAGGCAAGCGCCAAAACCAGAACAACAACATTAAAGAGGTGTATAGACCAGTGTGTGCGTGTGTGTGTGGCGGTATGTGTGTGTTTGTGTTTATAAGAGGCAAATACAAAATCACCACTTTGCGCTGCTGCTCGGCGAGTTGAAATCTCTTGGCTTTCGTTTCGTTCGCTCTCGCAGAGTTTGCAGTGCGCTCGTGATTTCCATCCTCTGACTCTGTCTCTGCCAGTACCCCCTCGTATGATGGCCTCGCCGTCGGCGTATTAAATTGAAAATTCCAATTCAACTGAGGTTGTGTCTTCCGAAGGTGTCAAAGTTGACGGCCGTGATAGTATTTCTAATAACACTCCCAACCGCACAAAACTCTTAGACATGAATGAAATTCTAGTATTAAAGCCTTTCGGCAATTGAGACTAGTTCGGAGTAGTGAGCCTACCTATAATCAGCCGATTTAAATCAAGCCTTTCAAAATTTTATGGAAGCATATATGTAATACTAATAAATATCATGTTTGGGAGCGATAGCATTGAAAGCAAATAAGTTTTTCTTACTACTACTGTTTTCCAGACCTATCTATCTATTCTTTGGTAGCTATACTATATAGTTTTCCGATTTTCATCAAGCGGAATTATGAAATAGCAGGTGATGAAAAAAAGCCCCTAAAATTCGCGTTCTGCAAAATGTTCTGAACATTTTCATCGATCCGGCCGGTTTCGACAAATGTAGCGGAATTGTACCTAAATTTTATTTGAAGTTATCGGGAAAAGTCTAGCTGCCATGTTTCGGTTTTCACTAAAGTGAATTCGATTTTTTACATGTTCTCTTTTCTATTATACATCCACGAAAATCCGTATCTTACCTTTAGTTTTTAATTACTCTTTACTCGATGGATTCAAATTAAAACGTAATCTGATTAACCCAATCAATTTTATACAACAGCACATATAACCAATTCGAATTCGACAATTTTTGTCGAAAGTGAAAACCGGAACAGGCCGGTAGAACTGCTGCCTTCTGTCCGATAATTATATTATTATGGGTCATCCATGGTTTCTTTTAAACGAATTTTAAAATATGCAAATTTCATTTTCGTCAAAAACAAGGAATTTGTGAATGACCCTAAGAATTCAAATCCTAGAAAGCTCTAAGAATTACATCGATGGACCGCGAACTATGAAGATTTATCATGCAATAAGGTTGCGGTAGTCATCCATAGTTTTTTCTTTGTCTTTGTCCTTAAATTTCGAAATTTTAGGTTGAACTTTGCTCATAATGTTTGAAATGCGGGCCAGATTGAGTAGTCGTAAAATAATTGATTTATCAAATAACTATCGGTGAAAAGGGCTTTTCAAGAACTCTCGCTCCTACACTCAAAACATGTAAAAAATCGAATTGCCACATTTCTCTGCTAAAAGACCAATATTTAGAATATATTTACTACTTTCGATTCCACCAGCGAAAACACAGATCGCGAACACAAATTTTTTCAACGAATGTTGTTAGTTATGTTTCATTTTTGTAGGAGAAATATGGGAAAATGTAGCGCCGCAGGCCAGATTTTTTTAAAGTTGCGTGAAAGAGTTTAAAAGTGTCTGTGCACAATCCACTCAGATTGTCTGAACTTGGAAATGGTAGCGGTAATAAAATTGTAGAGGTAAGTCGTTAAAAAAATTTTGGATGAAAATTGTTCATAATTGGACAATCCATTGTCGGAATTTTTTGTATAATTTTCTGAAAGAAGTCAGGAATACTAGACAGGTTTTATTATTTTCTTAATTATTTCTTTTAAAAATTAAGTCAAGTCTTTTAGTTTTTATACTTTGTTTATCTTCGACTTCATCCCCTTTAACTTTGATTTGGAACTCAATGGGGGGGGATTGATCATCTTAATCCCCCCTATCTACGCCACTGTTCGTAGGAGACCATTCGCAAGCGAATTCACGTGCAAATGTCTAAACGAAAGATATAGGAGTTTTAAGCTCACTCGTTCCTAAAACGTATTTCTTAATAAAACAAGAATTATTGTAAAATTATTTTTTTTATTAATTTTTATTTATTTTTATTATAGCATTGTCTTCTATTGCAGGTGCTTCCACCCATTTTATTTTCTTAATGAAAAAAAAAAAAAAAACTTCATAAAAAAAATTCTCTTTCAAATGGCATTTATTTAATACTTTAGACAATCCAATCATGAATCATTGAGGAGGTATTATCCATGTCGAGGGTGTTTTTTAGACTTATTAAAAAAAATCGTATTAGAAAACGCAAAGAGTTTTTATGCTGGCCGCCATGATTTCATGTCTCCAGGTTGTGTAAAACGAAAACAAAAAACCGGGTTTTAATCTACCGATGTATAGATGTAATTCTGGTCTGACCCTCCAAAAAATTTTGTGATTTTTTTTGATAAAATGGCGGCCATTGAAAAATGAAAATTCGATTTTGGGACATCTTTTTGAATTTTGCCCAAGAAGTTGATGATCTCTCCTGTCTGTTTCTACGCGAATAGCCTGTTTTGGAGGTATCGAGCTGAAACTGAAAAATCTTTAACTGCACACTGCTAATACGAATGTTCGTTCGAAAAGAGTTGTGGAGAAAAAGGTAATTCATCAGACTGCTCTAAAACACGGTCATGGGATTTTTAAGCTGATCTGCGTCGAAGTCGCTAACCGTTGAGACAAGCTATTTCATTTATCAAAACTTCGGAACAACGAAGTTAGCTTTGCCTTTCTCGTTTTGTAGTTTACGTAACAAAAAACAAAGTAAAAATTTTTTTTAAATTATGATTGAGGCCCAGACCAGAATGGTGACAATTTTGCGCAGATTTCATTTTGAATCATCAAAATCGGTTCAGTGTAACTGGAGATATCATAGCCGCCAGTTCGAAAAACGTGGTTTCGAGATAAATGCGTTTAAAGCTAAAAGTAATGTGAAAATTACTTGTATTAGCGAAGACATTGTTCGACAAAAAATATCTATATCTTCTAAAGTATTTCGAATTACCTTTTGGGGCGATATTCTAAAAATCCAAGCCATAAAAAAATGAAAAAAAACAAAAATTTTGCACATTTAGAAAACCCCTTAAACTACATAAAATAATATATTAAGTAATTGACGCTCAGCAGTTTGCTAGGACAAATTAGAATGACAAATACATTCTGAAAATGCAAACTCAAAAACCTTTTTGGAAATTTTCTACCTGCTGCCAAATGCCAAATGAGATTAAAGTTCTTCGCGAAACCTTCGCTTGAAGCGAACCATCGCTTGCTTGTCGGGTGAGTAAGTACATACCTACTCTTATTGTGTTTGTAGGCAGGGTTGCAATATATACCCTTCCTTTTGGCCCCGATATTTTAATATCACAACCGTATAACGGTCTCGGTCTCTGCCAATAGTACTGGCAAGTCATTTCTGTTACATGCTAGTTGGCTCCAGTTGCTCACACCTAGCTTGAAAATATTTTCTTCATCTCAGTTTAGGTCGTCGATACAAGTCGAAGCGTTTTTATATCGATTTAAGGTCGTGTTTAGCAGTTTAGTTTAAGACCAATAATTATCTGTTCGGTTCGCTGTAGAACCGGCTTGCTTATCTGGCTCCGAAACGTTAGTCAGAAATCTTTAATTCCACTTTAATTTTCTTATTCCCCACCTCACGTATTTATGCCCGATTTGCGTTTGCTCTCAAGATGCTCTCATTTGTTTTGCTTGGGCCATAATTTTTGGTGATTCGATTCAGTGAGCTTGAAAATTTGTGGCAATTTACTGAAATTGTCGTTGCCAATTATTTGGATATTTTTGTCGGGAAAATAAAACTCGCCCCTCTGCGCTAAAGCAGCAGTTTACCCTTCGGCAAAGAGGCCATCTTGTTTCGCCTGTGCGTGACAATGGCGGCGGCGACATCTAAACTGGGGGGATGGTAAACGCCACTGTTTCATGTCCTCGAGAAGGCTGCTAATCGCTGGGCAACTGCTGTACATTTAGGAAATTGCAGTCCACATTTTCGCATTCCATTTTCGTGCCGTTTTCATCGTCGTAGTCGTCGTCCAAAAGAAGCAGGCGGACATTTTACGACTTATAAATTATCGTTGTTTTCCTTTAGTTGCGCTGCCGACCACAGGACACCCAGAAGGGCAAGGCAGCGAGGGGCTGGGTGCTGGCCGCTGCTGATTGTGGAGTTTTTGGGACACTGACAGGCGCAATTTATGGCCTCTGCAGTTGCTGGCGCAAGGCTTCCCATTCTCTTCGACTGTCAGAGCACAGATACACACGAATGGCTTGGGTTTTAGGCTTGGTTCAGACATCCACCATTAGATATACCAAATATACTTTCCATTTAACTAATGACATGTGTGTGTGTCTGCGCTTGGGGCAAGACTCCCTCGCTCTTAGTATGTGCTTATCCCACGCTCGAAAATTCGATTCTGCAAAATGTGGCTAACAGTCGCAAAGCTTCTTTGCGTTCGTTAAACGCTTCAATTAAAGCGCAACTTATTTTGCGGGTTGCCTCACGAGGCTCGCTGGCATTGAAAATGAAATTTCTGCGAATGTTACGGTTCGTTTGGATCATATAGTGCAGAGGGTATGACCAACATTCAAAGAACGAGTTCTGTTTAATGCAAGCAATGCAGTTGGAGCACTCACACAGACTGTCTTAATCAATGCGAAAGCCTAAAATACGAAATACGAAATTTTTTCAGATTTTAAAACAAAACGCTTATCTTCACTTAGCCCAGTGCGACCTCTTGTATCTTCATATGTGGGGCAACTGTTAGTTCATTGCAACGCTCAAAAGGTGATCAAGTCAAGACCAAAAAATTCTAAAACGGTATGATGGTAGTATAAAACCCTTCGCTGGGTTTGGTCTGGTTAGCTGAAGTTTTCTTTTTATTGCATTTTAAAGCTTTTAGCAACTGATTAAGACTGACAGCTGCATATGCTTTTATAACTATATGAAAGAGCAAGTAAATAAGTTTTGTTTGTTCTAACGTATGGTTCATTTAGCTCTAATCTACAACTTTGTATAGTATTACTTGTGAAAGTAAAAGTTAAAAGATTAAAACCTTGTTTTTATGCGTTTGGATGTTTAGACAGAAACCAAAAAAACAAAAAAAAAAATAAAAAAAAAAAAAAAAATAAATTTAAATATTTATATACATAACTAGAGAGCTGCACGAGTGATTCCGGCATCGTATGATTACAGGTAAAAAGTACTCATTTTTGAGTACAACGATGCGGAGTGGGTAATCAAGTAATCGTTTGTATGATTACGAGTATTTTTCATTACTACTCGTGAGTATTTTCCGAATAATACTCGTAGCATCGTCTTACAAATTTAATCGTAGTGAGGCAAGTATTTTAATTATTATGCGAGGTTTGTTCAAAAAGAATCGCGAATTTTGTGTTTTTTAAAAATTATATATTTATTCATTATGTGCAGCTTAGGGATCTCCATGGTAATAAAACCGTTAAATACGATCACACAAACAACATGATTATGACAATACTGAACCGCGATAAACACCATGGATGATCAATGCTAAAGAACATAGCCAAGATCATAATAAATGTTTCAAACCACTTTCCGTGACTGACAAATCATTAAATCGCGGAAAAATACCATAGAGGATTTAAATGGTAAGAAAGCCAAATTAAATTTACTCCCAGTCAAGTGGAAAATCAAGCCAGGATCAATGCATAAACGCAATTTGCAGATGGGGGATCTCCATCGTAATAAAACCGCTAAATTCTTAAGAAACTGATTTTCAAGGCCACAAATAATCACACAAAACTACATTACCACGATTATGACAATAAAGATATAATTTTTATTAAATAAATTAAATATAATTTATATAGTACAAAAAGAATCAGGAAGATTTGGGTGATGTTTGTAATACTCAGTATACTGTTTTTGTATAATAATAATTAATATTAACAAGTGAGTCGTGTAATCTGTATAATGTTTTGCAGTGCCTTTTAAGTAGAGTCGTTTTCATGAGAATGTAGGAATAATATGGCATCCACATTTTCGCCTTTTAAGTTGGTCCTGCCAAAGACATTAGAATATGAAGATAAGTAACGCCATACGATTTTTTTGCACACGATTTTTCGGGGCTGGCTTTTCAACTGGCTTTTGGTACTCTTGAAATTAAGTGTGCTGACGTATTCTCAAGCATTACTCACAGAAGCTAGTGCATTCTATTTTTAGACTTTTACGCTCTCAACTTTGTGTGATCGGAGAGAGCGCGATTTTCGTCGCCACCAAAAAATAGCTGCATAGTGCAAAACCAATATATGGCCGTTCGGCATCTTAGAGATTATATTGGTCTTTGGTCCTGCCGTCTTCCAATACTCGGTTTGCCGAAGTGAAACATCTTTCGCTGGACGCGCTGGATGCTGGGATGCATAAAATGCGCATATTTATTAAAATACTTCAATTTTGTCTACTACCCACCTGATTTTATTTTATTCACTATATCCATTGCGGTCATTGATTATGATAATTTAGAAAATTTCTCAAGACACGCAAACACGACACGCACCGTACGCCTTGAACAATAAAATGGTTTTTAAAGAAACTGATTGTTTAAAACGAACGAGAAAAACAAAACTCAGAAAGCAAAGCCTATATAACCGAATAAAACATTGAAGAATAAATCAGACGATGCTACGATGTCACTTTGCCTAATTTTATTAAAAGTAATCATACTCATTTGTAATCGTACTCGGCGAGTAGTAACATGTTAATTTTTTTACTTACTCGTTCAGCTCTCTAGTAATCATACTCATTTGTAATCATACTCGGCGAGTAATAACATGTTACTTTTTTACTTACTCGTGCAGCTCTCTAGTAAATATTTTAAAAAAAAAAAAAAAAAAAAAAAAAAAAAAAAAAAAAAAAAAAAAAAAAAAAAAAAAAAAAAAAAAAAAAAAAAAAAAAAAAAAAAAAAAAAAAATATTTATTAAAAAAAAAAAAAAAAAAAAAAAATAAAAAAAAAACAAAAAAAAAAAAAAAAAAAAAAAAAAATAATAATATTTAAAAAAAAAAAAAAAAAAAAAAAAAAAAAAATTTTATTTTTGCGGGGGTTTTAAAAAGGGAAAAAAAAATAAATATAAATACTCAACGCTAGAGATTTGGTCGAAGCGGAAATTGTTTTATAATTTCCCCGAGCCGCTCCGAAAATGTTGTGCAACAAATTTCGGATACATTTTGTGTGGGGTTGGAGGTATAAGCAGTGTTCTTTATTTGGGAACAGACTTTGACCACTGAGACATAAATAACGACAACCTCAAACGCATCGGAAGATAAGAATTAGCACATTTAATTAGAGGTAATAAGTCAGCTCCATGGACCGGAGGCGGAAATATTTGTAAAATAAAATGTTTTTATGTAATGGAAGTGTGTTGCTAATTTTTTGTAGCAAAGAAACATTAGCTTTGTGATTAATTTCGGACCGGCGTTTTTTAATACCCTATCACAAGTACCATGCTAATGGCCATTGCCAGTTTTGGCTTTTGCGTGCTCAAAAATGTGAAAAATGTGAAAATTAAACAAGGTTGTGGGGAAAAAAATCAACAATATTTCCAGATCTTTTTGAATTATCAAAAGTTGTGTTAGCAGAACCACACACACAAGTAAGTGTTGATTGTTTGTTTTCAGGAGTAAAGTTTATAATGACATCTCGCTTGGACAATCAAACTCTAAAAGCTATTATGATATCTAAGTGTAACTACAATCTCGATTAAGATGTCATTTCTTACACTAACCATTTGTTACATACAGGTACATAACGAATTATAGTGTTTTTCGTTGTCCAATGTACATTTATTTAATTAGTTAATGAATGAATGATGAATGAATAACAAATGAAGAAGTTTCTTATATTTTAGTTAAAACTTATAATGTTAAACTTTAAAATAGGCGAAAATAATGGTGAAAATTCTTTAAGGAAATTTGAACTAAGTACATTTCCTGAATAAATGAGATTCCAGATGGGACAAGATTTGTCAAAGTAATATTTTATACTAATAACCGAAACCGTAACCGAAACCCGAAACAGAATAAGGCTAATAACCGTAACCCTAACCGTAACCCATATCTCACAACCGTAATATAACCGTAACCGGAAAAAAGCGTTCGACCAAAACAGTAACCGTAACCCAAACCGTTATTCGTTTCGGTTTTAATCTCTGGTTATAATATTTGCTTTAAACAACAACAAAAGCGGTTTTCAACAGAGAAATATGCAAGAGAGAGAGAGCGAGTGAGAGCAAGTGGCTCTATTTTTGATCTCTCTCTTGTCAGCTCAACAAAGCATAAGTAACCCTCTAGACGTGCGTCTGCAAAACTGTTAAACGGTTGAAGGGGCTAGCGCGTCATTCCATATGTAGAGTGCATAAGGTACCAGGCTCAAATTCCCAGTTGTCAAGCCCGAACAAATTTTTCTGTGTTTTTCTGAAAAACTTAAATGAAACTAGTCAGGTGGAGTGGGTTGTTGAAGCAATGTTTTTCTGATTCCTATGGAATATATGGGTGGAGGGAGAAACAGCGGCGCGCATATCCAGGAGTTTTTGCCTCCCTTCACTTCAAATCGAAAGAGGTATGTACCCGTTCCCTATTCCATCCAAATGTGAGGAATCCGCCCATACCCATACCTGGTCCAAGTGCAATCCAATTTTTTCCCAGTTGAGTTTAAAATGTTTTTGAAAACGGAACAATATTAACTCTAATCATGTTCTGAGGCCGTCTGCAAAAAGTTTTTTCTTTCTTTAGAAAAATAGCTTTTACACATACGGTCACCTTCACCAGCTAATGGCGCCAGCTGAGCCATGAAAAAGCAAATTCCCAAGCTTTGTAGATTATAGATTGATTACCCAATATCGGGGGTGCCACAGAAACCTCTTCCAACCAAATTCCAACCGAAGTCCAAATCTTAGGTGCCACAGAAATTTCTATTGTTTGGTTTCAAACCTCTAATGTTTTGTTAAGAGATTTTGCAAAGCTCTTTTCTCAATAGCGCCATTTGTCGAAGTGGCGCCCTCTACAGCTAGCGGATTAAGGGCTAGCGGATTGAGGGCTGGAAACTAATTCCTCATGTTTGGCGCCATCAAATTTTTTAAATTTTGCATTATATTGGTGGAGAATGCGACTTAAAATTGAATTATTATTTAAAAATACATTATAAAACAAATAACACAATCAAACAATTTTAGTTAATCATTAAATTAACCCACATCCAAAAAAGGGAAATTTTTTGGCGAGAGATTCAGCCCTGTTTTTAGAGATGGAACATCAATAGGAACATCTGGCGTTCCAACATAGATTTTTTATAAAAAACTAAAAGTTCTGTGGCACCAACGAATTTAACGAGAGATTTACAAACCAACCGTCGGCAAAATCTCTAGAGATTTCTGTGACACCAACGTATATGATGTTTTCCCTGTTTACTACCTCCGAATCGCATTGGAACCCATACCGATAGAACGGGTAATTTTACCAGTTTCCAAAGGCACCTTTTCTTTGAGGAACATAAGTTAATAAATTTATAAATATATTTTGCATCTGAACCATTAAATTTGGCATGCAAATTACATTTTTGTTCTCTTTTTTGTTATTTGACGAAGCTGCCTATAAAATCCGTAAGATTTTATTATAATTTGTTTTTCTTTTTTTGTTTCCTCTTTAAGCAAGTTCTAAAATTCTTGGCATGCATTTGACATCAGCTGCCCGAAAGGAATTTTAATGTTGCCGAAAAATGTAATTTCCGTTGTCGACATTTTTGCCAAGGCCATAAAATTGATGCACAACTTCATCAGCGTAAAAAGTGCGGCTGGGGCTGACAACAAAGATGACAAAATGTGACCGTAAATATAGCGGAAGCGGCACAGCCAGGCACCAGGGGGTGAACGGGGTATATGCTAATATCTTTTCGGCTTTTCAGCTATTGCGCATACGCCCCGTGACATGCAAACAAGCAGAATTAGGTCCATCATCGGCAATCATCTAAAGACACCAACAGTTTTGGAAGCACTGCAAAGATTTACTATTTTGTTTAATTGGCTATAATAATATAATAGTGCTTTTTTTACAGTCAGTCGTCAGAAGTAGTCGTCAACTCTTGCACCTTGCTGGTCTTCCCTTCTTTTTTACTTATCTGGTAGTTGTAGTTCGCTTAGGGTTTGTGTGTGTGTTATTTTTATGGAACCCGCTTCGATTGTAACCAAATTGTTGTTGCTTATTCGCGCAACGAAATATTATTAACGATTTCAAACTAATTGAGACATAAAGCTAATTTAATGGCTGATTTCATAAAAGCAACAGAAATTCGTAAAATCAATGCGATGTACTGTGGGAACCACACAAACACAAATAGCGTGAGGCAGTGGCCCACAAATTGGGGAATTGTCATTTGCATGACATAAGAATAATAAACAAAATCAAGTTTGGGGTGAAATGTTTGACAATATTGAATTGTCAAATACAATTCTTTAGGGGGAATTTATTAGGCCAAAGGTGCACAGGGTGTAATACGTTTTACCAAGTCAGAAGAAACATATCTTAGCCTTAAAACTTTGTAGTCAGACAAACTAAACGGAAAAATTGTCTGAGTTCGACTCAGCGTAAACAGCCTATAGGAATTTTAGGAAAGCTTTGATGACAGCACATTTTAATCCCAGTAGGTCAAAATGGAGTACCAAAATGACAAACAAATTGTTTGAAAATTTTTTCCCCAATAGTAATTTACTGCCTACTAGGATTAAAATCTGTTTTAAAATACGCAAAATCCGAGGTCTAGTGAGTAGTATATAGGTATTTCGAACTTTTCTGCAATTCCTAAAGCTTTTGAGACAATTATGACATTTCAATTGCAAAATTTATGTAGTTCTTTTATTTTACCCTATCAACATGGATTTATGAAGCGTCGATCCAATACCACTAACTTATTAGAGCTTACATCATTAGCGATCAAAGGATTTCTATGTAAGATGCAAACTGACGTCATTTATACTGATCTTAGTACGGCTTTTGATTCTGTTAATCACTCTTTGCTGCTTCATTAACTGAGTTTAATTGGTTTTCGAACTAACCTTCTTATTTGGATCTCTGATTACCTAAGTTCCAGAACACAAAAACTTCCTTTTTGTAATTCGATTCTGGAGTTCCCCAAGGTAGTCACTTGGGTCCGTTGCTATTTACTCTCTTCATAAATGATCTTCCGTCAGTTTTGACTCACTCTCGCGTACTCTCGCGCGCCGATGATGTGAAACTATGTTCAACATATAATGATTTCCGCTATAATTTTCATGCTGTCTTGGACGCATTTCAATCTTGGTGTAAAGATAATCTACTAATCCTAAACAGTTCCAAACGTAAGGTGATAACATTGTACAGAAGCTTACCACAATTCTTATTTGCTTGACAATGTCCCACTAGAGTGTTTGAATGATACAGCCAATGAGATACAATATTGAGGGATAATTCTTGTAGGCTGGTGAAGGGCACTGGTCGAACGCATTTCTACCTAAAACAAGTTAAACCGTTGCAGTCGAGTAGCCCGACTTCAATATACCCTGTACAATTGACAAACACACACACAAACTTATATGCTAAAGATAATTTCGAGCTATCTCCCAGATAGAGTGCTAGTGTATGACACGGATGATGGCCCAAAGCGTTACACATCAGGTGTCCCACAGGGTTCTGTCCTGGGACCACTCCTTTGGAACGCAATGTATGACAAGGTCCTGAGACTGCATCTCCCGCAAAGATGCAGGCTGAAAGGCTTTGCAGACGATCTGGCGTTGGTGGCGGTGGCCAAACACTTGAAGAGATAGAGGCGGTGGCAAACGCCTCTATTTTTGCCGTTGGTAACTGGCTTGAAAGTGCTGGCCTTGAGCTAACAGGCCATAAGACTGAAGCATTGCTTATAACAAGCAGAAAAACCGTAGAGCTTATGGAAATTCAAGTGGGGGATGTGACCTTCTCAACCAAGCCGTCCATCAGATATCACGTGCTGAATAATAGGTTGCTTTGGGCCCGTAGAAAAAGCGTAAAATGCGCTGTCAAGAATGCTCCCCGATATCGGGGGACCAAGAATGGAGGCGACTGCTCTAACAAGAGTCGTGGCTTCCATCCTACTGTATGCGGCACCCGTATGGGCTTCGGCGATACACAATAAGGAGGTAAGGAGAAAACTATCTGCCCCCTATAGACTTAGTGCCCTCAGGGTGATTTCTGGATTCCGGACAATTTCTGAAGATGCCGCATTGGTACTTGCAAATATCATTCCAGTCGATATACTGGATAATGAGATGTGATTAATCTATGAAAGGTGCACGGAACCAGCAGTCACCACGCACAAGGAATTGATTCGGAAGGCAGAAAGGGAAGCCTCACTTGTCATTTGGCAGGATAGGTAGAACGCATCGACTAAGGGAAGATGGACATACAGGATGACCCCGACCATTGGCGAATGGATTGGGAGGCGCAACGGAGAAATGAACTACCACCTTACTCAGTTCTTTACTGGACATGGTGGCTACCGAGAATACCTGCACACGTTTGGACACGAGCGCACCGCGCAATGCCCAAGTTGGGCGGGCGATATCGAAAGCGCGGAGCACGCACAGTACCACTGTCCAAGATACAGAACGGCAGTAGGCGAAATCCCTGCGCCGGAGGAACTGGTCAAATTCTTGATGGAGTGCGATAAAAATTAGCAACGTATCTGCGAACATATTATATATGTCCAAAACGACCTGAGAAGGTGTGAAATGGAGAGAAGAGAAGGGCAAAGAGGCAGTACTTAAATCAAGCTGTAAATGCAACAGTGACGGTGCCTGAATAAGGCAACCCCACCCCGCGACTACCTAACGGTGATTCCGCGGTTGTGGCGGTGAGCAGTTGTGTGGCGATGTGTTTAGCACGCAGGCGTAGATGCTATCTACGAATCGTGCATGCTGATAGCCCGGGCTATCAGTATCAATCTGCAATAACCACTGTGTGGGGTGGAGGTTAGAATTTGTTTAGTGAATAACTTTGGTGTTTTTGATCGGATCATGTTGCGCTTTTCAGAACAGATAGATATGCTTCCAAAGATAAAATATGCTAAGCCACTATGTTGTAACTTTAAAATTGTGGCTCTGACAGTTTTTTGCGGTTTAAGGGGGAGGGGGGAAAAATTTGCAAATCTGAAACAAACTCGATCCGGGTACGGTATACACCTTTGTTCAGCAAAAACGTAGGTCTCTATCTCTTATAGTCTCTTAGATCAACGCGTTCACACAGACAGACGGATGGACGGACAGACGGACGGACGGACGGACGGACAGGTTTCCCGCGAAAACCACTTCTGTTTTTGTCCCGAGCGAATGTCATTTTTTTTGCGATTATCTTAAAAACAAAAATTTACACACCGATTGTACGACTATTGAAGAGCTGTTAAGCTAAGGTCCCACTGGCAAATAATTTGTCCAAATTTTGAGGGAAAATTGACTAAATAGGCCAACTTAGGATACTTTTCGGCTATTTTTGATCAAATTGCTTACGAACCATAGTTTTAGTTTTAAGTTGTGCAAAATCTGTAATCATGGCTATTTAGAGAAATTTTTATGAAAATTTGGGCAAATTATTTGCCTGTGGGACCATAGCTTAAGTTAAGCCTATTGTGAAAATAAAAATGCGTTTTACTTTGACTTTTTTAAAATTTAAATGCGTACGATTGTCCCGTTCGACGTGATGGATTTCCATCCATATTATCCATCCATTCCATATGCTAAAATAGGTCAAAGTAGGTCTAAATATGCTCTACTAAAATACCACTCCAAATTCCGTACTTATGATTAGTACGATAAAAATACTGAACACAAAAAGACGCTATACACAGGCAAGCGCTGTAAATGGTTCGTAACGTACTATTCAAAGCGCAATTACGGTAAAGGGTTTGTATCTTACAGTAATTCTAGTTTCTCGTACGGTATGCGTCGGTTCGTTCAGACCGCAAAAAGTAGTGTAGTGAATGTGTTCAGTTCGACTTCTGTACTTAGTTGCAAGCGAAAATAGTGGACCTGATGATATCTGTGCATCCTTACTAATTTGGTTCCGCTCTGGTATTGTTTTGCAAATTAGATTCATCTCCGTCATAGTAAAATAACACAAAACATTCTGTGCGCTCTGGTCTATTCTCTTCACCATTGGTCATCCATAGTAAGTTATCGCGGTTCGCTAAGATCACAATCATAGTTATGCAGTCCCTTGTGAAATTTATAAGCAATTTCTTAAGTAATTATTCATTTAAATAACTTAATTGGCATTTATGTTTGGTTTAATACTGCTATTAATCCTCATTGTTTGAAATTTAATGATTCGTAAACCACGGCAAAATGGTTTAAATAAGATTCTGCTTATCTATCTATGTATAAACTCTATCGTTCCTTTCAGAGTGAAACAAACCTACTCAAGGTCCGAACCTGAACTTATTTTTAGGGTGTCGAAATATCGATATTGAATACATTTTGACGATATTATTATGAATACTCTATTTTGGTTTTTGGACAAAATGGAAGGTTTCTTTAGGGCAATCTCTTGGATATTAGTGGCATCAGTAATACTAGTAATATCCAAGAGAATGCCTTCAGAAAACCCCCATTTTTGTGGCCGAAACTAACAAAAATACACACAAAAATTTATTCAACAAGTATTCGATATCGATATTTCGACATCCCTACTTATTTTCCACTTAGTTTCCCTAACGGAAAACGGATTTTGCTTGCTCGCCTCTGTACGGTATTTGCTGCCTTGGTTAGTTTCGTTTTGAACCCTGAATAAAAGGCATGTTTAGATGTGCGCTCGCCTACTTGAAAGCATACATTTACTCACTAAATATGTAATAGCATATGACATATTCTGAAATAGGTCAAAATAAGGTTAAAATAGGTTAGCATATTCTCAAATATGCTTTTAGGTCGAAGATCTGTAAATATATCAAATATGCAAAAAGAATAAGGAGGTAATATAATCTACTTTTCATGAAACAAATTTGTGTGCAATCATACATTTTTTTGGACCACCCATTAAAAATATGTTTTCACCCAAAATACCGATATCTAGTTATAACTTGTGTGCAAAAAGAGCTTACTCGTTTTGATACAATGTGCTTGCGATCAATTCAATTATGTCAAACCAAAGAGGCGAGCACAAACAAGCTGCATACCTAGAGGTTTTGTATGTTTTCATATTTCTTCTTGCTCGTATTTAGCGTAATTGGTATTCCATTTCATGAAGAGCCAAGTCTATTTTTCTTGTTGTACATTAATTAAAAAGATGCCAGTTCAAGAATTACAGCTTTGCTTATGATGTTATGTCACCACATTGGTGAACTTTCTAAAAACTCATTAATGTGAGCGTGGACATCAAAAAACGTAAAAATCGGACATACAGACAGACGGACGACTTGGCTGTGGAGCTGATCAAGAATACAGGGTTTGTCCGGACTGATTTTCTTCCGCCGCGACTGTACTTCGGAGCGTGCACGCACCGACTGGAATCGGTAGAGAGAGTTCCTAGTCAACGATCGAGCGGCTGGTCAGTTGTCTCCGAACACCTGGAGAGTCAGCACAGGCATTTTCGCGAGACGCGTTTCTGTAAGTGGTACTCGATTAAATTCTTTGTGAATCTCGGTAAATCTGTGTCAGAGACGTTTGATATAGCAAGAAGTGGTGTGTTTCGTTGGCCGGGGTTTTTGAAGGGGCGGAAAGAGGTCGCCGTGAACGTGCGAAAGACGTTCGACTTCGACAAAAACCGAAATGTACTCGTGTGCGCAAAGTTTTGAACTCAGACCGTCGACTAAGTATTCGTTTTATTGCCCAGATGTTAAATTTACACAAATCTGTGGTTTATGACTTTGTGACGGAGCATTTGAACAAGCGCAATGTGTGCGCGAGGAAGGTCCCAAAAGTGAACTTGAACAGCTACCTGACCAAGTGAACAACTACCAGACCAAGGCCGGAATCCCAACGCTTTCGCAGCCGCCCTACAGCCCAGATGTGGCCCCGGACTTTTTTTTCGTTTCCTCAACTGAAAAGGCCGATGAAAGGCAAGCATTTTGAGACTAGAGAGGGGATCCAAGCAGCATGCTCACAAGACTATTCCGGAGAATGCCTTCCGTTACGCCTTCAATGCTTGGAAATCGCTAAGGCAGCGCTGCATTGACGCAGAAGGAGCCTATTTTTAAAGTTTTTAAGAATTATAACGATTGGCTCAATAAATTTTTAAAAATCGACTCAGTCCTATAACTTTCCGGACAAACCTAGTATATATGTCTTATATGGTCGGAAATGTTTCCATCTGTCTGTTACATATATTTGCACGAGTAAGTTTACCCTTTTTACTTTACGAGTAACGGGTACAATCCTGTCCTCCTTTTTCAGCAAGCGAATTAAACTTTAAGACATAAATGATTCAGAATTTGTCGTGTTTCTCATGCTTCTTGAATTGTTGAAAAACAAAAAGTTATGTTTTCATTTTTGATTTATTTATTAGGTTATTCAGGCACAAATATGCCCCATCTTTTTAGAACTCTTTTTCAAATATCCAACAAGTTGCGACCTGCTGTGCAAACACTGAATCCGGCTTGCCACATTTAGAAACGTGGACTCCAGTCGACAAGCCGCAGGGATTGGGACCAACAAAGAGCTGAAAGCTGTATGTAACATGTGAGCCGCCTGTTGATAAGTCCAGATACACAAAAGAGACTATAATTTATGTAAATGCGTCGAAGCTGCGCCGCCAGCATGACTCTCAAGCTGACCATGTTCCTGAGCTCCAACATGGCAAAATGGTGGCTGGAGTTGGGAGCGGCGTTGAACTCGAAATTCGTTTACCTTGCTTTGCCTGGGACCCTGGACATGGACTGACGCAGCGACAACCCGCGCCTTGCGTTCAATTACAAACACATAAATTCTCATTTCCATTTGACACATGACATCCCATAAAACTTGTTAAAAAGTACAGCAACAAAAGGCAAAACTCTCGGTCAGCGTCCGTCTCTGGGGCTGAGACAAAGATTGGGTTTTTGAACTGAGTGAAACCGAAAAAAAAAACAACAAAAACACAAAATGCTGTATCCAAAATGGTAAAATCTGCTTCACAATCTCGACTCGTTGGCCATAAAAAGACGAGGGTTTCCTTTATTTGGTTTTTTTACGGACGCCGAATGATATCAGATTTCTTTTCAATGCGATGCCAGGCCGCTGAGTTCGTTCGTTTCGTTTCGATTCGATGTGGCTTTGCCGAGATGAAAGCAAAATGGCGGAGTCGCATTAAGCGGAATGGCATTTTATGGAGTCCAGTCGAAGTAGCAGCGCTCATTATATAAATCTCATTGATCCGCCATTAAAAAATACACACTTTAAATGGACAGACAAAAGAATATTGTTTGCAGCGCATCACAAAGTTACATTTAATAGTGTGCGGGTCAGAAGTTGATGCCAGAGTCACTTTAAATTGGAATAAGTTACCAATTTTGAAGCTGCTCCTTTAACTCTTAATAGTTGATAGAGTGAACTAGTTAGCCATCTCTAAAATTTATCGCTATTGATTTGTGGTCTTGCGAAGTATTTAGAACATTCAACAGAGAATAATGTATATGCTGTAGCTCTTTTGGATAATTTCCTGCTTGATGAACAACGAAGTTGGTTTGCATTATTACAAATTTTGGTTCTCTTTGGTCTTTTTCACAATTTAATGATTCGTCAGTCACGGTAAACTGAGCTTAAATTGTTCCGGAATCCATTGACAATTGAAGATAAGCCAACATTCAAATAAAAGTAAGTAAAGTGATTACTTGAAATAATTTTGTTTTTTTGCATCGACTTTAGATTGAACTGGAACTAGTAAGCATAAAAGAATTTCAGACTTTCAATTTTCTAACTTCAGATATGTCTTTAAATTTGCATTATCTTGACATCTCAAAAATTATTCATATATAAATTATTTACATTACGTTTTTGACTTCAGCGTTTTAAAATTTGAGACGAAAGATGAGTTGCCGAAGAACAACTTCGCAACAAAGTAAAAATAAAACAAATTTAAAGCCAACGCACAAAGCAACCCCTCACAAAATGAATAGAGGGGAAGGAGACAATCGTCTGGAGAGACAAACTTGAAATCCACTTTGTGACAGCAATTCGCATAAGCTTCTCAAACATTTGATGTCGTTAAAACGAAATTGACATTTTCGTAAAGTCCGTCTTTGGTAATAAATTTTGCTTCATTCTGGCATTCCCGTTTATTTCTACTCATTTCTTTGGCATTTCGCAGACAAAGGTTGTATCAACATTGTAAGGGAAACGGCTCGGAAACAGGGCGGTTTGAGTTGGAGTTGGAGTTGGAGCTGGAGCTGAGCCTGGGTCACTTTTTAGTTGAAGGCAGTGGCCTGACTGTCTGTCTGTTTTTACGACCTGCACGTACGAATATGGGTAGAATGTTATCTCACTGGGCAGACATCTTGGATTTATGATGCCGCTCTAAATTCGCTTAGATTTCGCAATTGACAGAGCAGAAAAAGAATCGAATACTTACAGCAATCATTAAGACGACACGTGGGATATCTGCTCAGAGCAAAACGGGGTATTGGGATACAAAGCAGCTACATCCTGCAAAATAAAATAGCGTACTCAGAATTTGTACATGGCTTCCTTGTCTAACCGGGGCCAAGAGAGTCTCCAAATTCAATTTAGCTAAATGAGATGTTCGTAAGGGCAACGATACTTGCCAAAAAGCCACTACTATGGACCAGCATTATATTCTCGGACGAGTCCATATTTAATGGCTCTGGCACAATTCGCAGTAGTTGCCAACGTAAAGCCGTCGCCTAACACAGATTATGATATCGGGGTGCATATCTATTAGAGCCCTGCACGAGCTCACACTAAATCATGTTAACAGTAGGTAATCACACTGTGCACACTATCAAACCAACTCATATGTCGAAACGAAACAAATCTTATTGAATTCTTTAATTTCATTTTAATTCAAAGATTCATTGAGTCAAAGTTAACCTGCCATGTGATTCTTGTCATCTCGTATGTGTCGGTCTCACACTAGATTCAGTTCGTGTTAACAGTGTTGATTTCGTTATAATTTGCCCACTACTAGCTTAGTTCTTTTTAAAAAATGGAGAACAATTCTCGTAATGTAAGTTTAAAATTGTTAACTAAAATAGTAAACAAGAACATATATTAATTTATTTGATTTATAAACATGATCCATTGACTCCGCACCTTCTGGAAAAACAGCTGAAATAAGTGCCAATATAAGTAGTGGTCTATATAGGTAAAAAAGGTAAAACTGGCTATACAGCTCCTCAACGGGGCCAAGCAAGCTTCTCTCAATCTCTTGGCGTGTGTGCTTTAAATTGTTCGCACAAGAGAAAGGGACCTACAGGTTAACGCCGGATCCGAACGGCAATGTTTGGAAATTGTTTCTGCTAGTTACTCAAGCTGGCGCCACTAAGCGTGTAAAAGCTAGTTTCTAAAGAAAGAAAAACTATTATAAGATGTTCAGAGCGGGATCGACCACGACCTCCCGCCCAGCAGTCCAGCACACTAACCACTGGGCCACAGACGGCCACTGTGGTCTATATAGCAGTGGTCGATACAGCATTAGCGGAAAACACGATAGAAGCAAGGTGTGAGACGTGTTTGGTCATGTGCTTGGGGAGACGAAAAATGAAATTCCAAATGTGGTTGCGTGCCGAAATCGCTTAAGTGATTTTAAATATTATGGGTCTACAACGAATTTAGTTTGAAAAGTGGTTGGTAACGGGCATGAACCTGCAATACACGTAGATGCGGAAACGAAATCATCGGTCACAACGGTCAACTGCGACAAAGTGGGTCGTTGAAAATTGTTGGTCATTCAGTGTCATAAGCTATTCTGGTATTAAAGACCTCATATCACTTGCCCTTGAATTGGGAAATCGTCTTGGACCTAATTTTAACGTCAACCAAATGGTATCACGAAATGTTACGGACCTCTATAAAAAGGAACTTGGTTCAGTGATGAAGGAAATATCCTTAATAAAAGGTAATGGTTATGCAATCACGTCAGGCGCGTGGACGACTAGTTAGATGATACGATAATAGTTACAGATCGTGGATCAAACATGATTTTCAAAAGAATAACAGCTGTAACGGACAACAATCGCAATATTAATATTTTTTATCCTCCTTGGTATTTTTTAGTCAGCCACTGACAGTGGTTTAAAACATGTAGTTATGTGTGGTCGTTTGTGGTCTTGAAAAGCAGTTTCTTAAGCACTTAGCAGTTTTGATACCCTCCCATAGCTGTGAACTGTGCTTATGCATTGATCATTGCATGATATAGAATACTTTCGCGTTGTATACGAAACCTGTTTGCTAGTGTTAATAATGTTCATAGTGTTAACAGTTTTAACAGTGTTCTCAGTGTGATTTTCCTATCATATATATTCCTTTGCTAATGCTAGCACTCACACTGGCTTTGTTAACGAATCGAAGTAGATCATCACTCCCAATCAGAAACAAGATAGTTATATAAAATGTCTCGCTTTGACAGTGTGAGCATTGATAATGTTGCCTCTAACACACGATTCATTTGAACGAGATAGAACAATTTTTTGTTTAGTGTGCACTCGTGCAGGGCTCTAATATCTATGTTAGTGTAAAACTTTGAATGATTCAGGGTATGGTAATTGCAAAAATTGCAAAGAAACTATTCTCAGTGGAGTTGTGCCTAGGATGGAACAAGAACCCTTCTCTCAGGGCGACTCTGCACCTAGTCATCGTGTGCATTCTGTAAGATGCACTTTGTCTTTATGTAATTTAAATAATTTATTTTACTATTTTTGACTATTTGTAATAGACTCGCGCATTTCTAATGGACATCTTCGGTTAGCAGTGGCGAAGATAGCTATTTGCAATGGAGGGGCGATGAAGTCAAAATTAAAAAAAAAAATTTTGTTGGGTTTTTTCATTTTTATTTTTTGTTATCGGTAAGAGTCTAGTGTACCGGGCTATACTCTCAGAAAATTAAAAAAAATGTTCTTCAAAGCTTTTTCCTTTTTAATTTAATTTTAATTTTTTTAGGCAATTGTAATATAATTGCCTAGTATAGGTCGCCCTTCACGTAAGAAAATTCCTTTGATGGACCGTGAATTATGAAGAACTTACATGCAATAAAAATAATTGCGGTATTCAGCCATGGTTTCTTCATAAGTCTTTATCTTTAAGTCAAAATTTTTAAATTTTAGGTTAAGCCTCCCTTATCTAGTTTGCCGAACAAGATTTCATTTGCCTACTAAACAGTCGAACACTTCTCACGAACATAATTATCTAAAACATTTCAACGAGTTAACATGAAAATAAAGCAGAGATAACTAACGAAATCATAGCCTAGATGCAGATACAAATTAGTTTAAAGCTATTTTTGATCATTTTTGGGGCATTCAATCAATTCCAGCAACAATTCTTTCCAACCAGCAACTCTACAAATATTTTTGAAATATGATGTTCTTGCAAATGTTCCCATCCATTGACGTACATGTTCGCACGGACACTCGCAAGATAGAAACATTTCTATTTCGATTCTATGCGAACAAAATGTTGAACACAAAAATGTGTCACGAACAGCTCCACTAACGACTAACATTTCGGCGAATAGAAAAAATTCGTCGAACAAATTCGTGTGTGGATGGGATGCTTTGAGTACAGGTCTAAAAAATGTGTTAAGTTTCATCAAATTATTTTCGGTGATAAACGGTGTTTAAAAAATTCTTACCCTCACAAAACATAGAGAGGATCTGGCGGGATGTAATGATCGAATTGACAAATTTGGCCGCAGAAAAGAGCAATATTTCAAAAATTTATACAAATTTCGTTTCCACAAGCAAATTTCAAAACACAGATCGCAATTTTTTAACGAATGCTCTCGATAATCTTATTGTTTCAGGTAAACGATAGTGGGAAAATTGAGCTCCACAGTCAAAATTTATCGCGCGAAAATTTTTTAAATTATCTTCTTACAGTCAAACCGATCAAACAATTCACATTACAATAAAATAGACCAAATTATGGTTTTTTCTGCTATATTTGATCATCTTGATTTGTATTTTCATACAGTATTTCTATAGTGTTAGTTTTAAGTCATGCGAAGTCTGTAATCATGGCTATTTAGCCAAGTTTTCATTAACGTTTCGGCAAATAATTCGCCTGTGGGACCTTATATTAAAAAATTATTTTTTTATTATATTACATTTGATGAAAAGCATATATATTTATTTTTGAATAAAGCACGTTTCTTGCAAATTTCGTCTAAAAAGAAACCATGGAAACCCCAAGAAAATTCTTCGCAATCTATTGAAGGAAATTTTTATAAATAATTTTCTGAGTGAAGGCAGGAATTAAGCTATGGTCCCACAGGCAAATGATTTGCCCAAATTTTCATAAAAATGTCTCTAAATAGCCATGATTACAGATTTTGCACAACTTAAAAATAAAAGTATGGTTCCATACGTAAGCAATTTGATCAAAAATAGCCGAAAAGTTTCCTAATTGCCCAAGTTTGCAAAAAACTCCGACCATAAATTTATATCTGATCATGAAATTCGTTAATTGTGTCGTCGTCGTTTCGTCTTTTTCCCGAAGTCCTCAGTTGAGACGAGCTGAAACCAAGAGTCTTTTTACACCTAATCGGACGACGACGGTTATGTAGCTCTACAAAGTCGTCGAAAAGGGTTTTGTGAGAAAATGTTCAATATTACTGCTCTCAAACACGGTCGGTAATATAATGTTTTTTAGCTGATCTGAAGTTTGGTCGAAGTCGCTAACCGTTGGGCAAGCTATTGCATATTATTAAAAACTTCGGTACGGACGAAGTTAACTTTCCTTTCTCGTTTATCAAAATATGGGGAAATTATTTCCTTGGACTTATCTTACTTATTTAACTATTTCTTTTACAAAATAAAGTCAAGTTATTTAGATTTTCTGCTCTACTTATCTACAATTTCGTCCCAAGTATTACTGATTTTTAAACTGAATGGGGCGGATTGATCAATGTAATTACTTCTACAATTTTCAACAGATTTCGATATATGAACCCTTTTTGAATTTTTTATATATTAATAATAATTAATAATAAGTAATTTATGGTTTTTGCAAATTTTCAAATTATCAATATTCATCTACACCACACATTTGACAATAAAACGATTGAAATACAATTTTATTAGCTTTAATTTGGTGTATAAAACTTATTCATAAGTTGTTTCATAATTGAGATACTTGAAATTGAGTGAGAGGTCCATTTTCAAAAATGCAAAAAACCGGTGATTTGGGATTGTCTCGAAATATGTTCTACTAAAAATTTTTAAGCTCCATATTCGGATTCAACGCGTGATTTTACATAAGGAACGACATCAAATTATTGAGGATAAAAAATCGTGTTAACTTGTGTAATTATTAATATTTAAAAAATCTTCGGGTCCACGCTGACTCGAGTACTTGATTCTATCGTATCTATAAGAGGTGTTGACCAAAAGCCGCGAAAGTTGCCAAAGCGCAGGCGTTGGTAAATTAGAGGCAGATTATTATATTAGAGGTAGATTGAACAATTTAGCGAAATTTGCAAATTACGGAACAAAAAATCACGAAGTTTCAAAACTTGCCTTTTGTCTTTTGATTTTTAAAAACGATAAGATTATTATGACGCTTTAGAAAAAAAAATTACTCTACTTTTGTCAACGAATGGGCTTGATTTCAGTAGATATAGAACGAAATTTTGTCTGTGTGTAGGGCTTCCAACGTGTAATGAAAGCCGGTTAATTTCACAGTTTTATATAAAAAGGGTGTTTTTTAAGCTTTTGTTCTTGAAGCTAGAATTATGGCATACTATTTCATTTATTTCTTTTAGGTGTCTCACCAATGGTAGCTGTAATGTGTTCTAGGGCTGAAGTCGTGGCGGGCTTGTACCTGTACACGGGGAACTTCTTGTAGCCCTGCAAAAAATAGTCTTGTGGGGTCAAACCACATGATCTTGCCGGCGAATGGACTGCTCTAAAACGTGAAAGAATCGCCTCTTAATTGGTCAATGGGTTTGAGTGCAGCGCGACATGTGGCACCGCCTTGTTGAAACCACATGTCAACCAGTCCAGTTCTTTCATTTTGGTCAAAAAAGGTGGTAATCACTGTACTTTTAATTTATTGATACTAACGTTCCGATTTTCCTTTGTCTGGATGTTGGAATTCAGATCAAATTCTGCTATTCTGTGTGTGGCCCAGCGGTTAGTATGCTGGACTGGTGGGCGGGAGGTTCTGGGTTCGATCCCGCCTCGGAACTTTTTTTTCTTTCTTAAGAAAATTGCTTTTACACATCCGGTCACCTTCACCAGCTATTGGCGCCAGCTGTGAAGTAACTAGCCATAAAAAAGGAAATTCTCAAACTTTGCCGTTCGGATTCGGCGTTAAACTGTAGGTCCCTTTCTCTTGTGCGAAAAATTTAAAAGCACATACGCCAAGAGATTGACAAGAGCTTGGTTTGTCCCTTTTGGGCTGTATCGCCAATGTTGCATTTTACATTACTTTGAATAAAGTTAGAGAAAAACGAAACACGAAATTTTTTAACTTTGCTCATAACATAAAAAAATGTTGATTTTAGTATTAAAATATGGATACTTTTTAATAAAATCAGTTTCTTCCGTGTTAAAATAATTCTGAAAAATGTTCTGCTAATTTAAAAAATCATTGAGAGTAATACGTCTCCACATTTTCACATTTCATAGCGCTTTTAAATGTTATGGACCGAATGGGTGTCTTAACAGATAAAAAACGAGAGCGTTTGTTAAAGTTGGATCCACCTGACTTCGGAATAACTGTTACTTAGGAAATGCAATCTTTAATAGCCCTTACTTATGTTAATAAACAAGGCATTAACCTTTATGTTAACATATCAACTTTATGGTAGCTAGCAGCGCATGCTGTATATAAATATACTTTAACTTATGTTTAGGTTGATAATATGAAGATAAATACTTTCCCCGCTCCGAAGCAGCCAGCTGAACCAGTTCAAAAGTTGTTGAACTACACAACCCAGAAACTATGTATTTCTAAGGCAATTGCGAGTACAAAAATGCCAATAACCGCAAACCAACGCTTTGTTGGTATAATTGAAAATGCAGTTTTGTCTATTTTAAGTTCTAGTTAATGGCCTATATCAATTGGTTTGTGGGCGTGTCTAAAAATGGTACTTCATACCGCGGTATTTTGGCTGTCGAATACCATCTCTTAGAGTCATGGAATAGTCCATTTAAAGATATTTAATTGAAGTGAATTTTTTATATTGCGTTCCCATTGACCCTGTTTACACTTGCTGAATTTTTGAGAATTTTATCTTAAAGCATTAAAAACTAAATTAAAATTGTTGTCGCTGTGTGTTGCAAGCGGAAAAGTATATAACCGAGGCTCCATTTGGTCTGAGGTGATGCTTACAGAAGTCCCTTTTATCAAAAAGGGCTCTTTTTAGTGCTGAACTGGATGTTCGTTGGTTCGAACTAGTTTGTATCGGTTAAAATGTTAATATCGATTTGCAGTCAGCTAAAACTTGAATATAGTAGCTGTCATAAGAAACATATACACACACTGCAAAGGACCCCTGCTTCACAGGGTATACAGTATTCCAATAAAAATGGTACAACTACAAAAATAAAATACAATAAAAACCTTAAAATAACCAGAGACACCTGCGATATGTTGGTATAAGTAGTTAGACATCCCAAAACGTTTCTTGTTATATCTATCCTTTCTTGATGAGCTTCAATAGCCGAGTCAATCTAGACTTTGCTGTCCATCCATTAGTTCACCTGGTTCCCGGATTTTATAAAAGACAAATTTGTATGTAACTCAGATCCATTCTAACTACACTGAGTACACTGAGAGCAAAATCTAGAATTTTCGTACTTTAATCAAGAGGAATAGTTTCTAAACATCAATAAGCAAGAAGTTCTTGATTTAAGTTCGGAATTTCTTGATTCAAGAGCCTTTTTAAAAGTCCCTATGTTCTTGATTTCAAGAACGTTTTGGATATGTTAAGCACTACTTGGGATTTTTATACACTTGAAAAGTGTATTATAATTTTGCCCAGAAGTTTGCAACGCATAGAAGGAATCATCTCCAACCACATAAAGTATATATATTCTTGATCAGCATGACGAGCTGAGTCGATTATGCTTTGTCCGTCCGTCTGTCCGTCGGTCCGTCTGTCCGTCTGTCTGTTTCTACGCGAACTAGTCCCTCAGTTTTGATGCTATTGAGCTGAAACTTTGCACAGAGTCTTCTTTTTACTGCACGCTGCTAATATGTCGGAACCGACCAGATCGTATGACTACTTCTTGTAGCTGCCATATAAATATTCGGTCGGAAATTGGGTTTTAGTAAGAAAAACTGTTTTGTTCTTAATGTTACCGCTCTCAAACACGGTCATGGGTAATATTGAATGTTTTTAAGCTGATCTGCGAAGTTTGGTCGAAGTCGACAACCGTTGAGACAAGCTTTTTTAAGTGTATCAGAACTTCGGCACAGACGAAGTTAGCTTTGCCTTTCTCGTTTTAAGAACTTTTATAGCTGAAAATAAGCATGATCTAGACTAATTTATGTTAGCTAAGAGCAAGTTGTACTTAAAGTAAGAGCTTGTTTTCACATCAAGAACAAAATAATCTGAATTTAAAATAAAAATTTTTTAATCAAGAAGATTTTTTATATTTTTGAATTTTCTATTGTCAATTTCGAATTTAAGAACGATTCGAACTCAAAGTAAGAATTTTTAAGAGCGAATCGTTCTCACCGAATTCTAGACCGAATCAAGATAAAATCTTCTTTTTTTTTGTTTCAAACCGAATCGTTCTGCTTTTTAGAGTATCTTCCGATAAGTTGATTACTTTTGCACTTGTTGATTACAAATGATTAGTATGGTAATAATCTTATAAAAGTTCTTTACAGTTTTTGAAAAAAAAAATCATTCACTTATAAATCTGCTCTGGTTGGTATCTGTTGCTGTTGGTTTGTCTCTCTCTCTCTCTCTCTCTCTCTTAATCCCAATCACAAAATCACTTCACTCCGTTGATAACCGTTTGCCGCATATATTTTCCACCGTTCGACTGACAACACATGTTGAATACCGTTGAGTTCGTGACTTACACTGATTTCCATCTCAAAATCGCCAACTATTTCGGACCTATGACCACAGGACGCTGTTGCTGACCTTGAAGCGACCACACATCTGCATAATAATTAAGGCAATTCAACTCAACTCTTTACGGTTTCACCCACCCTTTCATTTGCTCAAAATGGCTTTAGAAATCATCATGTCTTTGTAGGAGCGGACCCTTCAAGGTCGCTTGCGTAATGTTACGCTTGATGGGCATCGATCAGGATTTAAGCAAGGTCGGTAATGAACTAGTTCATACACACTGTTGGAATCCCTTGTCGTCTGTCACTTTGGAAAAGTGGCAGCAATGCTAATAAAATTGTAAGATCCAAAGTACACTAGGGTAGATAAGTTCTACAGCCACAATTTTTAGACATTGCTGCAAGTTATTGACTAACTGCTCCGATCTGTGGGTACTGGGACGCATTAGAAGCCCATGTGTATCAAGTTTTGCATGCCTCCCATCAGTGACGTAGCCAGGATTTTTCCAGGATAAAAATATCCTCCAAGGGGGTGGTTTAACACCAAACTTAATATCAAATTTCTAGTAAAAAATAAATATTGTGTTTTGCCTTAATTCATTATGAATTTTATTGCTTTTATTTTTTGTTTCCGAAAATAACTATTTCTTTATAAGGTCTTATAAGAACTAAACAGTATAAGAACTAAATGCCTAAACTCTAGCGGAAATATATTTACTTTAGCTGGGACACGAACCAAATAAAAACTTAAGTTGGTAGATGACGCCACTAAACTTATTTGACACTAAGCATATTTGACACGTAGATATCATGTAGAAATATGTCGAATGTAGTTGTAGAAATGCTGGCCAACAAAAAAAGCTTTTTGAAAAAAGACATTCGAAAAGAAGTGCCCTAGTCTGTATGACAAGCCTTCGATTAATGAAAGAAATTCCAAATTTGACTTTCTTAAATACTAAACGGTGACTCTCACGCAGAGTTTACCAGCCATAACCCCTGGAGGTCGAACACACTCGGCAATTCACACCAAATCCTCCAAGATGCTATGCATTACTGTTAGAGAGAGACACAGTCACATGTTAGCGCTCTGTTCTTGTGGGGCCCTGCACTTTCAATACCAATTATAAAACAGTTAAACTAGCAAATTAGGTATGTAATTGCCAAAGAATTAATCGAAAGTTAATTGTTCATAGATGTTGCTGATATATTTTATAATTATTACGCAATTGCCAAAATATCATTAGTTGGCTTTTAGTCTTCGAGCATTATGATGAACCACTGGAAAACTTTAACGATTTTAATCGTTGTTTCAGTATTTCAGAGAACTAAGGTTAGACTAATTAAGTATCTCGCTCTATTTTTCAGATTGAATTATTAAGCGAACTCACGATTATTAAATACATTTCTGCGAATCGAAATTTGATCGACTTTGTCCAATGTTTCCCAAAATCTATAAGTCGCAGCTGCAAATATTCGTTCATTGAAACCATCTACAATCCATAAACCAAAAACTTTCTGTCTCTAACAAACATTGTGGTTAGTAAGCAAAAGATGGAAATAGGCGCCGCTTAAACTGAAACATTGTATTTTCAGGCGAGTGTGTGGCGTTGTACCAAAAACTGAACGGCTATAAGATATTTCTTTATAACTTCAATGAGAAGTAGGAAACAAAATCCAGTTCGAAATATTTTCGGCCTACTCCAAAGTAAATAAATTATGTCCATATAATGTAAGTTTATGCAAATGTTGTTTCTCATTCAAAATTATTCAATTAAATTAGTTCTTTCAGCTTTGAAAATTTTATTGGAAATCATTCCATGGATTTTGTTAGCCGTAGAAATACTTATATATTGCCATTTCTGGACGGAGAATACTTAATGGCAGAAAGTGGTATTCATCTGGCATTTTTTATGCTGAATTTATAATCTATTGCACCATCAAATATCCGTAATAGTGGAAAGCCATCATACAAATCGTTTGGAAACGACATATCTCCGCGCGGAGATATGACGCTTTAAAAAGACATAACTCCGCGCGGAGATATGTCGTTTGGAAACCGCTGTGATCAATGGCGGAGTTATGACGTTTCAAAACGTCGTTTCAAAACGACATATCTCCGCCGCGTTTCAAACGACATATGATCTCAACTTGTTAAAAAAGGCATTAGCTTGTTAAAATATTTTATACAGTTTTAATTTGGCAACTTTTTTGATAATAAATTACAGAATTTTCAAAAAACCGTCCAAAAATCATTTTTTTTTTTATTCATGGATAAGATCAAGTAAAACGAGTAATGTTTTGCTCTAAAAGCTTAAAAAAAATTAATTTACAGCTATTTAGGAAAAAAAAATTTAAGTACATAACGATGAATGACAACAAAAAAGTGATATTTTTTTTGGAAATACACACATTTGGGGCTGTTTTAAGGGATGTAGAAGTGTTCAAATTGTAAAACCTTGTTCGGAAAAGTTGTTTGGTATCTGAAAAGCTTCACTTTAGCCAAAGAAAGTATGCGAAAATTTCGGATTTTTTTAATGTTATACTCGAAAAGTAAATATATACTCGAAAAGTAAAAAATACGTTTTTGAAAAAAAGAACACGAGTTTTTTAAAAACCTTTGTAAAACAAATTTATTCTGCTGACTGTCAGTTCAACTTTGCTGAAGACATTTTGCAGCTATCACCAAATCTGAATGAGCTGTTTGCCGAAAACTAATGTCACCTTTTTGTTGTCACATCCAATTTCCAAAACTTTGAGGGTCCACAAAAAGAAAAGTGCTACCAATCTAGCCAAACGCTGATAGGGTGACCCAGTTCGGGTAGCTTTATCGATTCCGCATAGTGTAGTTCGGTAGTTTTTATACCCGTTACTCGTAGAGTAAAAAGGGTATACTAAAGTCGTGCAAATGTATGTAACAGGCAGAAGGAATCATTTCCGACCATATAAAGTTTATATATTCTTGATCAGCATCAACAGCCGAGTCGATTTCGCCTTGTCCGTCTGTCCGTCCGTCCGTCCGTCCGTCCGTCTGTCTGTATGAACACCTAGATCTCAGAGATGGTAAGAGATAGAGGTTTGACATGTATGGGACAAATGCTTCTTTTATCTGCACGCAGATCAAGTTTGTTTCAAATTTTGGCCACGCCCCCTCCCGCCCCCTCAATTTGGAAAAAACGTTATATCTGCTACAGTTTTAAAGATAGAAGATTTGTACCTTCTAGAGATAGTTAGTAATTAAAAAATAAATCGAATTGCCGAAGAAATGATAAAGATCGGATGAACGGTTCTCAAGTTATGAGCAAAAAAGTGAACCAAGCCCCTCCCCCCGCTACCATCCCTCCCATCCTAAAAAATGTTGCATACTTTTCGGATGGTCATACTAAGGAACACTGTTAAACATGTTTTTTCATGAGTAACGGGTATATCGAAGTCGGTTAGAGCCGACTTTAACTTACGCTCTCGTTTTGACTGTTGCACTGTGATATCTGATCTTGATTAAAATTTTAGGGATTGTAGATATTGCGAAATTTGAACTCAATAATTTAAAGATTAAAGAAATTATTATGCTTTTTTTTAACGGAAATGATTTTTATTTGATCGGAAATGATTCCTTCTGCCTGTTACATACATTTGCACGACTTTAGTATACTTTTTTTTACTCTGCGAGTAACATGTCTAAAACCAAAATTTAAGAAAGTTTTAACAAATTAACCCATTATTCATTAAAGATTACAATCGTGGACAAAAGTATTTTGATCGAATACTGGTATAAAAGTAGGCTTTCAATAAATCATAAGTAGAACACAATCAGTTGCTTAGGCTAGAAAATATAAATCAAAATTGACAGAAACTCAAAATTAGTTTATTCTTAGCACAGAAACTAAAATGGTAAAAAATGCATTGTTTCTTGTCAAGTTTTTCACGCTTAACTCGAATCTGGCTTTAGAAATTCCACATCTCTAATGGATTAACTGTAAAATGGACATAAAAATACAGAAAATGGCTTATTTGGCCATTTTGAAAGGACCCTATATCCGCGAAACGGATTATTTTTCAAAAATTTGAAAATGTCAAGTTATAGTACTCAGTTGTACCTGTAAATTGTAGTTTATACTTTATTAATTTTTATAAGATATAAGTTCGTCATCGATCTGCAAAGTAAGGCCGATTAGTTTTTTTTTTTTTTCAAATATTTTCTTTGCAAATGAGTAAAGGGTTACCGGGTATATAACAATCAGGCTTTCTTTCTTACTAGCTTCAACAATAATTATTTATAACCTGTTATATGCTTATTAAGGGTAACCTTGTCATTTTTTAAGGGTTTAAAAAAAATTAAATTTCACAAAAACTGTAAATGATATTAACAATCGGTTTGTATTCGATAGGTAATCGGTTAAACTAAATTTATAAATTTTTGTTGTTGTTGTTGCTCGTGCGGCTGTTTATGTATTTCGGTTCAAAGTTGGCCAAAAAATTAAATCCTTGGCCCATGGTTGAAAAATTGAAAATAAGAACTCAAATAATTAATTTATGACAAATTTATCACTACCCACTGTGGCAAAAAAAGGTCGAGAGAAATATGAATGACTGGTCAACGGGAAAATAACTTAATTTATCTCACAAACCAACATTTTTGTATATCTTCTTTTGTTGTATTTTCCGGTTTTCGCATTTTAATGGGTTAGAGCGAGGGGGAGCGGTTGGGGAAAGCAACATATCGGCGAGCGTAGTTATGTCGTTTTAAAACATCATATCTCCGCCGTGTTACAAACGTCATATCTCCGCGGGGAGTTATATCGGTTTAAGACGTCATATCTTCGCCGCGTTTGAAACGACATATCTCCTCGCCAAGATATGTCATTTCAAAACGACATATCTCCGCCATGTTGCAAACGACATAACTCCGCGCGGAGTAATGTCGTTTTAAAGCGTCAACACGGCGGAGATATGACGTTCTAAAACGTCATATCTCCGCCAGAAAAAAAGCGACATATCTCCGCCGGCAAAATGTACTGGGCGGAGATATGTCGTCGGAGATATGTCGCTATGCCCAATCAATCATTTCTTTGTAATCTTTTACTCCATCAGAGAATCAAACCGGAACCAGAACCGTAGAACCGATTTAAATTCAGAACCAGAACTGGAACCGATATTTTTGATATCTTATGTACCGGTATCCGAGAACCGACATTTTTGGATTCAAAAGTAACGAAAAGAATCTAAACCGGAACAGTTTCAGTTCTGAGTGCTCCAATTTTACTGCTAGGCTGGCACTTAGTTTTTGGGGACTTTTACGCATTTTAGTTTAATCGTAAGTTATCAAAAAAACAGATTGGCATATGCAACATTTATGTACTGTGAAATTAAAAAATACGCGAGATCAGTCTCTATCGGGGATGGTTGGTATGAAAAACGCTCGAAAAATCCGTCGGTGTCCCAGAACTTCAAGAGATTTCATTTTTATTTGAAAATCGAGTTGGAAGGTTTGTGTCCATGCTAAAGCCCCATACGGACATCCGAAGTTCGTAATTTAGCTAACTTCCCCTTATGTTTCGTTGCCTAGGAACGTAAGAGCAGTTTTACCAGATTTAAGAAAAAAATTACGCCAAAAATTTCAGTATTTGGTATGTTTAACTTAGTTGGCGGTAGGTCACACTGCTTGATCATCTGTATTTTGTTTTGATGCCAAGTTGATTTTTTGTAGAAGCTCGGCCACTTCTCCTCAAGCCTTGTTCACAAAAATTAAGTCCGAATGCTTGGGGTGGAAAAGATTTCAAATGACATTTCGCTCTTTCACCGCCAAAATTAAAGATATTTTTTCGACATGGAAAAATAATTCAAAACAACTATTTCGCTCTTGTTTCTCTGCCATGTTTATTATATTTATTTTCAAATTATTTCACTTGAGCTAAAAGCACTTCAGCTGGTCGGTGCAGGTAGAAGCAGAGTGAAGTTACATGGCGCATTTTTAATGCTGCGTCTGCTGTTCAAAGCATAATAAGGCCCACAGCCATTTTACATAGTCTCCACATAAGTGCTGTTAAGTGCGACATTGTCTGTTAAGTGTAACATTCAACTTCGCACCTCCGTACATGCAAAAAGTTCAAGAGGCGAAGATGTAACTTCTGCTTGTTCTTCCCTAATTTTTTGTATGAAACTTCTCGTTACTTCTGATGTCCGTATGGGGCTTAAAGGACAAATCTTTAAACAGGGTTGCCCCTAACCAACAAAAAAATGTCCTATCTTCTAGTTATGAGTTAATTTGTTGTTCAAATGAAATTTCTAGATTGTGTTATATGTTTTAGGAGGATACATTTTTAAATTTTAATGTAAATTTAAGTCAGTTTCTCCAAAAATAAAATTCAAAATGTTAAATTTTTTTGCCCCAATCAGAAAATGTAACTTGGCAACCCTCAGCGCTCGTTGGTAAACAGGGGGTGCACAGTGTAAGATTTTGCCAATCTAGGGGGACTTAATTCAATAGCAGTCGTATTTTTCAAGCTATCGACTTGAACTTTGGACTGAATGTTTAATTATTCCCCTAAGAAATTTTTGGACGATAAGTTAAAGTGGGCGTGCCACCTTCAAGGGCGTAAATTACGCAAAAACCAGGAAATGTCCTTTTTTTAACATACAAACCGCAATAAAAAAATAAAAAGAGGAAACATTTTTATACCCTGTACCCATTAAAAATGGGTAAAAGGGGATAATGAAGTTGTGCAAATGTATGTAACAGGGAGAAGGAAACATCTCCGACCCTATAAAGTATATATATTCTTGATCAGCATCATTAGCCGAGTGGATTTAGCCATGTCCGTCTGTCCGTCTGTTCGTCCGTCCGTCTGTCCGTCTGTCTGTATGAACGCGTCGATCTCAGAGATGGTAAGAGATAGAGGTTTGACATGTATGGGACAAATGCTTCTCTTATCTGTACGCAGATCAAATTTGTTTCAAATTTTGGCCACGCCCCCTCCCGCCCCCGCAATTTGGAAAAAACGTTATATCTCCCACAGTTTTGAAGATAGACGATTCGTACTTTCTAGAGATAGTTAGTAATTAGCAAAATAAATCGATTTGCCGAAGAAATGATAAAAATCGGAAGAACGGTTCAGAAGTTATGAGCAAAAAAGCGAACCAAGCCTCCCCGCCACCACCCGACCCACCCTAAAAAATGTTGCATACTTTTCGGATGGTCACCCTAAGGAACGCAGGAGCACTATTAAACATGTTTTTTCAAGACTAAAGGGTTTATCGAAGTCGTTTAGAGCCGACTTTAACTTACGCTCTCGTTGTCAATTGTACAGGGTATATTGAAGTCGGGCTACTCGACTGCAACGGTCTTACTTGTTTAAAATAATCATAAATCTGGATTTATCTCACCTAGATTTAGTCCACCTCGACTCAAACTCATGGCACAATTTTTTTAAATGCAACTTTAACTTGTTATGATCAATATCAAACCTCGAAAAACTCTGAGCGTGTTATTTTACTTATTGCTTAATTGAAGGTCTTTGGGCAAAATATGGGCAAAATTTTATTTCTGATCCTGATTCAGAAAGGGTTTTTGCAAACCATGTATGTTTTGGTTGATTTGAATGTTGTTAGTTTTTTCCGCCAAAAAAAAAATTGTTAAAAATATTCTTTCTTTTTGGCACTTGTTTCCAAAAAATATTAAAAATTTGGTAATTTACAGCGCTAAAAAACAATAATGCTCCAACAATTATGGACAAAATAAATTCGACGGCTCACAGTGACCACACGGTCCCGTTGAGAAGACTAAACTTTTTCAACTTTTGCCCATAGTTCAATGCAATTTTGCATGCATTTCAAATGCACCGGCTTAAGAACCGTTATCTTTTGAACAAAAATTTTTTGTTTTGTTTTGTGCTTGTTTTCGTTACATTTGAACATTTCTAAATTGACTTCTTAAAGCTCATTGACCTTAAAAATCTTTTTTTTTTCAATTAAGTCCCCCTAGATTGGTAAAATCTTAAACTGTGCGCTGTATGAAAATATTGCATTCTATTTTCTTAAAACCCCATTACAATGTCATGTTAACCTTTGAACGAATAAGTGTGTTGTCCATTTCTGTTCAAGAGAAACTTGATGAAGAATGCAGTTCTGACGCAAATTCTAAAGCCAAAAGTGGATATCATTACGGATTTTAAATATTTTAAACATATCACATAATTGAAATCATCACCGGCATTAGATGTGACACTTAACCTGTGATTGTGTGCGGAAATAAGTGACACTTTATTTGGCTGCAAATATGATCATATACTTCTGATTAGCGTTTCAATTTACATTAAAGATCTGTATATTGTCTACTTTGGTCTCCCAAATACAACACGTGGGACAAAGTTTCGCATTATCAATATACTCGAAAGTCTTGCAAAATTTGCACAACCAGCGAGGATTCTGAAAGAGCATTTTTAGATGCAAGAATTTTAACAACGTTGTACGTCCAATATTGAATTATAGAGCAATGCAAAATTTTAAAACTATTTTGTTTAATTTTGCTACAAGCACAGTAGATAACGGCGCGCCGACCCTTGGCTTAGAGTTATATAAATATTTGATGGATGGCAATTGTAGACACTTAAATGTTTTAATCCTAGAGTTACTGCTTATACTAATAGTGGAAAGTATTGTCACCATTAAATATGGATATTTATTAGACTGGTCCTTAAAAATAACGGGCGGAAAAAGTTTCGTTTTGGATATAAGAAATAGTATGGTCACGTCACGAACGATTCACGACAAAAATCTGGGTCGCACCATTCACTAACAATATATTTGAAGCGTTTCGCATCGCTTACGATTCATGCACGATTTGAGGAGGCGTGAAAAATTGAAATATAATTGAATTATATAAGGTTAAATTTATCTTTTATTTATAAACTAGCTGACCGGGCAAACGTTGTTCTGCCATATAAATTGTTTCTAGTCGCTTGATCGTTGCTCCGTGTACGAGTACCCCATTTCTACACCTACTAAATACATAGAAAAATGTAAATCGGTCAAGCCGTTTCGGAAGAGGAACTAACACGAGATTTTTATATTTCGCTCACTTTCTTGAAGATACTCAAAAATTATGTATTGTGTTTTATTTTATGTAAAATTTTTTAATTGATGGATCCTATACGTTCAATGTGAGATGAGAATTCATTTTTATGTTAATGCGAGAGCGTCATATCTCAGTTCAGGGTTGTGCCGCTGGCATTATATTAGCATTAATAACACAAGTTTACAAAAAAAGGCCAACTTTTGCAACAGAGAAATTAGCAACCGTTCCTTATGTATTTTTGCTGCTGAACTCAAATAAATTGTCCGTTTTCTACCAGCACGTCAGGTTTACGAGATATTTGCATAAACGTGTGTTCAGCGAGGTATCTTTACATTTGTTGGTCCTGTGGCCACATTAAGTGTTCTTTTCCAACAAAATTTGTTTTAATGTGAGCTGCATTGAACAACGTTACAGAAAAACCAAGCACGAAGTTTTGATTTTGCTGATAAGGTACCAATTTTTGGATTTAAAAATTGAAAATGTGGTTATTTTTTGATAAAATCGATTTTTTCCCAAGTTTAAATAACTCTGAAAAATTTCTGCTTATTTTAAACATATTAGAAAAAAATAAATAAGGAACGGTTGCCAATTTCTCTGTTGCAAAAGTTGGCCTTTTTTTGTAAACTTGTCTAATTGGTAATGCCAATTGATTATGCTCAAATTCAAATTCAACATTTTTAAATCGGCAAATTAAATTTCAATTCCAATTAAAATGAAATAAATTTAATTCAAAATTCTCTTAAATTAAATTTAAATAATTAAAATTCATGATTCTCATTTGGAATTGAAATGAAATAATTTTAATTTAAAATATTCAATTGGCATTGAATTAAATGTCAAAGCGCGTTCAGTGAATTTTATTGTGGGATCAACATGACTTCTAGCGATGTCGATTCCGACGATAGTATTAAGGATCCATGCTATCAAACGCAGCCTTCAGACTTAACCATCAGCGAAGCTAGCCCGAATTCTGTTGATATCCCGATTGAAGAGAAAACGAAGCCTCTAATCTTGAGCGGTACATACTTCGAAGTGTTGGATACGGTAAGTAAAGTACCATATACCAGGGAAGAGTGTTGCGCAATGCACTCGAAATGGTGATTCATCGTTTTTCATGTATTGTTGTTCGTAATAAACAACTTTGTGAATTCACCCACTGTGTTGGGTCAGAGTGCCTCCAGCTGCCACCCAAGATCATTTTGGAATGAATCAAATAAATAAATTATTTCATATTAATGCCAATTGAAAAATTTGAATTTAAATTATTTCATTTTAATGCCAATTGAAAATTTTGAATTAAAATTATTTCATTTTAATTCCAATTGAGAATTATAAGTTAAAATTATTTTATTTCAATGCCAATTCAATTGTATTTTTAATATTTTACTAGATTAACTTTGCGAACTTTAAACGCGGGGGGATTAAATCGGGGGTTACAAATTATGTGATAATAAATGTAATCTCAGAAGTTCAGATCAAGTTCTTAAAATTTGTGGGAGTTTTTTTTTTAGCATTTTTTATTGTGGGGGCTAAACATGATCTGCGTGCAGACAATAGAAGTCTACATTTCAAATAAGGTTGCTCTAGCTCTTCTAGTCTCTGAGATCTACAGACGGACGGACGGCCTCGGCTGTATGGGCTCAACTGTTGATGCGGATCAAGAATATCAAATATATAATTGATCTATTGAATTGCAAATATATTGTGGCAGAGAGTGATTGAGAGTTATGAACCGTGCAATCTAACCAACTGTGCATGTAATTGTCTACATTAAAATCAAATTAATCAAAATTTAATAGGCTGAAATATATTTATTACGCAATTTGCCAAAACAACATCAGTTCGTATTAAATCATTGAGCAATAATGATGCATTTATGGAAAACTTTAACGATATTCCTCGTTTTTCTAGTATTCCAAGGTACCATGGTAAGTTACGTGAAGTATTTTCGAATTAACTCTCAATTAAACCGCTCTATATTTTAGATTGATTCCCGATTCGAATTCACGAATATTAAATGTATTTCTTCGAATCGAAATTTAATCGACTTTGACCAATGCTTCCTGAAATCTGTAAATCGCAGCTACAAATATATGTCCATTAAAACCAAAATATACAATCTTCCCCTTACAAACGTTGTGGTGAGGATACAAAAAATTGGAAATGGCCTCAACTTAAGCTCAAACAGTGTCTTTTCAGGCAAATGTGGCGTTGTATCAAAAACTGAACGGCTATAAGCCATTTCTTTATAACTTCACCACTAACTGCTGCGAATTCTTAAGAAATAGGAAACGAAATCCAGTTGCGAAATTCTTTTTTGAATGCTTTGCGCCCTACTCGAATCTAAATCATTCATGTCCATATGATGTAAGTATTTTGCAAATTTAAGTCAGCTCAACCAAGTTTATTTAAACTTTTTCTTTCAGCATGACATTTTTATTGAAAAGCTTCCCATTGAATTTGTATACGGCAGGGTAACTGATATGTTACCATTTCCGGAAGGTGGTTATCTTATAGCCAGCAAGTGGTATTCATCTGGCATGTTATATGCTGAATTTAAAATCTATTGCACGTTAACAAAGCCGTAATAAGGAAAAGCAATATCAAACTCAGCGGTGACCACGAATATCTATCGAAAGGGCGCTGCACTGGAACTCTACAACAATCAACATTTGTTTGTATTTTTCTTTTCTAATTTATTAGTTATTAAATATTTGTCTTGAACGGTACTCCACCAATGAAAACTGCGATTACAATGCCTCGAATGACGACGACCCATGCAAACGTATTACGATTTGACAATATGGACCTGGAATGTTCGCATCCTCAACAGAGATGGTGCTGATGAAGAGAAATATTTCTCTGACGATGCCGCACTTCAGGAAATAAGATGAATTGGATAAGGGGCGCAAATTGAAAACATTATCAACCAATGCTCCCCGTGAAATTTACTACAGCAGCTATAACGAGTTTCGGGGCGGCTTCGTAGTCAGTGAAGGACTTTGTCGGTCTGTCATTAGCTTCACACCAGTTGACCAGCGACTAGCCGCACTCAGACTCGGGGCAAAATATTTAAATCTTTGTTTTATCTAATGGATCACATTGTGATCAACGGAAGGCATTTTTTTAAAAATATAAAAAAATTAAAAAAGCCATGTCCGTCTGTCTGTCCGTCTGTCTGTCCGTCCGTATGAACAAACAGATCTCAGAGATGGTAAGAGATAGAGGTTTGACATGTATGGGACAAATGCTTCTATCTACTTGCAGGCAGATCAAGTTTATTTTCAATTTTTGCCACGCCCCCTCCCGCCCCCACAATTTTGAAAAAACGTCATATCTCCCACAGTTTTGTAGATAGATGATTTGTACCTTCTAGAGATAGTTAGTCATTAGGAATATGTATCGATTTGCCAAAGAAATGATAAAGATCGGACGAGCGGTTCTCAAGTTATGAGCAAATAAGTGAATCTGAATCACTCCCGGCCACCCCCCGCCACCCACCACCCACCCTTTCACAACCAACGCCGCACAATCTTAGAGAGAGAGAGAGAGAGAGAGAGGAGGAGAGGAGAGAGAGGAGAGGGAGAGAGAGAGGAGAGAGAGAGAGGGGAAGAGGAGAGAGAGAGAGGTACAGAGTATATTATAGTCGGGCTTGACCGACTTTCTCACTGTTTTTTGATAAATTCGATCAAAAAAAAGGTTTTAATATTTTACTAGTTCCTTAATTGTATATTTTATCTCTTTTTTTATCTAACAGGTGAATGCGATACTGTTCCACTCAATTTTGAAGACCAACGTCCGCAAGGTGTGCAGCACAAAGAATCGGGCATATGTCTCGGGAGGCAACACGCAAGTTTCTGTGAACAGCCGCATTTACAGACTACGCACGATTTACGACTTGACAAACAAATAATTGCGCGGCAAAATTGTCTTATGGACAAAATCCCCATGCAACCTTTTATAGTGATCAGTGGCGTACGCGGGGGGGTGACCCTTTGGGTTAAGCCCCCCCATTGAGGTTTATATGCGAAATACTACTATACTTAAATTTTGTTCTGAAATCCCCCCTGAAAAAATCCTGCGTACGCTACTGATAGTGCTTATAGGTGAAACATCGAAACGAAGAAGCTTAAATTTGATTCATTTATCAGCGCATTAGACTGCTGTTTTATGTTGTTTCATGTTTTAATACCCAGAGGAATCCCTTTTGGTGTGGACCTTCATTCAAAAAATTTTTTATGAAATTTCACTTCAACATGATTATAAAAGTTCCTAAATAACAAATGTGGGGGAAAAACATACGTACCACCCTAAATGACCAATCTTCTTCTTATACTTCATACGTACTACTTCTAAGGAATGTATATACTCACTAATTCTAAGGAAACGAGAGCGTGAGTTAAAGTCTGCTCTAACCGACTTCGATATACCCGTTACTCATGAAAAAACATGTTTAACAGTGTTCCTGCGTTCCTTAGGGTGACCATCCGAAAGTATGCAACATTTTTTTTATGGTGGGAGGGGGTGGTAGCGGGGGGATTGGTTCACTTTTTGCTCATAACCGAGAACCGTTCATCCGATCTTTATCATTTCTTCGGCAAATTGATCCATTTACTAATTACTAACTATCTCTAGAAAGTACAAACGTCTATCTTCAAAATTGTAGAAGATATAATGTTTTTTCAAAATTCCTGGGGCGGGAGTGGGTATGCCCAAAATTAGAAACAAACTTGATCTGCATGCAGATAAAAGAAGCATTTGTCCCGTACATATCAAACCTCTATCTCTTACCATCTCTGAGATCTAGGTGCTCATACAGACGGACGGACGGACATGTCTGTATCGACTCGGCTGTTAATGCTGATTAAGAATATATATACTTTATATAGTCAAAATTAGCCTTTTCGCTATTACCTACATTTGCACGACTTTAGTATACCCTTTTTACTCTACGAGTAACGGTTATAAGAACATACTACTTTTAAGACTATACATATTCACAAATTCTAAGGACAAAACATACTACTTCCAAGGATACTCAATTATTATCTTTAGTGAAAGAATTGAACTGCATAAAATAGTTCACATATTTGAAAGCATAAAATTAGACAATCAGAAGGAAAAAGTTTTAGCAATCGAAATTTTTGTGTATATTATAAATAAATTGATACAAATTATTGTGCAGTCTTTTATTTGGAAATGATCTTTTTAACAGATCCATGGCATACGTCTTTAAGATCCAATGTATATTAAACGGATATTAGTAATAGATCCATTGGATATTTTATTAGGATCCAATGGATATTAAAAAAGATCAAAAGGATATTTCAAAAAAATCCAATAAATATGGAATAGAGGATATTTTTTAACAGTTCAAATGGATAGTTGTTAAATATCCTTCGGATATTTCCGAAACATAAAGTATAACTCTCCAGCCCTTAATGCGCTGGCTGCCATCCAGATGGAGCCACAATCGCCAAACGGCGCCACTGATGTGGTTGGTTTAGATTAACATGAAAGATTTTGGTTGTTTTTCCTAATAATTATTGAAACGCAAATTTCAATGTTTAAACTAATTAAATAATTAATTCATTTTATGCAACCTATCCAGAAAATTAATTTTGTTTACGTTCCAAAATTAGTTTTGCTTGTCAAAATTGTTTGGGTGGTGAATTTAGCGAAATCTCCCGACAAAACACGAGAGATTTGAAACCAACCGAAAGAGATTTCTGTGACACCGAGAATTGGTTTTGGGTTGGAATTTGGTTGGAAGAGATTTCTGTGACACCTCCGATAGTGTAATTGTTGCTAAAAATTATTTATAATTTTTTCTAACTGTTAACCACCATGATATAGCTTCTAAGGACAAACAATTTACTGCCCTAAATATTACTTGAATTTTGGTGTTTTCAAAAAGATGGAGACTTTTATAGTTTAAAAGTTATGCATTTTTGAAGATATAAACAAATAAAAAGATGCCCTTAAAGAATGCTTTGCCACGCAGTCAGTTTCAAAGCTCTACGACTGAAACTTGGCAAGTGGGCTTTACATATATCAAGCTTTTCAAAAATGTCAACATCACACAGATCGGACGTCTATATCATATAGCTGCCATAGGAATGCTGAATTTGTTTGTGGTATAATATACTTTGAAAACTCTGGTCACCCTAATCCACAACAAAATGCAATTAATCATAGCATTCGTATGGCAGCTATATGAAATAGACCTCCGATTTGCGTGATGTTGACATTTTTGAAAAGCTTGATAAATACGAAGTATACGTGCCAGGTTTCAACTACATAGCTTTGAATCCTGTTGCGTGGCAAAGCTTTCTTTAAGGGCATCTTTTTATTTGTTTATAACTTCAAAAATTCATAAGTTTTAAACTATAAAAGTCTCCATCTTTTTGAAAACACCAAAATTTAAGTTACGTTTAGGACAATGAATTGTTTATCCTTAGAAGCTATATCATGGTGGTTAACACTTAGAAAAAATTATAAATAATTTTTAGCAACAATTACTTAATATTATTAAATAATTTAAAAATCTATAAAATTTTAATTTGAGTAGCTACAGTAAAATACTATTCACCAATATCAATTTGATACCTGACCGATAAACCAAACCTGAGAAATCTCGTTTTTAAAAAACCCTTTTTTTCCATTTTTCCGTTTTTGACGATTTTTGAAATTATTTATAAAATTAACAAAAAAATTTTGTGCAAAACCGCAAATTACGTTTTGGTGGGCATGTCGAAATCTAATTTCGGATTTTTATACCCTTGGAGAGGGTATATTGAAATTGTCCGGATGTTTGTAACGCACAGAAGGAAGCATCTCCGACCACATAAAGTATATATATTCTTGATCAGCATGACGAGCTGAGTTGATATAGCCATGTCCGTCTGTCCGTCCGTCTGTCCGTCCGTCTGTCCGTCCGTCTGTCCGCCTGTCCGTCCGTCTGTTTCTATGCTATCTCCTCCCTCAGTTTTAAAGCAATCGTAACCAAACTTTGCACGAAGTCTTTTGGTACAAATACGCTGCACATTTGTCGGAACCGGCCGGATCGGATGACTATAGCATATAGCTGCCATAGGAACGATCGGTTGAAAAAGTAGTTTTAGTGAGAAAAACTTTTTTGTTTTCAATGCTATCGCTCCCAACACTCATATTTTTAAGTTTTCTATGCTTCCACATAATTTCAGCAAGTTTTATGCAAATCGGGCAACTATATAGTATAGCTGCCATACAAAAGATAGGTCAGAAAAAAAGTTTTAGTATGAAACACTTTTTTGTTTGCAATGTTATCGCTCCCAAACTCGTTACTGGTCAATATTATATACTTTTACATGATTCTGTGAAGCTTGATCCAAATCGGATGACTATAGCATATAGCTGCCATAGGAACGATCGGTCGAAAAAGTAGTTCTAGTGAGAAAAACTTTTTTGTTTTTAAAGGTAGCTTCTTTATCATTTCCAGATAGTAATAATATCTGTTTCAACACAATTTTGGAGAATTTGATTAAAATCGGATGAATATATCGTATAACTGCCGATTAAAAAACTGGCAGAAATATATCATGCTCCAAGGGTATATAAACTTCGGTAGAGCCGAAGTTAGCTTCCCTCTATTTTTTTTTAATAAAATGAAGCATAAAAAATTTTTTAACTGTTTGTTTTATAAAAGAATGACGCATTATCTGAGCGCCAGAGTTCCGTTTCTTTTCTTTGGCTATATATGTACAATATGTACATTTTTTGGCTGCTAGCTTTGGGAAATTCCAACTTCTTTTTCCGAAGGTTCAAAGAGTATATTAAGTTTGTGCAAAATTATGTAACAAGAAGAAGGAATTTGCGACCCTATAAAGTATATATATTCTTGATCAGCGTCAAGAGACGAGTCGATATAGCTATGTCCGTCCGTCTGTCTGTCTGTCTGTCCGTCCGTCTGTACACTGAGAAAAAAAGGATAGTTTTTGATGATCCGTAGGATGGTTTTTAACTATCCATTTGGATAGATAACTATCCTTTTTTGGGATCCATTGGATTTTTTCGAAGTCGATTTATTTTTGAAAATAGGATATTAAAATATCCGAAGGATATCCGATATATATGGGATATATATAATCCCAAATAAATATCCGAAGGATATTTAACAACTATCCATTTGAACTGTTAAAAAATATCCTCTATTCCATATTTATTGGATTTTTTGAAATATCCTTTTGATCTTTTTTAATATCCAAACTTTAAACATTGAAATTTGCGTTTCAATAATTATTAGGAAAAACAACCAAAATCTTTCATGTTAATCTAAACCAACCACATCAGTGGCGCCGTTTGGCGATTGTGGCTCCATCTGGATGGCAGCCAGCGCATTAAGGGCTGGAGAGTTATACTTTATGTTTGACGCCAAAAAATATTTAAATTGTTAATTATATTTATGAAGAATGTGAATTAAATTTGAACTATAATTTAAAAATGCATCATAAAACATTTATCACAATCAAAAAATTTCAGTTTAACATCAAATTAACACATAACTTAACTTAGGGAAATTTTTTTGCGAGAGATGCAGCCCTGTTTTTAGCGATGGAACTTTAATTGGAACAGTTTCTGTTCTAACTAGATTTTCAAATAAGAAAAGGAAATCTCTTGAAGTTCTGGGACACCGACGGATTTTTCGAGCGATTTGCAAACTCACCGATGACAAAATCTCTAGAGATTTCTGTGACACCCCCGTATGCAACAATTTTTTGATCCCGGCTTCTAAATAGTTGATCCTTATGTAAAATTTCACGCTGAATTCAAATCTGCTCTCAGATATGTGGAAAGTAGAACGGTTCTTGAGATATAGCTAAATTTTAAATTTTAGTGTTTTGAACAAAGGTAGGTCTACTAAAACGCCATTTTCTCTGTTTTTAGCCCACCGATATGTATAAACTGAAACAAAAATTAAAGATAATAAAATTATTTCTTAAATAAACTACAGTTGTTCAAAATCCAATCATAAATGACGAAGTTATAGCACTTTAAAGTTGGATTTTCGAAAAAAATTTTGATAATTTTTAATTTTTGGCTGCCTTTCATTAAGTTTTTTTTAATCTTACCATAACAATTTCTCAGGTCTCAGATATTGACAGGATTGGGTAATATCTTACGAACATTTTTTGCCCTTGGTCATCAAAATCGGATGAAAAATAAACGCTATATTTACAATTAAGTAAACATACCTCTTCTTGAGAGTATTATTAATTGTTGTTTTGCATGCTCTCCGACCCGTAACTCTGCGCTTTTTGTTTAATAAGTCACATAGGAGTATCTTAACAAAACAAAGTCACATCAGAGAGCAATTTAAGATACTGCCATTTCAAAAATTCCTCTCTGACATTGAAATGTAACCAAAATACCGAGTTTTTTCTAGTTTTTCAGTATAAAAATTACATCTTAGTCACAAATAAGAATAAACGTTTAGCATTAGGAGTTTTTATTGCAGTTTAAGGTTGGATAAAAGTACTCAAATGATGTAGATCGCTTTTGTTTTTTGTGCAGACTGTGTGTTTCTCGCAACAAGAACCAGCAATAGTCTAGTTTCTTGCCAAAATATAAAAAAAATATTTTGCAATTGCTCCGAAAAAATTCTCTGCCTCGCGAATGAAAATCCTCCAGAAATTAAGCAAAACTTGTTTGGATCATTTTTGCAGTGAAATGTTCGCTTTGAGCAACTCATGTTGAAGTTTGTAAAATTTTGGATAAAAAGAGGGGGCGTCGTAGAACACCCGATACAAACGAAGCTCTTTACGATGGATAGTCACTGTTTTAGTCACTAATTTAGTCACTGTTTAAGACACTGTTTTAGTCACTGATTTAGTCAGTGTTTGGTCACTGTTTTAGTCACTGTTTTGGTCACTGTTTTAGTAACTGTTTTGTCACTGTTCTTTGCATGCAAAACAACAATTAATAATACTCTCAAGAAGAGGTATGTTTACTTAATTGTGAATATAGCGTTTATTTTTCATCCGATTTTGATGACCAAGGGCAAAAAATGTTCGTAAGAGATTACCCCATCCTGTCAATATCTGAGCAATTGTTATGGTAAGATTGAAAAAAACTTAATGAAAGGCAGCAAAAAATTAAAAATGATCAAAATTTGTTCAAAAATCCAACTTTAAAGTGCTATAACTTCGTCATTTATTATTGGATTTTGAACAACTGTAGTTTATTAGGAAATAATTTTATTATCTTTAATTTTTGTTCCAGTTTATACATATCGGTGGGCTAAAAACAGAGAAAATGACCTACCTTTTTTCAAAACACTAAAATTGAAAATTTAGCTATATCTCAAGAACCGTTCTACTTTCCACATATCTGAGAGCAGATTTGAATTCAGCGTTTTTTTTTTTTTTTTTTTTTTTTTACCCGTTACTCGTAGAGTAAAAAGGGTATACTAAAGTCGTGCAAATGTATGTAACAGGCAGAAGGAATCATTTCCGACCATATAAAGTATATATATTCTTGATCAGCATCAACAGCCGAGTTGATTGACAGCGCTAAATCCGTCCGTCCGTCCGTCCGTCCGTCTGTATGAACACCTAGATCTCAGAGATGGTAAATGATAGAGGTTTGACATGTATGGGACAAATGCTTCTTTTATCTGCACGCAGATCAAGTTTGTTTCAAATTTTGGCCAAGCCCCCTCCCGCCCCAGAAATTTGGGAAAAAGTTATATCTCCTACAGTTTAAAAGAAAGACAATTCGTACCTTCTAGAGATAGTTAGTAATCAGCAAAATGAATCGATTTGCCGAAAGAATGATAAAGATTGGATGAACGGTTCTCAAGTTATAAGCAAAAAAGTGAATCAAGCCTCCCCGCTACCACCCCACCCACCCAACAAAAAATGTTGCATACTTCTCGGGTGGTCGCACTAAGGAACGCGGGAACACTGTTAAACATGTTTTTTCATGAGTAACGGGTATATCGAAGTCGGTTAGAGCCGACTTTAACTTACGCTCTCGTTTAATTCCTTTATTGTTACCTTAGCCAACTACTATATACATACATAACAACATGGTACAGAAAATTAGACAGAATCATCTTAAACCTGCGGGACGGCCGCAAGGCATTGCTTCGCCGATTTGATGACCCGCCTACTCTCTGGTTCTACGTTGCACATCCAGTCTCCGAAGCGTAGCCATAATGGTAGCTGCGAACTCACAAGTAGCCTCCCAGTTTTCCTTCGACATCAGCATGTAGAAGACTAAGTTATCTTCGGCTATATCGCCACCCATCACCCTGGATAGTTCCGCCCTTTCAGCCTCAAACCTTTTACACACGAACAAGACGTGCCTGGCGTCCTCCACAGTGCCTTCTTCGCAGTATGTGCACTCCTCGCTATCATCATGGCCCACTCTTTTCAGGTAGCTTCTAAAACAGCCGTGCCCACTAAGAAGCTGAGTTAGGTGAAAGTTCACCTCACCGTGTTTTCTACACAGCCATGGCAATAACTTCGGGATTAGGCTATGGGTCCAGCGCCCCTTAGTGGATAGGTCCCAACGGTGTTGCCATTTCTCAATGCTCCGCTGCCTCTCTTCCTGCAGATGTTCAAGTCTACTAGGTTGAATTTCGCCACTCAACCGTGAAGCCCTGTACCTCACATTTGCCTCTGTGGCCAGCTCGCTAAGTGGAATCATCCCGGCAATGACCAATGCAGCATCTTCTGACACCGTACAGTACGCAGAAGAGATCCTGAGCGCACTTAGCCGGTACGCCCCACATACGCCTCTTATGTAGCTAGCGAACACCATGGAACGATGCCAGATTGGCGCCGCATATAGGATTGTGGCCTTAGTGACACTCGCCAAAAGTCGTCTTCGCCCCTGTTTTGGTCCGCGTGTGTTCAGCATGATTCTAGCTAAGGCGCTGCTTGATTTTGCTGCCTTCTCTCCGACGTACGCTAGATGTTCTCGGAAACACAGCCTTGTGTCCAACATTACTCCAAGATATTTAATGGCTCTTTTGGATTTGATTGCTGAGCCATTAATACTGACCCAAGCTGATTCCACCTTCTTACGGCTGCTTATTAGCACCGCCTCTGTCTTTTGCGCCGCCAGCTCGAGGCCTGCCACGCTAAGCCATTGGTGGATACGCTCAATGCCAGCGTTGCACGCCTCCTCTGTCCTTCGAAGCACTTTGCCTACAGCAACAAGAGCCACATCATCCGCAAATCCGACTAAGTGGTCTCCTGGAGGGAGAGGAAGGCGGAGGACCCCGTCGTACATGGCATTCCATAGGATTGGTCCCAGCACGGAGCCTTGTGGGACACCTGCAGATACCTCATGGGTTTTATTTCCGTCTGACGTGGAATACGTAAGGACTCTGTCACTGAAGTACGATCTAATTATGGCCTGGAGGTAATGCGGAACACCAAATTCACCTAAAGCGCTTACACTGAGAAAAAAAATTCAATCTAAAATCTAGATTAAAAATCTCTTTTCGAGATTCTTTCAATTTTGTAATAACAAGATTGTAAAAACCTTGAAATGAGATTAAAAATCTTTAAAACAAGATTCATCATCTCGCAATTTATCAACCGTCCTACAGTTTTCTGTAAAGCTTTAGTAAAAAAACTTTATGATATATATAAATAGATTTATTTTGTTAAAAAAAAAATATAAAAAAAACCATCTCGGCTCTCCTGGGACTCGAACCACAACCTTTTCATTCCAATAATCATCCTCCTTACCGACTCGGCTGTTGAAGGAAATTTTTTTGCGCAACCAGTTGCAGTATAAGAACTCAGTATTGTCGTGCTGAGTTCTTATACTACGACTAGTGACGCGCTAAAAATGATGCTGAACGACGCAGTATGGTGAATCACCCCGAGGTGCTCAGTTCAAGTCCCCCAGTACAGGTAGATTAATAATTAGCAGTTATATAAGTTTTTCAGAAAGATAAAATTGTTAATAAACTAAATCAAACGCAACACAAAAAAAAACATAAAAATAATTACAGCTTGATATAATTTTTTTTGTTTTTTCTTTTCATACTTAAAAATGAGATTGTTTCATCTTAAAGTCGAGTATAAACGATCTTTATCCAAGATTGATGGATTAAGATTAAAATTGAGAAAATTGAGAATATGATCTTGGGTTAAGATTATCTGGTCTTGGTCGAATTCTGACACCGTTTCTCTTTGATTCAAGATTATAATCTTAATTTTAGATTGATTTTTTTCTCAGTGTAATATTCGGCTCCAGTCAGCGCTGTTAAACGCGTTTTTCACGTCTAGGGTGACCACCAGACAGTACTCCTTGGATCCTCGTTTCCAGCTTGAGCCCTTAATAGCACTGCGTGCAATTGTGACCACTTTGTCAATCGCATCCACCGTTGACTTTGCCTTTCTAAACCCGAACTGGTTTGGCGAAAGCCCACCAGCTGCACTGATGGCCTCGTCAAGTCTTTGACTTAAGAGCTTCTCCAGTACCTTACCAACCGCATCTAGGAGGCAGATAGGTCTATAGGACGGTGCATCGCTTGGTTGACCTCTTGGCTTAGGAAGGAGTACCAGTATCTGTTTCTTCCAGATGGATGGAAAAATGCCTTCTCGGAGGCACGCGTTGAATATGTTCGCAAACTCTGCGGGATACAATGTCATGGCCAGCTTCAGAGCACGGTTAGGAACACCATCCGGGCCAGGTGCCTTATTGGGCTGAAGGTTCACGGCCGCCGCTAGTATTTCTGTGTCTGTGATAGCTTCTATTGTATTTGGATCGAAGGCACAAGGTCGCACTGGAGTTTCAGGCACGCGAGTCGGAAAGAGGTTTTCGACAATCTTTTTCAGCTCACACGGGTCGCTTGGTGTGGCCTGTTTATTGGCATAGAGTCGTTTAACGACTATTTTGTAAGCCTGCCCCCAAGGGTCATGGTCGGCGGAGTCACACAATTGAAGGAAGCACTCCCGCTTACTTGCTCAGATCTCGTCTTTCAGCATCTTTCTAGCCGACTGGTAGTCTGCCTGTCTGGATGAAAAGCTCTCTCTTCCACGTGAGCGCTGGTAGAGCCTCCTGGCGTGGAGGCACGCACGTCGGGCATCGGCAATACGCTCGGTCCACCAATAGGTAGGTTCATGCCGTCTATAAGGCTTTCGTCTAGCCATGCTAGCGTCACAGGCCCTTTCCAAACGTAAGGCGGTCTGTTGCGCTCTTTCTTCTGCTGTTCCGCTAGAAGTAAAAGGTACCAGAGCATCTGCGAACACGGGGGGATTAAATGTTTCGATCCGGTACTCCTTTTCCCTCGTTGGATTTGTAGGTCTTACGTCTGCACGGCAGCCAATTGAACATAAAATGGCCTCGTGGTCTTTAGCAGTATATATCTACAATATATATCTATATGTACAATGATTCGCTCGCGAACGTAAGGTCAATGATTGAGCCATGTCCTGCTCTGCTAAAAGTATGTTGGGAGCCGACATTTAGTAGCGCTATATTCAGGGAGGCGAATATCTCCAGTAGTGCACGTCCTCTAGGGTTCGTCGTTGAGCAGCCCCATTCCTCGGCCCAGGCGTTAAAATACCCTGCAATAACAACTCTGTTACGGCTCCTGGCGTCATTTGATATAGCTGTCAGTGCGTAGACAAACTCGTCTATGTGCAGGCTCGGAGCTAGGTAACAGCTATAGATCCACAGGCTCCCAAACTTAGCTCGTACGAATCCAGAAAAACATTTCACCTCATCCAGACAAAAGCTGAATTCCCGCATAGCCATAGAGCCGCTTTTCCAGTTGTGTCAGCTGCCCATGTTCTTGTACATTCGGTCTGTCTGTGGTGTGGTTCGCTCAGTATTGCCAGGTGAATATTATGCTCCTTGGTAGTGTGTTCTAGGAGGGCCTGGGCCGCTATACAGTGGTTAAGGTTGAGCTGTAGAAAATTCATCCTGTCAACTTAGCTAGGGCCTCTTGGTATACAGGACATCTATAGCTACCCGTGTAGTGCTTGATGGCCTTTCGGCCTCTCCTAATACATAAAATGCAGTTTGGATCTTTTGTGCACTGCTTAGCTTGGTGCTCAATGTCGCCACATTTAAAGCAGCCACCATTGCAGTTGCTCTCGCTTTTGCAGTTGATAGATATGTGCCCAAAGTCCAGGCACTTAAAGCATTTTTTCAATTGCGGTTTTGCCCTCACTCTGCATTGGACCCAGCCGATTCGAACTTTGCCAACCTTGAATAACTGTGTCGCCTGGTCCTTTGCCAATGACAGCACTGCTATCTGTGTTCCGCCATATGCCTCCCGGAGGGAAATAACATCGTCGACAACTATCTGCTGGTCCACCAGTACCAAGTTTATGGCTGCGCAGATTTCCTCCTTTGTTGTGTCTTCATCGATGTCTCGAATCTCAAGCCCTTCTTTATCCTTAAGAGTCTTGACTACTGCCTTGCCGCCCATTGCCTGTTCAATGGCTGTCTGGAGCTTAGCCGTGTTCGACTGTGCTTCCTTTTCAAGGCGGAAAAGCAGGTCGCCTCCTGCTGTCTTCCTTATTCCACTCACCATACCACTGACCTCTTTTAATGATGGGTCGGATTTAACAATCTTTAAAACGTCGGCGAAAGTGCACTTTTCGCTTGTTTTGACCACGACTGCATCCGGCTTCGAGGTGAAGATTGGCTTTTTCTTTCTTCTATTTTGGATCTTTGTCCAACCACGTTTCGGATCGTTTTCTTGAGTTGACCCAATATTCTCCATACTAGATGGACACTCGTCGGGCTGCTCAGCTCTTAGTGACTGTTTCTGCTGTTGTTGTTGGAGGCCACTTTTTGTGCCTTTAGCTCTCTTTGGGGATGACTTTTTGGAGGTTGGCGAGTCTCGGAGGCGTTTTGGGGTACCTACAGGAGCTCCCATCGTCACTGAATGCGCAACAACCCTAGTCGAGCCACTAATCGAGGGTGTAGTTTGCGATTCGACGTTTGTGGACGCAGTTTCCATATTACAAAACTTGGCTGCTGCTTTTTGAAGACTGATCACTTTGTTTAGCTCATCTCGCATAAGTTGGTTTATAACCTTTTGGCCCTTAAAAAGAGTACTAAGACCATCCAAAGTGGCTCCGATACCATCAATAGTATCTTTTAAGGTCCCGATGGTCAGGTCTGGCTCATCGTGTTGGCCCTGATGCACGTTTTGGGGTGTGTTGACCCATTTGCTACTAGGCGTGGAAAATTGCAGCGGTGGAGATCTCGGCAGCGCCGAGCGCCGCAAGAAGGTTCCCGGGTCTTGGGACTCCAGGGTGCCTACTGCTCAGCCCTATGCTGTATGCTGTATGGGGAGTCCCTCGATGGCCTAAAGTTTCCCTTGACGTTTAACCGGTGGGAGGTATACCGCTCCGTTTCGGTCACCAGAGCCTCGTTATTATTTGGGCACCGCTGAGGCGGGGAGGTTGGCAATTGGTCGGTTCCTTGACCTTCTGCTCCTTTCTTCCCCAACAGCCTTGAGCACAATACAGACTCCTTATATAATTTTACGATTTATTTATTAATTACAAAGTAAAAAAAAAAAAAAAAATAAGCAAAAAAATAAAAAAATAATTCTGACCTCCGTAGGATCCGAACCTGCGACCTCTTCTGTAAGAGTTAGACAAGCTACTCACTCCACCACCAGGGCTTCTGTTGTAATGCAGGCAAATGCCCTATTAGTGCCTCCTGCGCTTGTTACAGTGCAGGGGGTGTGCACTGCTTTGCCGACTCAGCAGTTGCACTCTCCCACACACACACACGCGTCAAATCTGCGGAACACCGGTAGTAACAGCACTTATGTTGTTATTTGAATTCAGCGTGAAATTTTACATAAGGATCAATTGCTAAAAGTGCCGGATTCAAAAACTTTTGAAATTTTGTGACATAGTGTTACTAAATATTATTAAATAATTTAAAAATCTATAAAACTATAATTTGAGTAGCTACAGTAAAATACTTTTCACCAATATCAACTTGAAAGCTGTCCGATAAACCTAACCTGAGAAATCCCGTTTTTAAAAAACCCTTTTTTCCGTTTTTTGACGATTTTTGAAATTGTTTATTAAATTAACAAAAAAATTGTGCAAAACCGCAAATTACGTTTTGGTGGGCATGTCGATATCTAATTTCGGATTTTTTTTTTATTAAAATGAAAAATAAAAAATTTTTTAACTGTTCGGTTTATAAAAGAATGACCCTAATATAATATTTTGTGGCTGTCTGTGGCCCAGCGGTTAGTGTGCTGGACTGCTGGGCGGGAGGTTGTGGGTTCGATCCCGCCTCGGAACGTCTAATAAAAATGTTTTTTTGTTTTTATTTTTAGAAAACAGCTTTTATACATCCGGTCACCTTTACCAGCTATTGGCGCGAGCTGTAAAGTAACTAGCCATGAAAATGCAAATTCTCAAACTTTGCCGTTCGGATTTCGGCGTAAAACTGTAGGTCCCTTTCTCTTGCGCAAAAATTTAAAGCACACACGCCAAGAGATTGCGAAAAGCTTGGCTTGACCCCGATGGAGGAGCTGTATAGCCAATTTTACATTTTACAAGCACGCAGGTAAAGTTTGTTTCCATTCTTTGCCATGTTAAATAACTTCAATAAAATGTTAAATAACTTAAATAGCCTCATCATTCATAAGCTGCACGATATACAGGGTGGACCATCTAGTGTTTGGAATTTCAACTATTTACAATTTGACTTTAAAAACGTCAAATGTCATTCGGAAATCCTCTTATATTTAGTAAAAACTTTGACATTTACGAAATGGGTCGCTATTCGCTTGAAGAAATTTGAAAAAAAAAAACTCAATTTGTGGATCAATTCGTGAAGTGAGTTCGTGAAACTGGAATGTTAGTGGATACCCCAACCCGTGTATGTACTCGTCCGGTGCGCTCGACCGAAAACATTGCCAAGTCAGTTCTCATAAATAAATGACATGAACCAACCTTTCCGATAAATGTTCAACATTTGAAATATATTGATCCGTTTTTTTATAGCAAAATTAAATTCCAATTATTAAATGGTCCACCCTGTACCTTTTATGGTGCAGAGCAATGTGCAAATCCAAACCACAAGCAAACGAATTGGCATTGCTGGTGTGCTCAAGCCCATCGAGGCCTCCTTAGCTGCTGTGGCCAATGAAGAGGTGACCCACCAATGCTCGCCCTACGCACGGTCAGCAGTCCGATGCCAAGCGGAAAAATGGAAAAATTGCCACTACCTCAGCAGCAGGCAGTGTGAACGAGGTGAAATTACATAATTACATCGAATTTTAACTTATATTTGATATGGGCTATAAGTCCGTCTAAAATTCGGACATAATTTCCAGATGTTTCCGACCTTAACGCACATGTGGAAGTTTGGATTCAAATAAATTAAATTAAAACCCAAATTATTTATGGTATTTATACCCGTTACTCGTAGAGTAAAAAGGGTATACTAAAGTCGTGCAAATGTATGTAACAGGCAGAAGAAATCATTTCCGACCATATAAAGTATATATATTCTTGATCAGCATCAACAGCCGAGTCGATTTAGCCTTGTCCGTCTGTCCGTCCGTCCGTCCGTCCGTCCGTCCGTCTGTATGAACACCTAGATCTCAGAGATGGTAAGAGATAGAGGTTTGACATGTATGGGACAAATGCTTCTTTTATCTGCACGCAGATCAAGTTTGTTTCAAATTTTGGCCACGCCCCCTCCCCGCCCCCAATTTGGAAAAAGTTATATCTCCTACAGTTTTAAAGATAGAGGACTCGTACCTTCTAGAGATAGTTAGTAATTAGCAAAATGAATCGATTTGCCGAAGAAATGATAAAGATCGGATGAACGGTTCTCAAGTTATAAGCAAAAAAGTGAACCAGGCCCTCCCTGCTACCACCGTAAAAAATATAGCATACTTTTTGGATGGTCACGGGAACACTGTTAAAATTGTTTTTTCATGAGTAACGGGTATATCGAAGTCGGTTAGAGCCGACTTTAACTTACGCTCTCGTTTTTCCATGAAGATGGCTGTAATGTATCTGTAACGTTTAGTGCAGCTAATGGGGGTCTGTGCACAAGAAATTCAAACTCAGAACATAACCATCCTAGTCAAGAAACCTGGATTGCAGAATTTAAACTTAAAAATAATATAAAATATGCGTTAGCTGTGCCAACAGAGCAAAATCACAGAATTCGACTTGCTTTCAACGAAGAGTGCCTAAAAATGGTGAAAATGCGATATATGTTTCATTTCCTAGAATGGAGAGGCACTGGCACTTGCGTAGGTTGAAAGCTGGAGCAATGCCGAAGGCACCTCAATTCCCTGAGGATTTCATCTCAATTTTCAATGTGCCAGATCACATCGAAGAATTTGGAATTCAAAGTGATGAAAAATTTTGTCAAACAACAATAATTGAAGAGAAGTATTCGTACACAAAGTTTTTGTCAAGAGCGGTAACTGATCTTAGAGCCCTTGCAGAGCCACTTTTCTTAACATCTAAAGGAAATAATTTATAATGATTTTCAAAATCAATGGATGGAAAAGGTATTTATCTAATATAACCAGCTAAATGGTTGCATTTTCAAATGATTGCTTATTCCTTTTAGGAAACTGCATCTGGATTTGCAATTTATGGTCGCTTAATAAGAACAACTTGTGCCGTAGAAGGATATAACAGTTACCTTTCAACTATAACCAAAGCATGGCTCATTTTGGGAGTTTTTAAAGATGCTTAAGAAAGATGAATTTCAAAAATATAATGAACCTAATATGGTTTTGGACGGTCAAATAAAAACAGTTGGGTAGAAGAAAATAAAATCCAAAAAGAAGCCGAAACAAGCCTAACGCAGGATCTGAATGAAAACCGAATAAGTATAAACATATAAGTTATAGAAGATCAACTGGAAGAACTGTCTACAAATAAAGAATATGGGGATTTTACGGTAACGAACAGTCAGACGACAACAAAAAGCGAACTTTGCGCAGCTGATATCAATTTTCAATTCTATTTATGCAATCACGCAAAAGCATGGAATGAATATTCAGAAGACTTAAAAACAAAAATGTGAGCAAAATGGCACTGAATTTCTGTGTCCATTTTGTCGAACTAAAATTTAAAAGACACACAATGGCCGTGTTCAGCAGAACAACTTTCTCCATGATCAAGTATAAATTTGCCATAATCCTCCTACTGAACTCGATTGTTTCGGCATCATAATAGCAAATTTGAGGTATCATGATACAGGAGCACGTATCAAAGAAATGGTATGCTACTTTAAAGTGATACTGCTCCCTCCAACAGCAAAAAGTACTAGATTCAAAATTTTTTTCTGATAACTGCTCAGGTATCAACTATTCTGCTGAACAAGCCCAATATTTGTATATAAACATACCTCTAACCAATTATTAATAAACAAAAATATTGCATTATATGAGTCTAATATGAAAATTCCTGCCCAAAGTGCGGCCAAATTTTCATATTAAAAGAACATATAGATCACCATTTGAAATACTGCGGCCATAATGTCTTAACATCAGTGGTCATACAACCTGAAAAACATAATGTAAGAGAAAAAAATGGACTCGAGAGAAGACGGTTCATTTGTAAAAATAAAATATGTAAGAAAAATTATCATGCCACACCTAACGCACACGAAATATATGTGAATTGAAAAGAATGTAATTATGGGTTCAATTCAAATATTTATTATGCATTTGGCTCAAGAAATCAAAAGCTCATAAAGACAGGATCGCTGGGTTGGTCAACATTAAACTTTCAACATTTACGCTACTATGGTGAATAGATAGATGGTAAAGATCGAAGAGTCGCGGAATTTGCTAAATTTTAAATTGAGTTTAGATTATTATGAAGATTTTAATGATGGCAGTTGTAATGTAATCTTTATTTCTTCACATCTAGGAAATAAATAAATAAATAAAATGACTTCAAATGACGACTTAGAAAGTTATTTGCAAAATGTTGACGCTCGTCAATGACTATCAAAAATTTAACGATTCATTTTCTTATTTTAAAATTCCGTATTTTCGACTAAAGTCTAAATAAGAAGAAATTCGGATGTTCCGCAATTTCCACATTCAACAAATTTTATAACAATTAAATTTATTACAATTATTATATATCGCTGTGCACAAGCAACAAATTGCAGAGGTCTATGTCTTAACTGCTCTACAGTCAATTTTACACTAAATTAATCTGACTTGAATCACCTAATATAGGTGCACACACTTTGGCCCACACTGACACTCGGGATCACGTTCAGTAACAGCCTTCTTAGTTCTACATTTACGAGTTCACATTTAGTTCTAGATTTACGATAGTTTTTTCTGCTGAAAACAGAGTGACAGGTAATTATTTTTCGGACCGAAAACGAAACACATTCTCGATAGTTTCGTTATAGAAAACTTTGAGAAAACGTTGAAAACAGATTCGTTTTCGCTAGCGATTTTCGGGTGAGTTATCATTAACCATTAACTTTTCGACATTATATTCAGTTCATTAGAATTTTCCGTGATTTGTGTAACACGGATGCCATCAATTCAAATCATAATTATTTTTTACAGCGTTTAACTCATCGTCTGACCTAGACGGATTTCTAATCGCCCGTATAGGACGGATATCACTTCGCCACACTTGAACGGATAACATCCATTCAACTGAACACTTTGCCACACTTGGACGGATCACATCGTTCCAACTGAACTCTAGAGGGGCGATGAGGACGGCTAATAAGCTAATCAAACTAAGCACATCTTAGCGAAATGCATGGAATTTTTTTTTCAATTGCCGAAATAAATTTACAAATTGTTAAAAAAATTATAAAATATATTTTGAAGAACAGTTGGTTGTTGTTCTATCTGCTGCTCGACAACAGCAACTTTTAATTCGTCAGGTTAAAGCAGATTTAGTCAATAATGCGTTAGTTGCAGAGATTGAAGATAAACAGGAGCAGCTGTCCATGAGAAGCATGAATCTGCACTCACCACGAAGCGCTTGGATGTTTGTAAGTGGTAGTAAAAAGTAGCCTTTATATGTGCCATTCTTTTAAAAGTAATCATTTTATATTTTAGAAGCGGCTGGGCCTGTTTAAAGAGAACATCCGGATGGAGCAACTAACCATCTTAATGCTTGTAAGCAGGTTAGAATTGTTGAGAAAAAGTTTGAAATTTCCTGAATGCCATTGCACTGCTGTATGTTGCACAATTACTTCAGTGTCTACAACAGTTCCATCAATGAAAATTTAAATATTTCCTTAAGCGGGGACATCTAAGTAGCTCAAAAAAAGGAAGTGGATTTTCAGAATTTTTTTTGGCCAAATGGAAGGGCCAATCGAAAATTTGTGAATGAGGTATTATAGTGTGATACATTTACTCGAAATGGTTTTCGATTTTTTTGTATCAAAAACAAAATGGCGGTCGTGTATCATATCTCCGTAGACCCTATTTTTCCGAGGCCGGACACATAACTCAAGCAAATCTTAACCGATCAATCTGAAATTATGTCAGTAAATCGGAAATACCAATAATAGTTCTCCTCCACCCATATATTGGCTTGACTGGGATTTGAGCCCTGTTCCTTATGCATTCAACGTTTGGAATGACGCGCTAGTCAATTCGGCCGTTGAACAGTTTTGCAGATGCACGTCTAGAGGGCTGCTTGTGCTTAGTTGAGCTGACAAGAGGGAGATCAAAAAGAGAGCCAACTCGCTCTCACTCGCTCTCTCTCTCTTGTATATCTCTCTCTTGAAAACCGGGTTTTTTGTTGTTCAAAGCATATTTTCTGAACACGTTTTTTCCCTCTGCGTGCCTAGCACTAAAAGATCAGAAGTTTTGCCAAGAGAGCGAGAGGAAGAGTGAGCACAAAATCTCTATTATTATACACTTGTAAAGTGTATTATAATTTTGCCCAGAAGTTTGTAACGCATAGAAGGAATCATCTCCGACCACATAAAGTATATATATTCTTGATGACGAACTGAGTCGATTAAGCTTTGTCCGTCCGTCTGTCTGTTTCTACGCGAACTAGTCCCTCAGTTTTGGAGCTATCGAGCTGAAACTTTCCACAGAGTCTGCTTTTTACTGCACGCTGCTAATATGTCGGAACCGACCGGATCGGATGACTACTTCTTGTTGCTGCCATAAAAATTTTCGTTCGAAAAATGGGTTTTAGTGAGAAAAACTGGTTTGTTCTCAATATTATCGCTCTCAAACACGGTCATGGGTAATATGTCATGTTTTTAGGCTGATTTGCGAAGTTTGGTCGAAGTCGCTAACCATTGTGACAAGCTATTTCAAGTGTATCAAAACTTCGGTACAGACGAAGTTAGCTTTCCCTTTCTCGTTTTCGATTATTTTTCGTTTCAAGCAATTCAAGTAGCTCGGCCTGGAAGGTAGGTAGACTCGCTGCTATTTTCCAAAGCATACAAACGCTCATTCGCTATGCTCACAAACTCCGCTTGGTGGCCAGGCTTGCGGCGTTTTGCTAGTGGCCTGCCATTGGTTTCAGAAATGTTGGTGGTACAATCCGACATCCTGGGCGAACTCTATAAGTTCAAAACATGTACATCGTTATTAGTCTATACTATGATAATCCAACGCCTGTTTCTCGTTCTCGTTGTTAGTTTGCAATTTTCCAAGTTTTTGTAGCAATTATGAATGTCTTGCCAATCCCGCTCGTTGACATTGTTTATGTTTCGTGGTGAATGAGAATTTTTTAGTGGTGGACCAAAAACAATCGTGAAAATACTGATAGGAATGAAGTAAAATAGCAACATTCCCAGAAGATGTTGAAATAATGACAAAATGTTGGCACGGCAACTGCTTATGGAACATGATTGATAATGATGTTGATATGCTTCAGTGTGACTCATCGCCTCACTTGCACGGATCACTCATCGCTTCTACTATACTTTTATTCAACTCTAGCTCACTATGAATAATGTTCATATTATTACCATCTGACATTACTCGAATATTTTCATGACAATACTTAAAAAATCTCTTAGTTGGCAATGATTTCAGCATATATCACTCCCCCTCTAAGAACTCAGCCACTAAGAATGGCCCTGTGAATTTTAAATCTAATTTTGTTTGATTTTTTTCTTTATTTATAAGCAACAAATACTCTGAAATTTTGTGTCCAACAATTGTTGCAGCCGTATACCGAAAAAAACAGATTAAAACTCAGAACCTGAATCGGAACCGATTTTTAGCATTTTTTTTTGTACTGGTGTTAGAGAACGGATATTTTTATACCCGTTACTCGTAGAGTAAAAATGGTGCACTAAAGTCGTGCAAACGTATGTAAAAGGCAGAAGGAATCATTGCCGACCATATAAAGTATATATATTCTTGATCAGCATCAAAAGCCGAGTCGATTTAGCCTTGTCCGTCTGTCTGTATGAACATCTAGATCTCGGAGACTATAAGAGCTAGAGCCATCAAATTTGACATGTAGTCTTCTATTATCTGCACGCAGATCAAGTTTGTTTCAAATTTTCGGCACGCCCACCCCCGCCCCCACAATAAAAAATGTTTAATAACTCCCACATTTTTTAAGGTATCGAGTTCAAATTTAAAACTTAAATTTATATATTTGCAATAACAATAATCCCTGAAATTTTTTATCAAGATCGGATATAAAATAGCGGAGTTAAAAAAATGTTCCTTTTACTTTTCAGATGTTCCCGCTCAGGAACACAGGTACGCTATTAAACATTTCTTCTCATCAGTAACGGTTATATTGAAGTCGGTTAGAGCCAACTTTAGCTTACGCTCTCGTTAGAACCGAAACCGGTACAGTTTCGGCCGCCACCAAATCATTTTGTCATCGCTATGTTCAGAGCTGCTGCCTGCGCCAATGATGTAGATTTATCTCTATATTCAGAGCTGCTAACTGCGCCAACGGTGTAGAGCGTGAAAGAGTGACAACAGATATTGTTTTTGACGTCTGTGCAATTATTATCCCGTTTATACGCACAGTACGCGTATTTCCACTACCGCGATAAAAAATCTACCGCTGTTTATACGTGAAGCAAAAAAGCTCTGTGTGGAGGAGTTGCCACATAAGAAAAAATTAATAAATAATTCCATTAATTTTATCAGTCAATGTGCGTCGTTTCATTGAAAGGAGGCATTCCGCATGTTGAAAATTATACGTATTTGGTTTAACAAACGCACCAATCGCCAAAAGTTGAAGTTTGGAAAGGCTTCGGTCTAAAAAATAATGCTTGCCTCACATCAGACCAACTTGCTCTTCTACCACTCCTCTCAGCCATGTGAAGGAGAGAGATATTAAATTAATTTAATATTTCAAAGTGCATTGTCAAATTTTCTCTAATCAAATACAGTGTTGCCGGACCGATGCACATCACTTTATTCCGGTAGACAAATAATTCACGGTAAATTATCATGATAAAAAGAAAGAACAGCCACGAATGTATGTATTTATGTGGCGCTCCTTCTTAAGTTCTTAAGCTCTGTTTTTGCATGTTCGCTTCCTGTTAAGTCCTGTCAGTCTATTATTCTTACCTTCTCTCAGAAAACTGCAAGCGGATTGCAAGCGAAATATGCAAAAAATTGAGGTTCCACCATGGTTTCTTTTAAACGAATTTTCAAAAATGTGTACATGGGGCATTCCATACAAAAAAAGTTTTTTTCTGGGATGATGTCTCCGAATTGGATGATAATTGGCCCAAAGGAAGTTTATTATGAGAGAAGCTTAATCCCAAAATGTGAGCTTTTTTGAAGCTCTTTTGCAGAAGTTCTACGCTTAAAAGTGTATGCTCCTCGGCAAAGGTCAAATTAATAAAAAAAAATAGAAGAAAGCTAACTTCGGCTCGACCGAAGTTTATATACCCTTGGAGCATGATATATTTCTGCCAGTTTTTTATATGGCAGCTATACGATATATTCATCCGATTTTGATCAAACTCTCTAAAATTGTGTTGAGACAGATCATATTTATAACTGAAACGTACAAACACGCTACCATTGAAAACAAAAAAGTTTTTCTCACTAAAACTATTTTTTCGACCGATCATTCCTATGGCAGCTATATGCTATAGTCTTCCGATTCGGATCTGACTTGACAGAATTATGTGTTAGCATATCATATTAATCAGTAACGAGTTTGGGAGCGATAGCATAGAAAACAAAAAAGTTTTTCATACTAAAACTTTTTTTCAGATCTATCCTTTGTATGGCAGCTATACTATATAGTTGCCCGATTTGCATAAAACTTTCTGAAATTATGTGAAAGCATAAAAAACTCATAAATACGAGGGTTGGGAGCGATAGCATTGAAAACAAAAAAGTTTTTCATACTAAAACTTTTTTTCAGATCTGTATTTTGTATGGCAGCTATACTATATAGTGGCCCGATTTGCATAAAACTTGCTGAAATTATGTGAAAACATAAAAAACTTATAAATACGAGGTTTGGTAGCGATAGCATTGAAAACAAAAAAGTTTTTCTCACTAAAACTACTTTTTCAACCGATCGTTCCTATGGCAGCTATATGCTATAGTCATCCGATCCGGCCGGTTCCGACAAATGTGCAGCGTATTTATACCAAAAGACTTCGTGCAAAGTTTGGTTGAGATAGCTTTAAAACTGACGGAGGAGATAGCATAGAAACAGACGGACAGACGGACGGACGGACAGACGGACATGGCTATATCAACTCAGCTCGTCATGCTGATCAAGAATATATATACTTTATGTGGTCGGAGATGCTTCCTTCTATGCGTTACAAACATCCGGACAATTTTAATATACCCTCTCCAAGGGTATAAAAAATACAGTGTTTTTTAAGAAAACTTAATTATACTTACCTTTCCCTATATCAATGTTTATTGTTTGAGCGAATTGTGGATAGATACAATTACACTGTTTCTCGCGAAAAAAAGTTTTTCTGCGGGGATCTGATTTTTCCCATACGTGAATTATTAAAAAAATTTGATTTTCATAAAAACGTTTTTATACCCTTGGAGAGGGTATATTAAAATTGTCCGGATGTTTGTAACGCACAGAAGGAAACATCTCCGACCACATAAAGTATATATATTCTTGATCAGCATGACGAGCTGAGTTGATATAGCCATGTCCGTCTGTCCGTCTGTCCGTCCGTCTGTTTCTATGCTATCTCCTCCGTCAGTTTTAAAGCTATCTCAACCAAACTTTGCACGAAGTCTTTTGGTATAAATACGCTGCACATTTGTCGGAACCGGCCGGATCGGATGACTATAGCATATAGCTGCCATAGGAACGATCGGTTGAAAAAGTAGTTTTAGTGAGAAAAACTTTTTTGTTTTCAATGCTATCGCTCCCAACCCCCGTATTTATAAGTTTTCTATGCTTTCACATAATTTCAGCAAGTTTTATGCAAATCGGGCAACTATATAGTATAGCTGCCATACAAAAGATAGGTCTGAAAAAAAGTCTTAGTGAGAAAAACTTTTTTGTTTTCAATGCTATAGCTCCCAACCCCCGTATTTATAAGTTTTCTATGCTTTCACATAATTTCAGCAAGTTTTATGCAAATCGGGCAACTATATAGTATAGCTGCCATACAAAAGATAGGTCTGAAAAAAAGTCTCAGTGAGAAAAACTTTTTTGTTTTCATTGCTATCGCTCCCAACCCTCGTATTTATGAGTTCTTTATGCTTTCACATAATTTCAGCAAGTTTTATGCAAATCGGGCAACTATATAGTATAGCTGCCATACAAAAGATAGGTCTGAAAAAAAGTCTTAGTGAGAAAAACTTTTTTGTTTTCAATGCTATCGCTCCCACTTTGTACAGATCTATATTATATACTACCACACAATTTTGTCAAGTTTGATTTAAATCGGATGACTATAGCATATAGCTGCCATAGGAACGATCGGTCCAAAATGTAGTTCTAGTGAGAAAAACTTTTTTGATGAATATATCGTATCTCCATATAAAAAACTGGCAGCATATATCATGCTCCAAGGGTATATAAACTTCGGTAAAACAAAATTCTCTTCCCTTTTTTTTTTTAAATTTATGTTTGAAAGGTTTTAAAATTCTCTAGTGGAAATGAAATTTGTGTAAATTTTAGAAATATTCTTTGTCTCCCCCAAAATTTGAATATTCTTTACGAAAAATGATTTGATGAATCAACCACTCAGTCTGCCCCACACTTAAATATTTTTCAGACGGTAAAAGGTATTTAAGCTCAATCTTAAATTTTAAAATGTTGATTTAAACATACAGTTTTACTGGTACTGGTAAACATACAAATTTCGTTATATCTGGCAACGCTGCTTCATGTACGCCATTATTTTCACACAATAAGCCCCGCCCACAGACGCAATGAAAACTCGTATCTACATTAGTCAGCTGCAACAATGTGTGTTTGTTTGGTGGTTGGGCATGGGCATGCACCGGTTGGGATGGTGGTGGAAAAGATATGGTTAATGAGAATATGAGTAAAGCGCGTGGCTCCATTTTGCTGAATTGGATTAAAATTAAACGACAGCGGCTCTTAAGTGCCGCCATTGCATTTTGCTACCATGAATTGCGTTGCTGTCTGTGTATGTGTTTGTGTGCGTTTATGGCCGTACGTGATCTCGTTAGAGCCTCAAGCCGTGGGAATATCACGATATCTTTTATCGCAGCTCATAAAGCGCAAATGGAGACAGGAAATGTTGTCGTTTGCCCCCTTTCGCATCTTTCATGGGTTATATTGGTGGCGCAAAAAAAAGATTGCAGCAAATAGTATCACGCACAGTGATACTATAGTGCAATCGACTTAAAAAGATATAAAACGCTGGCTATGATAACAATGTCATCTTAATGGAGCAAAAGATTGTAACTCGCGGGAATTTATAGATTTTTAAACTATCACAACAATTTTTACTTGATTTTGAGATTTAATGCAAATGAAGCAACTAAGAAAGGTGGTATACCCTGTACCTGTCAAAATATATACTCACTTGCAAGCTTTTTGAAGTTTTCTTAGTAAAATTAGTTAAATAAGCTAAGAACAATTGATTGTCTTAAACTATACAAAATTTCTAAATATTTTTTGCGCTCAACGATAAAAATTAACTTTAGTGAGTTTATGCTGGCTCTAGGTCCGAAAAAGTTGTGTTTGTTCACAACTGAAAACAACTTGTGCATTATTGTACACCAAAAAATGAGCTGGTTGCCTATACGGTACCGTTTCATCATTCTCCCGAATGAATCTTCAGTAGGCTTATCACTGGAGAACACATCGCTTCACCCGTCCTACTATACAATCAATGTTTTAATCGGCTGGGAACCTCAAAAAACAATGAAAGTAAAAATAGGACAAGCTACCATGTCTTCAACTTTTTGGTGTAAATAAGCTTAAGCTTTAGCTCAGTTCAAAGTCCAAAAGCTTTAGCTCTTGAGAGGGCTTAGAACTGGCCGTTAATTTTGAATGCAAGCATAAGAGAGAGAAGCAAACTTTTGTTAGTTTCGTTTACAAAACAAGAGAGCGTGCCGTCTATTATATAGAGTTTGTATTTATCTGGCGACCTTTCTAATTTTTATACCCTGTTCCCATTGAAAATGGGTAAAAGGGGATCATGAAGTTGTGCAAATGTATGTAACAGGGAGAAGGAAACATTCCCGACCCTATAAAGTATATATATTCTTGATCAGCATCAACAGCCGAGTTGATTTAGCAATGTCCGTCTGTCTGTCCGTCTGTCCGTCTGTCTGTCCGTCCGTCTGTCCGTATGAACGCGTCGATCTCAGATAAATACAACATCTATATAAGATACGGCACGCTCTCTTGAAATTTTCAAAATCTTTATAGGACCTAAGATTATTATGAATATTGGAAAAGCAGACAAAAATCAATGGCAAAACTTGCAAATTACGTGCAAAAAATCGCGAAATTTTTAAAAATTCTTATTTGCGTTTAGATCATCATAAAGACGTGAACTCTGGCGGGTAAATAGGAGGAGTAGATCAAATGGTCTAGAAATTCGCGATATTTGACAACAAATTTTAAAGGACCTAAGAATTATGAAGATTGGATATATGAATTGAAGACGCGTATGTAAGAGGTGTAATCCAAGAACCGCGAAATTTGAAAATTTTCATTTGACTATTTACAATAGCGCAGACGCCGGCAAATGAAAGGTGGAGATAAAACTGACTAAAATATTATGAAGTTTGCAAAGTTTTATGACTCACCTAAGATTATTACAATTGCGCAAATTGCACAATTTTCTTATTCCTACAATTATTATGCAGGTTTGATAAACTGCAAAAGTAGAGGGTAACTATATGTGGTGTTGGCTAAACTGTCCCAAAAAATGAGAAAGTCTTTATATCTGTGACTATACACCCAGAGAAATCTAGCACGAATCGGCGAGACAGAAATCGGCTTCAATTTAGATTTTTCTTCTGGAGGGCGAAAACTGTTTGCTTATGAGAAGACAGTTAATCTTGACTTCGAACGTCTCAGAAATTCGTGCTTGATTTCAGTATTTTCGGCTTGGATCCAAGAATATTCCGTCTTACCGTACTTTTGATATCAAAACTGCTTGATTTCAAGCGCAATCGGCTTGGTTTTTTCTCTGAGTGTAAGACTATTAAGTCCCTGAAACTGTTAGAAACGGGTTAAATACTGTTAAAAAGTGGTTTAGAGCCTTAGCTTGTAATGTGCAGGGTGTGGGTGCTTTATTATTTTTCTGTACTAGCTGTTATTGACAGGTACTAAGAGTTTTAACAGAGAAAACGTCTAAGTATAACACACTATGGCGGAATTTCGAGTTGTGCACCTCTAGCTTTGCTCTTAGCTAGCTCGTCGGATTGTCGGGGTTCTTCCTACTCTTCCTGTCATGCCATACACACACATTCATAATGATTTTAAGGTGCACTTTTTCTACAATGTCCGAAAGGACCTAATAATCAAATTAATGTATTTAAAGTCTACTTATTAATGTACCGATACACCGTCACTACAAGAGTCTACCAGACATAGGGAATTAAGATGTTGTATTTTCCCTTTTCTCGACCCACCCTACCTAGGTAATACAACCAAGAGTTGCATTAGCCCCTTTTTTTATATTTAGACCGTGTTCATATTACCTCTCAACTTCTCCAGGCTCTACTCAGGACGAATTATGATTCACTTAGAACATGTTTTGAATTCAACAAAATTGCTTTAATAATTCAGTACAAAATATATTCTTCATTTTTGAGACCAAGTCTTTGCTTAACAATAATAAGGGAAAATATAGAGATATGCTTAGATAGAACTACAGCTAAATGTAATATATGTATATGGCTTTTAACATTAAAGTTTATAAAGAGCGAAAGAGACTGATCTTGGTAAGATGCGGATAAACCTCTAATTTAGGATATATAAAAATTATAAGTTTGACATGTATGTACCATTTAAGAATAATACCTTTAACTTTGTTCATAACCCATTACTCACTCCGTTATCCTTGAGCTCAATGATGACGATGTGCTGGTAGCTGTAGGGACTAAAAATAATCATAAGTATATACATGCCAACAAAATTAAGACTAAAACTTCATATTTTCATTCATATCTTACCAACACAAGTCCGATCAAAGCTTAACAATTAAATTTCTGATACTAACTAACTTAGTTCTAATTATACTGATAGAGGTTCAAAATATAACAACTTCCTTTTTTTTTGCGTTCTTCGATAAACCAAAAACTAACTTTACTCGATTCTATTGAGCATAACCAAACACAGTTTGAGAAGCACTGCTATCAATAGGTTTTGGGACAATGACGATTAGCAGAGAGAGACCAAGAAGGCATGGTTATCAGTGCGTTAACCTTGAACTTGAAATTTTTAACATCAGCTGTTGATCTCTCTCGACGAAATATGCTCTACGTTTTAAATGGGGCTTCGCCGACTCCAAATACAGCTTGGGCACTGAGCTCCACAATATGGGCGACTTCTAAAATTTAAGCCTGGCGGACGATCTAAAAGTTAACACACATGCTGATGACTTGGTAGCCACTTCAAACAAAACTATATCTCTGAATTGTTAAGCATCGGTCAGGCTTTGCATATTGTACACTATCGCGTGTAGTGGAACATTTAATTAAGCTGCATGATGTACTCGATCTCTTTTTGCTGGCGGTCTTCCTTCTTTCGTCTTTCTGGTCTGAGGTTAGGTTTAGGTGTTACGCAATCTGGGAAGCTCCGAGGCTCTTCCCGACACGTGCGCCGGTTCTAGCCGCAGAAGAAACAAATAAAATCTTCTTTCTTTCCTACGGCCGGAACCAGAAGAAGAAGGAATGTTATTTGTATTCCCTTTTAACAGCACCTTACAGGCGCTTTCCAGATTTAGTTGCTAAATAGAAAAATATAACCAAAAAAAAAATTACCATTACGTAATTTTTGAGTTTCACCAAGCCTTTCATACCTTTTATCTAAATTTTCACTTTTTTAAATCCACTAGGAGCGTAGTTTTCAGCCAGAAACAGGACACAACCGTGTATTTTTGTTAATTCGACTATTTTTGTTCACCCGCAGCCAAGGTTAGCAAAAAAAATATATTCAATAAATTTCAAAGTCGCAAAAGGAACGTACATACCCTGTACTCGCTGCTGACTTAATATCACTGGTTTGTGAGAGATCGTGTCTGGGTTAATTAACCCATCCACGCAATGCAAGCTTTCAGAAAAGCTTACGCTTACGCATGCGTATGGTCTCTTTCCTTCTTGCAGCTAGACATAACCAGTGCGTGGGAGGCGCCGGCACCTAACTGCATTATGGCATGATCTTAGTCATGATGCAACTAGAAAGGTGAGGCGCTCTCTGAGCGCAATCTCAGATTCCTTCTAAAAATTTTAGTGTGCAGTTGACACTTGAATCGGAAGGTAGTGTCCGCGCTCGTCAATTTTTTTATTTTTTTGGTTTTGCATTTGGGGGTGGTTTTTTGTGCAAACAGATCTTGTCGCTGTCTTGTTGTTGTTGCATCGAAAAAGTGAATACATACTAAATTTGCATTGAGTTGGCTTGTCAAATTGTTGCATTTATTGATGCTGCGATGGAAAACAAAATGAAGACATTCTTTTAATATGCTCTTTAAATTGTTGTTTTTGTTGTTACTCAGTTGAATAAGAAAATGTACATACTTCGCTATTGAATTTTGGGGTGAATTTAATTACATAATTTGAAATTTTTTGTAATATATTTAATTTGTTTTAATTAATATGTACCAATAAAATGCGTTCATGCATATAAATATAAATATTTTTTGTTCTACACGCACACAAACTAAATTTGTGTGTATGTGATTGTTTCGTTCTCGCGCTCACTCTCCCGCTCTCTCTCACTCTCTGAGCAAAAGCGCTTACTTCTAAAAAGTTCGCTGAGCGCCTCACCTTTCTAGTTGCATCATGATCTTAGTCAAAGACCACGTTGCTTTGAGTGAAAGCTCACCTTCAGAGAAAGCTATCTACTAAGGGAGAGAGCTTCCTAAGAGGTCTAAGAATAGCTTTGATTGAGGCTGTGTAGACTCCTACTACTATTTTAAAAAGCTTATATTCTTAGTAGTAGAACTCCAACTGCTTTTTCTTTGTTAATTCAAAACGGCCACTACAAGCTCAGAAGTCATTTAAGTTTAGAACTTTAAAATTGGTCTATAGGGTGGAAAAATTAAATTGGATATTTTACTGTATCAAAACCGGTATCGAGCCTTTTTCGGTTGAAAAAATCTTTTATTGGCAACGTGCTCCAAAATCTTTGAGACGTCAATCAAGAAGAGCAAATTAAACTTCAGCAGAGCGTGAAAACCGCCTAAGTGGAGTTTGCACTTGAGCTTCAACTGTCAGAGCAACGTAAACAGCAGACGAGCAAGAAGAACGTCTTCTTGGACTCAGAACTCAAGCTTCCAATGTCAGAGCAACTGAAACATCCGAGTAGAGAGGTTTGTCTTAGTAGCGTTCGAACTCGAGGCTCGAGCTTCCAGTGTCAGAGCAACTGAAGCATCCGAAGAGCGAGAAGAACGTCTCGGTAGACACAAATAGTACGTTTAAAAAATCTGTTTTCAAGTGCGAATAATTTGATTTGGGAACCTTACCATTGCTGCTGGTGTTTCAGGTGTCAACATTTATTTGGGTGTATATGATGGATAGATTCCCTGTTGAAACTGTCAAGTCGTCAAACTGTCAAGCCGCATGAAAGTTTTCTAGGAAAACAAAATAATTTTAGAACCTGTGCAACGCTGGGTATTAAGCTAGTCCTTGATAAAAACAACAACTTTGTACACAAAGTTTTATCAAAATTTGATGTCTGTATCAAAAAGATGCCATTGGAACGATTGGTAGAAAAAGTTTTTATTGGGAGAAGGACTTTTTTGTTCTTAATTCTTTAAATTTGTTATAATTTTATCTGCTTCAGCACAATTTTGACGAGTTTGATGATAATCGGATGAAATGATTAAAAAACCATTTATTTATTTTAAATTTACGAACTGCAAGGTATATATATACCTTCATCGGAGCCAAACTTAGTTATCCTTTATTTTGAAGGAGATAATTTAAAAAAAAAAACTCACACAATTTTTTTAACGGATCAAAAAGCTAATGTGCGTGAAATAGCAGAGCCCACAATGATATCAACAGAATCTGTCATCAATATTCAACAAAGACTATTGGACATAACAAGGATGTTGGTTCAATGGCTACCACGACTGCTCACAGTACACACTGGGACAGAATAGACACGTCTTTGGCACTCAAAATATCCAACAGTTATATTCAAAATGTTGCTAAAAGGATATAAAGAAAAATAACACATTAACTAAAAAAATTTAGAAATTTTAGAGGTTAATCCCGAAACTCATTTCCTTTTTCCACATACATTTCAAATTTTCCATTTTGATGGCCAGCGCGCGTCCACTAAATGAAGTCCCATCAAACTTTTTCCTACATCTATTGGGACCTAAACGATACTTCTTCCGCCCGTGCAAAAGCAAAAATCAGAATCTCGTGTATATTAATTTATCTTAAAAAAAATTAAAAAAATGAGAAAAATTGGCTGTTTTGATATGATTCTTACCAAGTTTTCGCTTAAAAAAAAAATTAAAATGTTGCTATAAAATTTTTTTAAATTTTAGAGATAAAATCCAAAACTCATCTCAGGAAAAAAAAATGAGAAAAATTGGCTGTTTTGATATGATTCTTACCAAGTTTTCGCTCATAATATCCAACATTAATACTTAAAATGTTGCTGTGGCATTCCCCTTAAGGGACATAAAGAGAAATTAGACTTCACATTTTTTTTTTAATTTTACAGATTAAATCCGAAACTCATCCCCTTTATATCCCTATATTTCAAATTTTCGATTTTGAGGGCGAGCGCGCGTCCACTAAATGAAATTCGATCGCTGCCAAGCTTTTCATTACATGTATTGGGACCAAAACGAAACTTTTTCTGCCCGGTATTTTGAAATCAAAAAAAAAAACTAATATAAGGGCCAGTCTACTAATTAGTAAGCAAGCCTTTTCTTTACCCGCACAGCCTTTTTTGGAACAGCCATTATCATTTCATGAACGTTTTGAGCTTTTTTCAAATACTCAGTTTGTAATCACGTTAAGAGGTTTTGTGGGAATTTTAAAAGGCCTTAACTTTCTGCAACTAATGTTTGAACTCACAAAGCTATTAAACATTCATATCATATTGGGAATTGTAACCCAAATCGAATATATACCGATAAAAGCCTTGACTGATTTTAACAAAGTCCAAAGCTCATTAAAAGAAACCTTAGTATGAATACAATTGGAACAAAAATGTACTTACCTAATCTATAGCAAAAATAGTTATAGAGTTATTTTACATAGCAGGTTATATTCTCATTTAACAGCGTAGTCAAATGCAAAACCGACGGCCTATCTCCACGAAAGGATTGCTGATTGCAGTTTTTTTTTATAAAAGTCAACGGAAGTTCAGCCGTCGGCGGTAAGTAGCATTAATATTTGTGACTTTCGGATTACCAAATGGACCTCTATAAATTTTATTTACCACTGAAGAGGTGCGGGCTTGATTGCGGTTATAATTGAAAGTACACATTCACTGCCGCTCGAATTACGATTGGTAATTGCCGCGAAATATTTATGAAAATTGCACATTAATATTTTTGTGTTTCTGGTTATTGTTGTTGTCGTTGGGCGACTATTACTATCGTTATACTTAGTTCCCGTTGCTCTTTCGCCGTTATTGATACTGTCGTTATTGTTGTTGGTTTATTATCTTAACACTTTCGACAAAGCGACCGACGCGACGTGGAGTTGGAGCTATGCGAAGTGCGGAACGTCATCGAACTGAATGATGTGCGAGTTCTCTGCTAGCTGTGAATAGCTGTTAGTTTCCAGGAATCACAATCACACACGACGACGACGCCAACGCCAAGAGTCACAGTTAGGGCAAGGCAACGGCGATGCCAATAAGGCTAAGGCAACAGCAGCAGCGTTGTGGCGACGCCAGCGACCGTGACGAACGCGGACAGAGACAAGCCAGGAGAGAGCCAGAGCAGCAGAGCCGCAGGAAGGCATTGCACACGGTCTTCGGGGCTCATAAATAGTAGATAAACAAATAAATAAATAAACTGGACTTGGTGAGGGGGAGGAGGGAAGCAACCACAAGACTTAGATATATGAGGGTTATATATCTCTGACTTTTATTCCACCCGCACACGGAGTCACCGAAACAGCAAGTTCAATAGTCTTCGATTTCGATGTATCGACTCGGTTTTTGGGGGTTGCAGAATCGTTCCAGATACATAAATTCGCTGACGACTTGAAAGTAACCACCGTCGCCCCCGCCCCCAGTCAACAGACTTGCCACGCCTGTATCTGTATCTGCGCAGTGCGCAATGTGCAATTCCAATTTGAGCTGACGGATGGTGCCAGTTACTACCTACAATACACGCAACACTTCGTGCTTGGGGAAAATCAATCACATTCGATGGTTGCATTTTATTGTGCGCAGACTCCGTTTTATGGAAACCAAATGGTCACTGGGGTGATGGATACTAACATACACATATATACAAGAAGTATGTATATTTTGCTTTTATTTACTTTCTTAAAGTGCAATACCCAATGGACTTTTCCTGTCACAAATGTGCTGGACAACAAAAGGCAAAACTGTCAAATTAAGTTTGACCCTCAATGAAACTGAAAGTGGGTGATATTCTTAAATAATCATAAGATTACGCGGAGGGTTTATTGTCGGCATACGAACTTATTGAGAGGGCATTTAGCGAAAAAGAATAAAAGAAAATGTTTTTTTAGAACTAAGTTTAAGAAAATATAATAAATTTATCAATGAAGTTAGTTTTCGCATCCATTTTGTGCGTTTTTTCTTTTTAAATAGTTATGGTTCTTCCGCTGACTTTATCGTCACTTCCATAAAATTCCTTCCACTTTAATTAATTTTCTCTCCATTTTATGTTTTCCTAGATTATAGGATCAAAATAAGGTGTTAAAATAAAAACGAGAAAGGCAAAGCTAACTTCGTCTGTACCGAAGTTTTGATACACTTGAAATAGCTTGTCTCAACGGTTAGCGACTTCGACCAAACTTCGCAGATCAGCTTAAAAACATTACATTTTACCCATGACCGTGTTTGAGAGCAGTAATATTGAGAACTAACCAGTTTTTCTCACTAAAACCTATTTTTCGAACGAACATTTGTATGGCAGCCACAAGAAGTAGTCATCCGATCCGGGCGGTTCCGACATATTAGCAGCGTGCAGTAAAAAGAAGACTCTGTGCAAAGTTTCAGCTCGATAGCTCCAAAACTGAGGGACTAGTTCGCGTAGAAACAGACAGACGGACAGACGGACAGACGGACGGACGGACAGACGGACGGACAAAGCTTAATCGACTCAGCTCGTCATGCTGATCAAGAATATATATATTTTATGTGGTCGGAGATGATTCCTTCTATGCGTTGCAAACTTCTGGGCAAAATTATAATACACTTTTCAAGTGTATAAAAATAAGAAGCAATAATGCAGTGAAGGTTTTTTTAAACGGTAACGCTGAGTACACATTTTTCATATTGCAATGCTCACGAAATTACATTTGACAACCCGCATCAGTCATAAAATTTAAGAGATTATAATCTATAGACTAAAGACATGCAAGTAAAAATTTTTGAAAGTTTTTTTGTTTTATTTTCAATTTTTTTTTAAGGTTTTAGGTAAAATTATAGACCTCCGGCCTCCTCTCCAAAAATTATTAAACAAATGATTTTCGATAAACCGAGTATTATTAGAAATTTTAATGCAATATTATTGCGGGGGTCATCCTTTCGCTTTTCGCGAAAAAAAAAATGTGAACGACCCCTACTCCTTGTATAGGTTCCCCTTTGACCAAAGAATTCCATCGATGGACCGCGAACTATTAAGAATTATGATGCAATAAAATTGAGCCAGTCAGCCATAGTTTCTTTCTGTCATTAAATTTCAAAATTTAAAGTTGATCTTTGCACAAAATGTTTAAAATACGCAGATTGAGTGGTCTTAAAAAAGGATTTATCAAATAATTATCGATGAAAAAGTGTTTTTCAAAAACTACCTATCTATCGGGATGTAAAAATCAAATTGCCAATTTGCGTAAAACGTTCAATATTTCGAATATATACACAAATATCGTTTCCACCAGAAAACAGAACAGAAAAACGAATGTTGTCATTTAAGTTAAATTTTCGGAGGTGAAATATGGGAAAAGGGAGCCCCGCAGGCAACAATTTTTTAATAGCATGAAAGAGTTTAAAAGTGTCTGTCCGCAATCCGCGTACAATAACCATTGAACTTGGAAATGGTAATGGTAATATAATTTTAGAGGTAAGTCGTTAAAATAATTTATTTATTTGACATTTGATGAATTTGTAAACATTTTTTGAAAAAGAAACCATGGATGACCCTATTTAGTTGCATGATATTTTTCATAATTCACAATCTATTATAGGAATTATATTTATATTTTTCTGAAAGAAGGCAGGATTACTTGATAACAGGTTGTATTCCTTTTTAAATTATTTCGTTTAAAAATGAAGACAAGTTTTTCAGATTTTTTTCTCTGTTCGACTTCGTCCCCTTTAATTCTGATTTTGAACTCAATGGGGTGGATTGATCACCCAAAAACCCCCACCCACTATCTACGCCACTGGATCAAATCAATCCGAAGCGGTTGCGAAAACAACGTAATCCCTGACATTGTTGACCAGATCAGAAAAATTAGTTGATCCGACTTTTTTACTACTAAAAAAGATTACAATAATCACACGGTAATCTTTGAGCAAAAAATTCGAGCCCAATTTAATCCCCAAGCTGGATCATTTATTTTTAGATTAACTTAAGGACATCCGATCCTTATACACTTCAAAGACCACATCAGTTTTGGTTTATTTAAGACTTCTGAAAAACAAAGAAATATAAAAATGTTTGAACTCAACTGGGATTCGAACCTACGACCATGCGTACTAAAAACGAATGGAATGGCATCTCCTCGCACACCACCATCAGCATCTGTTGTCGCATCACGTCGAAATGTAAACGTCGCGCATAGTAAAGTGAAATGCTGCTTGGGCAAAAGGCAAAGACTACACGACATTAGAGAATCAGCTTATTTTAAAATAATTTCTACATTTTTCTTGCAGCAATCTGAATACCGCACGAACGGTTAGGTTTTTCTACATTACCGTTTGGATATTGAAATCCAACATGAGCGTGTTGAAATTGTAATCGAAAAATGTAGTTCTAAAATCAGTACTGAGTTCTTATATTCTTCATGTAGCAAACTGCTTGTCTCAATTGGCATATGTGGGTTTTTAAAGTAACGTGACGATTTACAAATTCTTTACACTAAATGTTGGAAATCTACACGAAACGATTATTATGAAAAGATATGAATTAGGAGAACATGCACTGGAGAATGGATGGAAAGAAAGATTCATAAAAGAAGTCACAGCTGACATTTACTGCTACCTTATTATATATTTCCACCAGTTCAATCGCATCGAGCTAATGGGAAAATGGAACTTACCTTCAACAGAAGAATCGACACGAAAGTTGATCCTGGTAATAAACTTAATGCTCCTATTTCAAGAAATAATCATGTGCATATACATATATATATATGGGAATCATGCGTTGCGGACGTTACATTTGTACGCAAATTTGCTTGTTAAAATTTACACAGCTGGCGTTTACATTGGTATATTTAAATGATTTTTTTTTGGCAAAATGCAGTTCTTTGGGAGTACTTTCAAACTCAATTTAAAGTAAAAGGTTATCTGTTTCTGAAAAAAAGTTATGCTTGTTTAAAGTTCCGTTGCGGACGTTACAAAAAATGGAAGTCGACCTTGAGGCTTATGTTCATTTCCACATTTTTTAGCGAATTTTGCATAATAAACAAAAAATGTCTGAATAAAAAAAATTAAGTGGAATAAACAAAAATTTCAACCCAGCTTTCAAAGGAATGATAAGTCGTCCCGTTAGTAAAAAATTTTAAATTTTGGTCTGTTGCGTACTTTACGTTGCGGACGTTACACTTTTTCAATTAAGCCAAACTGTGTAAACATAATTTTATTTTTCATCCGATTGACTTGAAACTTGGTTTGTAAGCATAGTACGCAGAATAATTCGACACGTGTTTTGCCGATTTTGAAAAATCCGCCTACAAGGAAAGCGGCCGGAAAATTTTGTACGGAAAAATAAATTGTTTTTCATCCGATTGGCTTGAGAGTCGGTTTGTAAGGATATAACACGAAACATTTTAAAATGTAATTTGCCCATGTCGTAAAATCTGCCCCCAAGCGGGAAAATACCCGGAAAATTTAGCATGAAAAAATATTGTTCATTCGATTGGCTTGAAACTCGGTTTGTAAGGATTAAATTCGAATACATTTGTGATTTCATTTTCCGATGATGGAAATACCGATTTTGATAGTTTGCCTTCGATATTTATCAATTATTAATATTAATATTATTTAAACACACTTTTTTGTTATTTTAAGGTTATGTTTTTCAGATTATCGAAAACCTACAGCAATTCAAAGCTCAGATTCACATTCAGCAGGCAAAAATTCCATTATAAACATCTATTTCCACCTCATAATATTACAGAATTTTTTTTGAGGACGTCACACATAATAAAATGTTTAATAAAGGTTTTTTTCATTAGATTTAAGGGGCATAAAAACTCTGTTTATAAGGCCGCTTTGAAAAACCAAATTATTAAAATTCATTCTGTTAAATTAAAAAAACCCTACATACACACAGTAAACCGATTTTTAGTTTAAATTTTTTATATACAGTAGATATCTTACAAATATAATGAGTACCTTAAATTAAAGAAAATGAAACAAAGTTTAAGTTTAGCTAAACTCAAAATATTGAAACGACTGTTTTTACCATTTTTTTTACCAATAAAAAAACCCTTTTTTCAAGAATTAGTATAGAAAGAGGTAGGTGTAGATATGCATCTGCCAAGAACAAACAAACCACCGTAGAACAATATTAATTACATTGAAGCTTGAAGCTTGAATATGTATCCTATTATTCTATTAAAAAACCTTTGGATTTTTGACAATTTTAAATTTCTGCCCTTGGTTTACAAATTTTCGGACTAGCCCATATATAGTGTCATCCATTATTTATTAGTTATTTTGGTATCCAGGCCAAAGACCGCAAATTTTCCCGCCAAGCCCCATCCATTGAGTGCAAAATATTCTGTGCGCGTTACGGTCCGCTTAACTAAGCTCAACCCAGACTTGTCTCTATGCCAACAAAGGCCGGGTGCCAGTCTTTATGTTTGCCCTCGACGTCCACCGCTCCAGAGTTGATGCCAGACACAGCGCCATAATCAATGCCCAAAGTGCCGACGGACCGACTGATATTTACATTTACCTGTGAAATGTGTTGCAAGCGCTGTGTTTCTGAAGCCGCGAGGCACTTCCTTAAAGCTGGGGCAGAGGCTGCTAAGTGAGTGGACAAACAACGCGTGCTAGGTCGTACGACTAATCTAAATTTTTTTAAAGACAGTCACTCAATTGTTCTAAGCAGTGTGCAAGTGGAATAAATAAGACTGACACCCATATTTAGGATCGCTGGAGGTTAAATTAAAACTAAGTAATAAGCTCGTGAACACCAGGATGTCACTATCCTGCTGCGCAGTTTTTGCAAGGCATACCTTTAAGCTTGGTACGGAGATACTTGCGAAAAGTGTGCGAAATCTCTGCACATTATTTCGTCGATAGCAAGTGCGAAATATATACTTGTTTTGTTTTCAAATTTAACTTGGCGAGAAAATTTAAACTAATTAACACCGAATAGTTATGGTGGCCTTTAATGATGCAATAGTTGCTTCAATAGCTTTATTTGATTTGTAAGAAGCGATAGTGAAGGCACCTAGAATTCGATAGTCCTAGGTTAATCCTTCCCCCTGGAGGCAGATGTAAAACGTAAATAAATCGCAAATAATTTGCTCCAATAAGCAATTGGTGCTCTTTAGGTACGACTAGGGAACGGGCTAAATCGGATGTTTTGGCCAAGTTGTATGACTTATAATGCAACGGCATAGATAAGAAGATGTTGTCCACGACTTGCGGCAACAAAGAAGCCCCAAGTCTGACCATTGAAAAGTTCTGCAGCTCATCCGTTCGACATACGGGGTCGCCGTTCTTCAAATTCCTCATCATCAGCCCTTATATGAGGAGCTAAGGTTCTTAAAAAGAGAATAAAATACGCACACATTCCTTTTGCCGACAAGTTGGTCAAAAACGACATGAGTGGAGCTAACTACCACTTCACATCGCTGCCTCCTTGAGTAGCGATGGATGCTCCACCACCACTTTCACTGTTGGTGTGCCTAGGACGCCGCCAGCGAATGCTGTCCTTTAACGAAGCCCAAGCCGCGTTGCAATGATCTCCGAATAAAAATATGAATAGTGAATAGCATAATTAAACTCAATAAATATCTATACTTTCTTAAATAATTTTTGTCAAGCCGCTATCATAATGCTGTTTATGGATAAGCTCGGGCCACCTTCTCCTCCAATGAAAAGTTGTTCTGCATTTTAAAACTCCGCGCCACTACACTTGTAAGTAAATTTGTGTCTACCGCCATGTAGAGTACGAAAAATATGTTTTACATGTATTTCACACCTTCGAAATCATCTCTAACTATCACGTGACACGTTGACGTCGGGTGGCAATGCTGTAATATCGCTGTAATCGGGGGTGCCACAGAAATCACTAGCGATTTTCGTATAAAAGCTGGTATTTTATATTAAAACTGCTCGAATTTTTACGTGAAGAGGCACCAAATAGCACGCCTACTAGATTAGATGGATAAAATAAAGCAAATTGAAACCGACTATACAAAGCCAAGTAGATTTGAGTAGTTGATTCCAGGGATCGTAACAGTTATAATTTTTAAAATAAAAATTATTTCTAAGAATTATTTTTATTATAAAAATTTAAAATAACACCTTTTTTTAATTTTTATTAGTAAAAATTGAAAATAAGAGTTATTTTTAAATTTTAATTTTAAAAATTGAAAATAAAAATTTATTTTAAATATCTTTTGAACCAGGCGCTGCATTTTTGAAATAGAAATATCTGTGATCTATGTTTCAATACCTTTCCATTGATACATCAAATGTCCTTGGAGGATCAATATTAAGGATACCAAAATTTACCGATTCAGTGCCGCTTTTTATACATATCGCTCACTTACTTCAAGTCTGTCATAACTTAAACAAGTGAGAAAGTTGGCTAAGCCCAACTGTAACATAATCTCCATAACCGTATAAAATTACGCTGACTTATTTCAAGAATGGCATAACTCAAAAATTCAATATTTGACTAAATGATGTAGAAATATTTGCTGTGTTTTGTACTAATTTGTGCAAAATTTTCAAATTGATGTATCTTAAACTTTCCATGTGAGATGAGAATATGTCGTAATATCATTTGTACGTTCATTTTCATATTAATGCAAGAGCATCATATCTCAGTGGTCCTGCAGTCGTTATAACACATACATACTTCGGCTTTCAGTTAAAACATATTTTTCCTGCTGCTGACTGTGAAAATATGATGGCGAAGCGATTGCACCTATAGGATAATTGATGTCTAATTAATTTAGTTCGAATTTGGCTATCAAACAAGGAAGACTTCCAATATTTCGTTTATTTCGTCTTAGCGTTGACATTTCATTTGAGTGTAGACGCACCACAGATGGACCCAGTTTCATCTCAAGTGCAACTCGAACGAGAAATAGAACTGGATTTTAAGATGGAGTCTATGTATCTATTTCGCAATTTGCAAACATTAAATATACGTGTTTTTTATACACGTATGGAATACATCTTTTGATCGGTCCGTATCTATTGAATTTACCTTTCCAAGTCGAACCTTTTACAGAATTTCAGAGGTTTTCAGCCTTGGTTCAGAGTCATTGCTTAGAAATGGCGAAAGCTATGAACTGAAAACTTTTTGTGTAGGCTGGTACTATAAAGCAAGCCGAACCAGCAGGCTAAACCAGTTCAAAAGTGAAAAATGTTCATCATAGCTCGTCACCGGTTAAAAGTTGATATGTTTTCTGAGGTAATCACAAAGAGTTCTTTTTATACCCGTTACTCGTAGAGTAAAAAGGGTATACTAAAGTCGTGCAAATGTATGTAACAGGCAGAAGGAATCATTTCCGACCATATAAAGTATATATATTCTTGATCAGCATCAATAGCCGAGACGATATAGACTTGTCCGTCTGTCCGTCCGTCCGTCCGTCCGTCTGTATGAACACCTAGATCTCAGAGATGGTAAGAGATAGAGGTTTGACATGTATGGGACAAATGCTTCTTTTATCTGCACGCAGATCAAGTTTGTTTCAAATTTTGGCCACGCCCCCTCCCGCCCCCGCAATTCGGAAAAAAGTTTTATCTCCTACAGTTTTAAAGATAGAGGATTCGTACCTTCAAGAGATAGTTAGTAATTGACAAAATGAATCGATTTGCTGAAGAAATGATAAAGATCGGATGAACGGTTCTCAAGTTATAAACAAAAAAGTGAACCAAGCCCTCACCGCTACCACCCTAAAAAATGTTGCATACTTTTAGGATGGTCCCACCAAGTAACGCGGGAACACTGTTAAACATGTTTTTTCATGAGTAACGGGTATATCGAAGTCGGTTAGAGCCGACTTTAACTTACGCTCTCGTTTTTAACTTATAAAGTCTTCTTTAAGTTTTCGTTTGGGTTTTGCTGCTTAATAGGACACCGGTTAAGTTCGGTTTATGAGCACGAATTAGCGGTTTGGTTTATTTTGGTTCGGCTTACAGTTTGCTTCTGTAGTGTTGTCAAAATTTCATGCATACATAAACTGTGGGACTGAAACACTGATCTACATTTTAATTTTGCAGGGCTTGACCAACTTTCTTAATTGTTTGAGTTATGACAGACTTGAAGTAAGTGAGCGATATGTATAAAAAGTGGCACTGAATCAATAAAAAATTTTGGTATCTTTTATATTGATCCTTCTAGGACATATGATGTATCAATGGAAAGGTATTGAAACATAGATCATAGATATATACTTCTACTTCTAAAATGCAGCGCCTAGTTTTAAAGATATTCAAAATCAATTTTTATTTTCAATTTTTAAAATACAAATTGAAAAATAACTCTTATTTTCAATTTTTAAATAAAAATAAGAGTTATTTTTCCACTTTTATTTTAAAAATTGAAAATAAAAGTTTATCCTGATTTTGGATTACTCACTCAAAATTCGGACATGGGGTGTCTCCAAAGGGGTCTAGGACACTTATTTGGCTTTGATTTTTTCAAAGTCCATAACTCTTATTTGCGATCCCTGGTTGATTCCAAATCGCTCAAATTCCCCATCTGATCTAGTAGGCGTGTTTTTTGGTGCCTCTTCACATATAAATTCGAGCGGTTTTAATATGAAATACAAGACATTATATGAAAATCGCTAGTGATTTCTGTGGCACCCCCGAATATGCCAATTTCGCTCGTGAACTCACTAAGAAAAAAACGACCATTCAAAATTCAGCACAAGTGTGCTCCTATTTGAACGATCTCGTTCGTGAATTATCGTTCACAAGACAAACCCGACGTTCACGAGAAAGCACCACTAAAAAGCTTTCTTACTAAAACTGGCACAAATCACAACAGAAACGCGAAAATGGCGCATTGTGAAATGTTTTACATTCTAGAATAATTATTAATATTTAAAAACAAAAAAAAAATACAAAATAAGCAAAAACACAAAAAAAAATCTTCGGGTACACGCTGACTCGAGCTCTTGGTTTTTCCACTCAAGTAAAACATTCAGGGCAAAGCCTTTAACAAAAAGCTTTCAGTCACTTTGGTGAGCTTTGGCTTTGCCTTAATAATGCAGTTCGCCGCAATGTCTCGAGCGAGGTCGGTGGCCGTGATGGTAGCGAAGCCGACTCTTGCACTAACCAGTGCAAGGTTATGAGTTTCGATCCCTAGAGAAAAAAGACAAAGTCAATAAAATAAAAAAGAGGAAGTCAGAGAGAGAACTAATTTAATTATGAAATGTTAAATAAATTTACTTTTGAAAAAAAGAAAATCATTTAAAAACATTTTTTTTTCAGCGTTTATTTTTCGAGCCCAAAATGTTCTTAAATCATGCCCAAGCCGTTCATAAAGTGAGCCCAAAATGGTCATAGTATGACACCCGCTGTTCACGGTTAACGAAAAAGCGGGATTACTCTACTTTTGTCAACGAATGGGCTTGATTTTGGTAGATTTAGAACGAAGTTTTTTCTGAGTGCTCCTACCAACTCATGAAATAGCAACTTGCGAAATTCGTGCGAAATCATTTATTTTTATATGGATTTTTTCATTTCGAGAATATTTCGCGAGCCTTAGGCAGTAGACGAACTTGTTATTTTATTATTATCGAGACTATGCATTCAAAATGGTATACCTTCGCGAAAAATAATAGTCAAATTAAAACAAGTGAGAAAGTCGGTCAAGCCCGACTATAACATACTCTGTACCCGGTGTATATGCTGAATGCGTCACTGCCACTGTGTTCATCTCTTAGTTCTCTCTCTCTCTCTCTCTCTCTCTCTCTCTCTCTCTCTCTCTTTGATGCATGCAAAGCGGTGTTGTTTGCGTGTGCGTGTGAGGCGTCTATATTAAACTTTTTATACTCTGTACCGAAGGTACATAGAGTATATTAAGTTTGTGCAAAAGTATGTAACATGGAGAAGGAATTATTTCCGACCCTATAAAGTATATATATTCTTGATCAGCATCAGCAAACAGTGGCAGTGACGCATTCAGCATATACACCGGGTACAGAGTATGTTATAGTCGGGCTTGACCGACTTTCTCACTTGTTTTTCTCATAACTTGAGAACCGCTCATCCGATCTTTATCATTTCTTCAGCAAAAAGATAGATATTAATAATGACTAACTATCTCTAGAAGGTACAAATCATCTAACTACAAAACTGTGCGAGATATGACGTTTTTTCGATATTGCGGGGGCGGGAGGGGGCGTGGCAAAAATTGAAAATAAACTTGATCTGCCTGCAAGTATAAGAAGCATTTGTCCCATACATGTCAAACCTCTATCTCTTACCATCTCTGAGATCTGTTTGTTCATACGGACGGACAGACGGACAGACGGACGGACAGACGGACAGACGGACATGGCTATATCGACTCGGCTGTTGATGCTGATCAAGAATATATATACTTCATAGGGTCGGAAATTATTCCTTCTCCCTGTTACATACTTTTGCACAAACTTAATATACTCTATGTACCTTCGGTACAGAGTATAAAAATCTAAAAAGCCATTTGTTGTAACTTTAAGTTCAAATTACTACAAATATCGAACTGATGGACCATTGCTGAAAATAGATTCGTGTTCAGCACACGAAAATCATCATCTAGAATCACCACCAACCCTTCAATATTGTGTACCTTGTTGCCTACTACAGCCAAAGTCTGTCAAATCATCCAACACATGATACATCTATAACAGGTAGGTATGTCGATGAGCAGTGCAACAGGAACCCACTATATGGAAATCCCGTCGGCTTACCAAAAAAATTCGTGCGCACACAAACTTTTTAAATCAAGTGACAGCAACACACTGAAACTTATAGTATCTATGTATCTGTAGCGTTGGGATAAAACCGAAATAAAATTAAAATTAAAAAAATATGGTTAAATAATTAAACTTAAATTATAATAATAATAATAATAATTTAATTTAATAACTTAAATTTAAATTTAAAGCTCCGTACCTGTCATAGCTATATAGTGAACCAATACCAACTCGCTATTCAATCTCCGTTGGCGCCATCTATGTGACAACAACTGGGTTATGGGTTGTCAAGTTATACTTCATGAGTGCCGCGAAAATACTCTTAAATTTTACATATTGTTTTTGAAGAACATGACTTAAGTTTCAATTATAATTTAAACATTCTTCACAAAACATAGAACACAATTACGGTCACATTATCATTATCCTCTAATATAGCTATCATATACATATGAATATGGATATTTCACGGCATTCATATCTTGGTTTGCAGGTCACTTGTGGTTATTTGATCTCTTATAGCTTCTGGATTTTCTCCACAGCATTAAATTCAATGTGGTAAAACATATCTCTGCCAGAAAAATGTACTGAGCGGAGATATGACGCTATGCCTCTTAAAATGTGTGCACCAGTGAACCGAACGATACCTTAATTCTTCATCCAATTTCTTTGTTATTTATAAGTTTGTAAAAGATCCAACACTGCACCAAATACTGTATTATAAATTAGTATAGTAGCTAGTATAGTAGCTGAACCCGCCGCGACTTTTTCCGCGTCCAAGATTTTAACAAATTGTCTTGTTTTATCTTGTAGACAGATTTTCAGATTTGTAGATAGACTTTCAAATTTTTGTTTTGAATTACTCGTAATACCCACCATTCTGGTGTGAACTAGGATATTTTTGATCGGGCGAAAAATAACGGAGCTAGAACCAATAGAATGAGAAAAAAAGTAGATTTTCGAAATTTTGACTTTGAAACAAAATAACTCTGATATTTATTGACCGATCCAGAATTTCCTAGTTCACACCAGAATTACATCATTTCTTAACAAAACCTCGTTTTCAGTTTTACCTTCAGACAATCCGTTCTCAAAATTTTTTTTGCAACCATGGGCCTAGGTTTTAAATTTTTGCTTAACTTTGAACAGGAATACAACAACAACCGGAAGAACAAGAAAAAAAATTTATAAATTTAATAGTTTGTGTGTAATTTAGTTTTTTGAAAACCTTTAAAAAATGACACCGGAAGGTATACACTACCCTTAAATGAAAATGTCTGTACTGTTTTTCAAAATATTCTCCATAAGAATTTATACACTTTTCCTTTCGCTCAAACAAATTTTCGAAGCACGTTTTCAACTACATTTTTTGAGCGATTGTCAAATTATGCGAACAAACCTTTTTTATGGCTATATGCTCATGCAAAATCTTACATATGCTGGTAGAACTAATATTTAGGGATGCCTCAATCTCTTCTTCGTAGTTCTTTTCAGTTTACGCACAGCTTTGATGTTTTCTGGCACAACAACCGATTTTGGACGACCTTCATTTAATTCGTAGCTGAGCGAATTACGACCACGATTGAATTCACAATGCCAACGATATACAGTGATTTTTGATTCTGCTGTAATGCCATAAAAACACCTGAGTTCATCGACACTCTCTTGTTGAGATAACCCACGTCGAAAGTTGTGAAAAATAATTCAACGAAAACCTTCTCTTGAAATTTCCATTTTAAAGCCAAATTAATTCTTTTAACTCACTTTAAACAACACAAATAGATCTAGCACATTATAACATTGTGAGACCGTGTATGCTCAAAAATGTCAGACTTAATTTTTGTATTTCCAAATTTTAGCTATTGACATTAGTGTCACCAGATCTCGACATAAAAAACGTTCAGTACAGAGATTCAAAAGGTATGATTGCAGAAAATTACTGCCAAAACCAGAAGTCAGCTTTAGCTAAAAGGGAATTTACACAGCTATTGCTGTGTTATAAGTAAACCAAATACTTGTGCGCACATTTCAATGCCCTCCTGTGCAAGACTTAGGTAGTTGTGCGTTATTCTGTCACGCACTTTACTTGTTTTTTCATATATTATTGTGTAGCATTCAAATATTTTGACTCCACGTTGTTAAATAAATGAAAGAGAAACAAAACAACAAAAATAACAATTCGACACCGGAACAGATAGCCCGGTGCCCTAGAATCGGGTGCGTCGTCTTCTATAGTCGCCGCCGCCTTCAAAACCATTGGACAACATGCAAAGCCAAAATCACACATTTCGCTCGATTTGCATTTGCTTGTGACGCGGGAACCTGTGAGAGCCATGATTTATGGCGTTCAGTCGACGCGAGTTCCAAGTTTTTAGTTTCTGTTTGAGGTGTGAAACTGTCTGGGCAAGCATTTATGTAGCCTTGCAGAGCTACTGTTTCCTATTACGCTTTTGCATCTGCTCGATAATGAAATTAAAAATGGCCACCATATCACGCACTCCACCACCACCACCAACTCGGCGAAATGTTCGTCTGGGGGGTGGCACCGGACGTTTTGATACTTATGGCGAGAAAATGGAAAATTCGATGCTGCCATAAACATTTATTGCTACTTTGGGAAAACTCGATTACAGACGCTGGGGAAGCACACAGACTCGGGCATTGCACGGTCGCCATTTTATGAGTCGCGCCTGGGCACTTATGGCATCATCAGGGCACAGCACGGCCGTCCACATCCACCACATGGCTCTCCAGGCGTTCTCGTAAAACGGATTTTGCGCTTAGTCAGGATGCGTGCGGCAGTTTTATGGTCCGCTCCATCCTCCATTCACCATTGATGCCTGCACTCGGAAAATGTATACAGTTTTCTTTTTATAACTTTTTGCGCTCCATTGCGCCTGCAGCCTCCGCTGGCGGCAATAAAATGCAGAAATGTTCGCAACCATAAAAGTTTATGGGGGTGCACCCAAATTGGGTTTGCACATCACAAAGGGAGGGTGCAAAGAAAAGCTGATGATCATGCAATACTGTTTTCAAATCGAAAGAGAAACTTGTCAAAACTCCAAGTCGGAAAAAAGTACACAGAATGAACACATATATAGCATTTTCAATATTCACCATGTTCTGGCTGTTGGTCGCTCTCGTGGGCTGGATCGTAGCCAGTCGATATAAAGAACGTGAACTAATCCGATGCTGTGTCCTGCTCACAGCTATCTGCTGCTGGCTGATCTGGTTAATTGTCTTCCTTATGCAATTGAATCCCCTTGTTGGACCACGGGCCGATCAAAAAATTATCTTTGCCATTATGAGCTATTGGGATAACTCGTACATCCATGACGATGAAGATCCGTAATCTACTACTAAATTTGTACATGCATTTTGATTGAACAGAATATATTTCTTTATATAAATCAACCAAGTAGGGGAGATACTCGTTGTGGATTGTTTTAAATAGTGTAATACCCCAACATTCTGCTAAGCGTGACAAAATTCAGTATTCGTGGGCCCGCGCTTAACTTGGTCTGCATACAAAATCACAAACGTTCTAGTTGAACTTATATGGCTAAAAACATGTTTAATTAACTAGCTAAACATGGATTGGCTTTAAATATACTGGCCTAAATAAGAAATCCCTAATTTTAAGTTTTCCCGAAGAAAATTAGCAGTCGGATTTTTTTCACACCTGCTGAGGGTATACTAAAATTGTAAACATGTTTGAAGCGCATTGAAGGAAGCATCTCCGACCACATAAAGTATATATATTTCATCTTGATCAGCATGAAAAGCTGTTTGTGCTCATCTTGACTCCACAGTTCTCGGTTTTTTCCATTTGGGTCAAAGTTAGAGGATCTAAGTAGAATTTTATCACGTCCCCTACCTCCCCCGCAAATTAGAATAATAATTATATCTTCCACAGTTTCGTTCGTACCTCCACAAAAAATTGGGCAAAGATCGGAAGAATGAAAGTCATGTTATGGGCAAATTAAAGTTCGGTATCGCAGCTCTGCTTTCTGCTAATACATATAGCGTATACTTTCGCAGGTACAGAGCTTGACCGATTTTCACTACCTGCTATTACACTGTGCAACACTAAAAAGTTGATACGGTCGAGAGCAAAAAAATTCCTAAAGGGTATGATGGTAGTACAAAAACCGCCGCTGGGTTTGGTCTGGTTAGCTGCCGTTTTCTATTTATTGCACAAGAAGTTGGCTTCCCTCTATTTTTTGAGTTAAAAAATGTGTCACAGTGTTATTGTTGAAATTGGAGGGTGGAATGGAAGTTTCAATTTTCGAAATATTTCTAAGTACGAAACATCAACAGAATTGGGAACTACTCTCTAAGTTTTACTTTAGGCTGTGGATCGTTGATCATATTAAATATTTAATCATCATATCTTTATAAAAGACTAGCTGATCTTCCCAACTATTCTTCAATATCGTGTTTTATTGTAGATAGCGAAGCGTCAATACCATTATTTGTTGGTTGGTATCCATCTAAATCTTTATTTTTATACCCTTGGAGAGGGTATATTAAAATTGTCCGGATGTTTGTAACGCACAGAAGGAAGCATCTCCGACCACATAAAGTATATATATTCTTGATCAGCATGACGAGCTGAGTTGATATAGCCATGTCCGTCTGTCCGTCCTTCCGTCTGTCCGTCCGTCCGTCTGTTTCTATGCTATCTCCTCCGTCAGTTTTAAAGCTATCGTACGGATGAATATATCGTATAGCTGCCACATAAAAAACTGGCAGGAATATATCATGCTCCAATGGTATATAAACTTCGGTCGTGCCGAAGTTAGCTTTCCTCTATTTTTATACCCTGTACCCATTAAAAATGGGTAAAAGGGGATAATGAAGTTGTGGAAATGTATGTAACAGGGAGAAGGAAACATCTCCGACCCTATAAAGTATATATATTCTTGATCAGCATCAATAGCCGAGTCGATTTAGCCATGTCCGTCTGTCCGTCTGTCCGTCCGTCCGTCTGTCCGTCTGTCCGTCTGTCTGTATGAACACCTAGATCTCAGAGATGGTAAGAGATAGAGGTTTGACATGTATGGGACAAATGCTTCTTTTATCTGTACGCAGATCAAGTTTGTTTCAAATTTTGTCCACGCCCCCTCCCGCCCCCGCAATTTGGAAAAAACGTTATATCTCCCACAGTTTTGAAGATAGACGATTCGTACTTTCTAGAGATAGTTAGTCATTAGCAAAATAAATCGATTTGTCGAAGAAATGATAAAGATCGGATAAACGGTTCACAAGTTATGAGCAAAAAAGCAAACCAATCCCCCACGCTACCACCTCTCCCACCCTAAAAAAAATGTTGCATATTTTTCGGATGGTCACCCTAAGGAACGCAGGAGCACTGTTAAACATGTTTTTTCATGAGTAACGGGTTTATCGAAGTCGGTTAGAGCCGACTTTAACTTACGCTCTCGTTGTCAATTGTACAGGGTATATTGAAGTCGGGCTACTCGACTGCAACGGTCTTACTTGTTATACCCTGTACCCATTAAAAATGGGTAAAAGGGGATAATGAAGTTGTGCAAATGTATGTAACAGGGAGAAGGAAACATCTTCGACCCTATAAAGTATATATATTCTTGATCAGCATCAATAGCCGAGTCGATTTAGCCATGTCCGTCTGTCCGTCTGTCTGTCCGTTTGTCCGTCTGTCCGTCCGTATGAACAAACAGATCTCAGAGATGGTAAGAGATAGAGGTTTGACATGTATGGGACAAATGCTTCTTTTATCTGTACGCAGATCAAGTTTGTTTCAAATTTTGGCCACGCCCCCTCCCGCCCCCGCAATTTGGAAAAAACGTTATATCTCCCACAGTTTTGAAGATAGACGATTCGTACTTTCTAAAGGATGGTCACCCTAAGGAACGCAGGAGCACTGTTAAACATGTTTTTTCATGACTAACGGGTTTATCGAAGTCGGTTAGAGCCGACTTTAACTTACGCTCTCGTTGTCAATTGTACAGGGTATATTGAAGTCGGGCTACTCGACTGCAACGGTCTTACTTGTTTTTACTACGTTTATGCTATGCTCATTTTGCAAAGTCAATTAATGAAAAGGGTCCGAAAGTGCTGCCTTAAAACACCATTTCATGAATTCGACTTACTCACGAAAGTTGACTATGAATTCGCAACTTACGTTGCGTTGGTGCTGCCAGATCTTTAATTTTCTCATATATGATTTTGCACTTTAAGAAAATAAAAATTTTTGTCGGGCACCTCAATTAATCTGCGGTTTCAACCTTTTTGTACTCTTGGAGAGGGTATATTGAAATTGTCCGGATGTTTGTAACGCAAAGAAGGAAGCATCTCCGACCATATAAAGTATATATATTCTTGATCAGCGTCTGTCAGTCTGTTTCTATGTTATCTCTTGACTTATATGAAAACGTCACGGAACCTCGTATTTATAAGTTCTCTTTCACATAATTTCAGCAAGTTTTATGAAAATCGGGCAACTATATAGTAAAGATGCCATACAAAAGATAGGTCTGAAAAAAATTGTTAGTATAAAAAGCTTTTGGTTCTTAATCCCAAACTCGTTATTGATCAATATTATATGCTAACACACAATTCTGTCAAGTCTGATCCAAATATAGCTGCCATAGGAACGATCGGTCGAAAAAATAGTTCTAGTGAGAAAAACTTTTTTGTTTGGCAATGGTAACGATCTTTCGAACTTTCCCGCACATTGTGTTTTGTTGGCACAAATGTTGATATATTAGGATCACACAAACACTAAATTGTTTACACTTCAGCGAAACTACGTATTCTGAAAAAAGCCCAATGATGAGGCTTCAAAATAAAGTTGGTTGCAACATTGTCCGATTCGATTACCTAACGAGAAGGCCAAGCTAAGTTCGTCTTTGCCGAAGTTTTTATACCCTTGGAAATGTTTTAATACATCAGAGTTTAAGAACGCCAGCATTAAAACAAATTTCCGCCGACAAAGGGTATATAAAGTGTAAATGTATGTAACAGGAGAAGGAATCATTTCGACCATATAAAGATACTTGATCAGTCAATAGCGAGACGATATAGACTTGTCCGTCGTCCGTCCGTCCGTGTCCGTTGTCTGTATGAACACCTAGATCTCAGAGATGGTAAGAGATAGAGGTTTGACAGTATGGGACAATGTTCTTTTATCTGCCGCAGATAAGTTTGTTTCAATTTGGCCACGCCCCTCCGCCCGCAATTTGGAAAAAACGTTATATCTCCTACAGTTTTAAAGATAGAGGATTCGTACCTTCTAAAGAAGGTTAGTAATTAGCAAAATTTGCCGAAGAAATGATAAAGATCGGATAAAAGGTTCTCAAGTTATAAGCAAAAAAGTGAACCAAGCCCTCCCCGCTACCACCCTAAAAAATGTTGCATACTTTTGGATGGTCACACTAAGGAACGCGGGAACACTGTTAAACATGTTTTTTCATGAGTAACGGGTATATCGAAGTCGGTTAGAGCCGACTTTAACTTACGCTCTCGTTATACACTTGAAAAGTGTATTATAATTTTGCCCAGAAGTGTGCAACGCATAGAAGGAATCATCTCCGACCACATAAAGTATATATCTTGATCAGCATGACGAGCTGAGTCGATTAAGCTTTGTCCGTCCGTCTGTCTGTTTCTACGCGAACTAGTCCCTCAGTTTTGGAGCTATCGAGCTGAAACTTTGCACAGTTTCTTTTTACTGCACGCTGCTAATATGTCGGACCGACCGGATCGGATGACTACTTCTTGTAGCTGCCATACAAATGTTCGTTCGGAAATGGATTTTAGTAAGAAAACTGGTTTGTTCCCAATATTACTGCTCTTAAACACGGTCATGGGTAATATGTAATGTTTTTAACGCACGAAGTTTGGTCGAAGTCTATTTCAAGCTATTTCAAGTGTATCAAAACTTCGGTACAGACGAAGTTAGCTTTGCCTTTCTCGTTTCTAAATAAAACCCACTTTTCGACCGCTAGTTCCTATGACAGCTATAAGATATAGTCATCCAATTTTGACCAAAACTTCCAAATCTGTATAAAAGCGTATAATATTAATAATCGCTGATGTGAGACACGTTAACATTAAAAACAAAAAAATTTTTCTCCTTAAAACCCATTTTCCGACTGATAGTTTCCATGGCAGCTATAAGATATAGTCATCCGATAAAAACAAAAAAGTTTTTCTCACAAAGACCCAATTTTCAACCGATAGTTCCTTTGGCAGCTATAAGATATAGTCATCCGATCCGGTCGGTTCCGACATATTAGCAGTGTGCAGTAAAGGGAAGACTCTGTGCAAAGTTTCAGCTCGATAGTTTTAAAACTGAGAGACTAGATTGCGTAGAAACAGACAGACAGACGGACGAACAAAGCTCAATCGACTCAGCTCGTCACCCTGATCAAGAATATATATAGTTTATAGGGTCGGAATGAATATTTCTATTCGTTGCAAACTTCTGGGCAAAATTATAATACCCTTTGCAAGGGTATAAAAATGGTTTAAAACTTTTTAGTACGGAGAATTTGATTTGTTACCTTGTCGTATATAAATATCGATTATAGAATCGATAGAGAAGCCCTTAACCTCGATTAAACTATACCTAAATAACAATGTTATTCGGCATGAGTGAGACTCGAAAATTTTACCAAAAAATTAAGCAATTAACAGAAGGTTTTAAGCCCAGAGTCGCACAATGCAAAGACGAACACGGGAATCTGGTCACCGATCCGCAAGTGGCGCTTAACAAATGGAGAAGCTACTTCTCCAACCTACTGGGAGGCCATGACGAACATGATGCCGCCTCTAGAGAAGTAGCGATGCCACCAATCGACAACATAGAGATAGACCCACCGACCCAACAGGAAGTCTGCTTAACCATACAAAGGCTAAAGAACAATAAATCACCAGGTGCTGATGAGCTGCCGCCTGAATTGTTCAAGGCTGGAGGGGAAGAATTGGTAAGGTGCAGGCACCAACTTCTTTGCCGTATATGGGTTGACGAAAGCATGCCCGGCGATTGGAATTTAAGTGTTCTATGCCCAATCTTTAAAAAAGGAGACCCTGCAGTTTGCGCCAACTACCGCGGGATTAGTCTCCTTCCCATTGCATATAAGGTTCTGTCGCGCATTATTTGTGAACGTCTTAAGCCGCTTATTAACACACTGATTGGACCTTATCAGTGTGGCTTTAGACCTGGTAAATCCACCACAGACCAGATATTCACATAACGACAAATCCTGGAGAAGACCTATGAGAGAGGCATCAACACACACCATCTATTTGTTGATTATAAATCAGCCTTCGACACGCCGATAAGGTCAAGGTTTTTTGAAGCCTTGTGTACCCTTGGTATACCAGCAAAGTACGTTCGTCTTTGCATGATGACGTTGAGAAGTACACAAAGCTCCGTCAAAATAGGAAAGAACCTTTCCGAACCATTTGATACCAAGAGAGGTTTTAGGCAGGGCGACACCTTATCGTGTGACTTCTTCAATCTACTGATGGAATATATACTGCGCCGGTGCCCACATGCCAACAGAACGGGCGCCTTTATTTATAAAGATCTAATGCTACTCGCATATGCCGATGATATCGACATCATCGGCAAAAACGAACGGGCGGTAAGCAGGGCGTTTTCAGAGATTGAGAGGCAGTCAGAACTGATGGGTTTGGCGGTAAATGAGGACAAGACGAAATACCTCGTATCCGCGGACAAAAAGTCCTTGCGTCTTGGACAATCTGTTACAATGGGAGAATACAACTTTAAAGTTGTAGAGGATTTTGTCTACCTCGGAACGACGATAACCAGCGACAACAACATCAGTCTGGAAATCCGACGAAGGATCACTCTTGCAAACCGATGCTACTACGGGCTAAGTAGAGAGCTCAAGAGCGGAGACCTCAAGCGAAGAACAAAATTAGCCCTATACAAGTCGCTTATCATCCCAGTCCTGCAATACGGCGCAGAAGCATGGACCATGACAGCAGCGGATGAAGCGGCGATTGGCGTGTTTGAACGAAAGATTCTTCGGAGGATTTATGGACCTTTAAAAGTTGGCGATGATTTCCGCATTCGAAATAATGACGAACTGTATGAGCTCTATGGGGACACCTGTCTGGTCAAGCGCATAAAGCAACAGCGGCTGCGCTGGTTAGGACATGTCACCAGGATGGACGAAGAAGCTCCAGTAAGGAAAGCTTATTATTCGAAGGCGGCTGATTACGGAGGAAGAGGCAGGCGGGGGAGACCTCGACTAAGATGGGATGACCAGGTTCGGGCAGACATTGCCAAGCTTGGTGTGACCAACTGGTCCCAGCTCGCACGGAGCAGAAGCGACTGGCGGACATTGATCGCAGCGGCCGAGACCGTCGAACGGTTGTGATGCATGCATCGGGCCAATCAAGAAGAAGAGAAGAATAACAACCGATGGGGAAACGAGTTCACACACTGCTACGCTAAAGTAAAGAATCAGGGAATCAAACCAAAACGTATTCCGGTTCCGGTTTCGGTTTCGGTAAAAGCTTTGCCTTTTTTTTCTGACCAACTTTCAACTACATATTCCTTATCTGAAAACGATTGGAAGCTCTGGAAAATTGTTGATTGATGGTATTAAGCTGTCTTGTGAAAATTTATATAGTCAAAGAAATTTGACGATCCCTTTACGACGCTGACTTTGTACACTTCTCTTGTCAGTCCGATTCCTGACTACGGCCAATATTTAACCCATCAAGGTAGAATTGAATCTGGAAATGAACATTCTTAAACCATAATTATAATTCCAACGACTTTTGTAGAAGTTGAAATAACGTGGAGTTGAAGGAATCATTACTTAATCTTCTTTTCAGTTAAAATTGAAGCCTCAATTCAATTTATTTTTGAGGCACTCTCAAAAAAAAAAAAGTACGAAAATATATAAACAGATACATCTGCACTCCGCCAGCGTCTAGGATTCGCCTGAATCCAGGCATAAGAACAACTGATGCACAAACTCGATTACCATCTCAAAGTTGGGACGTTTAGGACGACACAGCTTTACAAAGTCAACATTGTTTACAACTCCAAGTGATTCCGCCACAGCCACGCCATGGGCCAATGCCTCTTGAGGATTCTTGCATTTGAGATACTTGACATCAATCAATTCCGGACGATACGAGTGAATAATGGCACAGAGGGCGTGACCACTAGTCCAAGATTCAGAGAACTCATACATAGGAAGGCCATAAGGTTTGGTTTTCTGCTGGCACCAGCGAAGCAGTTCACGTCTTCGGTTTCCAAATGTATTCCCCACCCAATTAATTAGGGCACTTTGATTTGAAGTTGTAGAGGCACTAGACACAGAAACCGATTTCGTCGGCATTGTATTAACCGTTTTATAACAGTTGGAACGCGGCTTCACCTGCTTAAGCTGTAATTGCGGTAAAGAGCTGGTCTTTAAGCTCAATTCCACCGTTGACTTTTTGATCTCCTCTCCCGCCGACTGAGCTTGCACAACACTTTCTTGGGTCTGCGACACTTGACGATAGGCAACTTTCATAAGCACTCGTTCTTGGCCCATAGCTATTTCGTCATCTTCAATCTTTTTTTCCAAAGACTCCAGGGTGCTTTTTAAAACCAAATTTGTGGCAATTTGTTGCTCCAGTTGAACCTGCAATTGTTCATTTTCAAGGAGCTTTTCCTTATAGCGACTTTCCCATATATTTTGGTGCCATTCAAATCTTCGGCAATTTCCCAACAAAGTTTCTTTGATATTTTTCAATTGCAAGTCCAGTTCTTCAAGTTTCTTCTCAGCCTTCTGCTTTTCCATTTCTGTTTGTCTGACCAGTGCCAATTCCTGCTGGATCATCAACTTGTAGCCGACAGTTTCCAATTCAAACCGAACCTCTGCACATTTTAGCTTTGTTTGCAGCTCTGAATTTGTCAGAGCTAATTTCTTACCAAAATCATTTTTTTTAGCTAATGCGCGTGTCAGGCGACGAATCTTCAATTGCATTGACACAGAATCGAGCAATGTAGTGTTCGGCTTAGTTGATAAGGCACTCTTCTGATTTTCCTGTCCCGGGCAGATGCAAAGTGAAACTTCTCCGATTCTGTCGTCCAACTCTAAGTAAATAGACTCTAACACCAGCACTGGGTTAGCCTGTACAGTCTGATTAAAATGCACTAGCGATGCATTTCTGAAAAGACTCGCATAGAGTTGCTTGATTTCTAGAGAACCTGGAAATGATCATCGTTAGAGTGTATACAAATATAATGTAAGGCATATACCTTTTGTTAAAGTCTTTGCAATTTTATCCTTCTCATAGCTGTGATAATTGTTTTGCAGAAATGCTTGGGCCATTAGTCTCATCAATAGCATCATTTTGCACATGCAACGCGAAATGAGAGTGTCTTTCTCTATCTGGCACCAGACTATATCCAAATCCAAGCCAGTAAGTTGGTTTTGGCGATGGTCTACCTCGGTCTTCAGATGCCAAAGCAGTTTTTGGATGTCGAACAGATGCTCTTTCAAGTTATTCATTTTTCCAAATTTGTTGTACGGAGTTAAAGGTGAGACTAACCTCAATATTGAAATAATGTCTGATATAGACAGATTAAGCAAAACTCAAAGATTGATCATATGACACAATAAGCATACAAAAACTGTCCCCACTCCACAGTGGATCCGCTTGAATGGAGGCGCGGCCAAAAATACCTTTAATGATAGTAGATGGCTGAAATTTGCGCCAAAGCTCTTAAAAGTATGTTGAAAATGTGGTAAAAAGATGGACGTGATTTGTTCTTGAGCACCGCCCTTACCTAAACTCCAAACTTCACCTTTAACCATAACCAATATACAAAATTTGAAGAATAGGGGAAACAAGCAAATTATAAACTATTTTAATAATATATTTGTACAAAAATTTATAATGTCTTTGTCTTATCCCCAGTAAATAGTGCATATTCATTAAATTTGTAGGCATTAATACTGTAGCCTAAAGCCATAGCTAATTTTCTGTAATTTCTGAAGCCAATCTTAATTTAGAAAAAAATTTCTAGCAACATTTCCGTCATTGGATGTTCCTCTACCTCCATCTCTGGGCTTGTCTTCTATTAAACCCAGTATTTCAGGAAATTCATTTTGAATTTTCTAATTTCTTTCCAATACTTTTAATTTTTGTTCATAACCTCTAGCCTACCACATTTTGATGACGGGCTTATAAGAACCGTATTTTTGCATGAAGTGGAGATAGACCAAATTCGAAATATTTTTGGTTTACGACTTTGTTTAAGCATTTGGCCAAATTATTCATTTCTGTGGGATTTGCCTCACATATGTAACATTTGGCAGAGGATGACTCACTTAAGGCGTTGCATACTTATCCATCTAGCATAGTCAGTTGTAAACTATGCTCAACGTTTATGTTTTTATTATGAATAAATAGTTGTGTCGGCTTGAGAAGGTTTATTTTCCCTTTAAAATATTTTTCCTCTGCTATAGGTACACTCATCGAAATTTAATTAATGCCACCTATACTTCGTTCAGTAAAATATGTTTAAGGCCAGTTTGTTCTCCGGACATGAATACAATTGAAAACATGTATGGTAACCTTGCACGTCGGGTTTATGCTGGCGGACGAAATTTCAACTCGACTGAAGAGCTACGAAAGGCTGTGGATTCGGAGTTCGAATTCATGATTTTAAGCTCATAAATAAGCCTGGAAGTTAAATCCATTATTTATTGATTTTTTATTATCCTTATTCTGTATCCTTTTTTTAACACTGGCTTTAATTAAATTTCGCAGTAAAAATTGAACATTTTTATAAAAATACAGAAAACATGCTTTTACTTTAATATAATTATTTGATATTGCTGGATTACCTTAAATTAAGCACTTTTAGAACATGTCTTAAACATTTTTTACTGAACAAAATATAGGTGGCTTTAATTAAATTTCGATGAGTGTAGTTTGGTTGATTTTTTTTTAACTGAAATCAAACTGGTCTGCAGTAACGTGTTGACGAAGGCCGACGGTTTTTCCCAATTGTTTTGTAGTCTGTTTTTGAAATTAGTTGGAGAGGTACATAGAATGTAACAAAAAAGCTTTTGTCCCCCAAATCGTTATTGGAAAACTTTTTCTTGTATTCGCTGTGACCTGCGCTTTCATCAAATAACCATTGGCCAATGAATACTAAATTTTCAATAGAATCATCAGTGACTATTTCTGCAACACTAGCTTAAGCTCTTATATGCTCGAAACTTTGCAACTCGACTTCAGCGTTTGATTCGTCTACACATATATTTTGTCAGGGTATCTATTTTTTTCAATTCAGTATAGTTTGTTAGCTAGGAAACAAATGAAAGGATATTTTGCTGTTCACAAAGTTTCTTATTAGCAAATATTGGTTTTTAGACATAGCGGTCTCCATTTAAAGCGAAATTACTTCTATGGGATCTGCTGTCAATACATTTCGCATTTGATGTTCATTGCGTAAAGCTGAAACAGCGGACTCATCTATTTTGGTCAGCTCAGCTATAAGCCGTCGCTTTATTCTCGCTGAAGACTCCGCAAAATCAAGTTACAGTAGTGTACAGGTTCATTTTTATGTAAATGCAAGTGAGTCATATAAAAATACTTCAGCTTTCAGTTAAAACATCACATTTTTAAATTTTATTAATAGGAATTGAAAATTTATCATATTCTAAAAGACTTTCTCGAAACTAAAAAATAGAGGGAAGCTAACTTAGGCTGTACCGAAGTTTATATACCCTGTTAGTTTGATATATGGCTATACGACATATTAATCAAATTTTGATCAAATTCTCCAAAATTGTCTTGAAACAGATAACATTCATATCTGGAAAGTAAAAAGAAGCTACCACTGAAAACAAAAAAGTTTTCTCATTAGAACTATTTTTCGATCGATCGTTCCTACGGCAGATATATGCTATAGTCATCCGATTTGGATCAAACTTGACAGAATTGTGTGGTAGTATATAATATTGATCTGCGCAAAGTTTGGGAGAGATAGCATTGAAAACAAAAAAGTTTTTCCCACTAAGACTTTTTTCAGTCCTATCTTTTGTATGGCAGCTATACTATATAGTTCTCCGATTTTGCTAAATCTCAAGGAAATTATGTGAAATCATAGAAAACTTATAAATACGAGGGTTGGAAGCGATAGCATTGAAAACAAAAAAGTTTTTCTCACTAAAACTGGTTTTTCGACCAAAAGACTTCGTGCAAAGTTTGGTTACGATAGCTCTTAAACTGACGGAGCAGATAGCATAGAAACAGACGGACAGACGGACACGGCTATATCAACTCAGCGCGTCATGCTGATCAAGAATATATATACTTTATGTGGGCGGTGATGCTTCCTGCTATGTTATATCCATTGCGAACTTTAAGCACGTTTTTCTCCAAATGGATTATTTTGAGTTATGCGTCTTGAAGTAAGTGAGCGATATGTATCCGATAGATATCACAAGCTCGGTCAATTCAGGTATGTAGCCGTTATTCTCAATATCACGTTGTACAGCAGTAATCACTTCTTGTAATTTTTCTGCGTTGGTACCCTTTTTTTGCACCATACATTGAAAATATGTAAGCGTGCAAACACACATTGATTTGAATCGCCTTCCAAAACAAATCGAAAATTTAAAACAAAAAATCGAAAAATAATTAATAATTAGGGTTTCCCGAGCAGAACGCGCGTAAACGTGACTGTGTATCTCTCTAAC
>JAEIFU010000188.1:0-197801 GCA_018904235.1 Lordiphosa stackelbergi | reverse complement strand
CGAGTGAGTGAATAATTCAAGACAAAAGCTGCCCGCATGGAATTGTATTTTTATTTACATTTTTGCGAACAACAGACTTGGATAAGAAGGTGCTCTCTATCTAAAGCACCAATGCAATAGGAGAAGTTCCACTTATCTTCAAAGCCTTTAGTAATATTAAGCAGCAGTATCTGGAATCTTGCTTTTGTCGAATGTATAAATGTGCTCTGAGACTCTGAGTCCGATACCGAAGCGGCGGAAACCAAACCAGAAACAGGTGATTATGAAGTCAATGTTGGATGGCTTGTCTTGAGTCAATTCAAGTCAATTGGATGAATTTGAAAAAATTAAAGGAGTTGAAAACCTCTTTAAGATTATGAGGTTCTTAAAGAACAATAACGTATCGTTCACTTACTTCAATACTGGCATAACTTAAAATAATCCATTTTGAAAAAAAAACGCGTTTAAAGTTCTCTATGGGTTTCTTTTATTTTGTTAGTTAATCTAGTAAAATATTATAAATTTAAAATGCTTTTTAATAAAACTACAAAATGATGTTTAATAACAAACAGGTGTTGCAGTATAGACGCTAGGGGGGGGGCATTGGGGTAAAGATGTTTAGTGACTTTTTGATTGAAAACGTGAATTAGGCAGGCTCAGGCATAAGTTAGGAATTTACAACTACTAAACAAGACACGCACAACACAACAAAGGAGGTGTTGAATTAACTATCAGAATAAATCAAATGTCGCGTCCTAGTGTGTGGCAGAGGTTCCTCGACGAACTGGAGCCAGGCAAGCTAAGAAAAACGACACACAGAAAAAAACTAAGCCTTATGTGTTATACGTTTTAACGCTCGTTGTTAGTGGGGGAAACCCCGCAGCCAACAAGCCAAGTTTGAAAAAATCAAAGGGGTTTTTGTTTTTAAAGAAACTATTTAGTTAGTTCTAACAACCGCGTGCACGCATTTTAAAGTGATCAACTGGGGAGAGATATAACGCTCTTGTAAAAATTATATTTCGACATATTTTGATCTCACGTAAAAAGTATAAGAGATATGAAAATTTACAAAAAATAGTACACAATACAGCGAGTATTTTTGCATCATTAAGTCACAAATCGTATTTTTTGAGTTATGCCAGTATTGAAGTAAGTGAGCGATATGTATTTGATTTTAATTAGACGTCTTCAATAATTATTTAAATTGCATCACATGTTTCTGGAATAATTTCACTTATTGTTCCCTTTGACATTTTAAACTCGTTTGAGAGGGATGTCAAGCTGGCTACAGGACACTACCTCTTTCGCCAATCGCGCATTGATTTCTTTCAGGTAAAAAGTTTAATCTCTCTTTCTCTCTATGATTGTGCGTTGGTTGTGAGAGTGTTGGAGGGGATGGCGGGGGGTAATTCACTTATTTGATCATAACTTGAGAACCGCTCATCCGATCTTTATCATTTCTTCGGCAAATGGATAGATATTACTATATGACTAACTACGAATCATTTATCTACAACAAAGTGGGAGATATGACGTTTTTTCCAAATCGCGGGGGGGGAGGGGCGTGGCAAAAATTGAAAATAAACTTGATCTGCCTGCAAGTATAAGAAGCATTTGTCCCATACATGTCAAACCTCTATATCTTACCATCTCTGAGATCTGTTTGTTCATACGGACGGACGGACAGACGGACATGGCTCGGCTGTTGATGCTGATCAAGAATATATATACTTTATAGGGTCGGAAATGATTCCTTCTCCCTGTTACATACTTTTGCACAAACTTAATATACTCTATGTAACTTCCAGTAACGTGAGTCTCCCAAATAGCCATTTGAAAAGCAAACTATCGGACATGACAATTCCGGTTGATATAGAACTCCACGTCGAGACTCAATTTAAAACTCAGCAAGCCCCAGGCTTGGTTCAGGACTGGGGTCTTCCTAGTTGTCAAGCCCGTTATGATTATGACCGTTATGATCATGCCCCTATCGCTATCATGCCCCTTTCGGGACTTACTTTCCCACAATAATTCGAGACAAACCATTCAAATCTGCCATATGAGCGCCAACTCTTTTATTTGCCTCTTCGAATTATTGGAACAGCACTTGGCGTCAAAACGATACACTATGCGAATCTGGTGGCGAGCAAAATCAATAAAAAATGTAATAAATTTTCATATAAAAATATCAAAAAACTTAGTATTACTGTGGTTGTTTTTGTCCCAGACATGTTTTTTGCAGATCTTTTGCACTGCTACTGGAGGCTCTTCATGTCAACTGCATCAAAATGTTTTTTATTGGTGAGTTCCCAAATACTTATCTTTGCCTCTACGGTATTAATTATAAATTTATTCTTCCTTATGAAAGCTCTTCAAACGATTTTTACACATTTTTTCGCTTCTGACCGTCAAAATAAATATATTTAATTACTTTGGGCGCCCAAAGTAAGAGCAAACCATCCACAAATTCAGAGTTCGATGTTCGTGTGGATTTCAAAGCAACTCTTTTCGTTTGTCTGCGTACACACCGTAAAAAGCTTGACGTCAATCCTTTTACGAGATGTTTTACAAAGTTTTTTATCCGTACTGTGCTTTAATCGTCTATTTACCTATCTTCATGACAATCTAAGCCCCTATTTGGATTTTTTGAAAATTTCGAAATTTTTTAAACGGATTGACCGACACCTTTTCCTTGCCCGTCTTCAATTGAAAATTATTAAATCTTCATGATAATCTGAACTATTTATAAAATTTTACAATTTTCACCCGTAAATTTACCCTATTTTTTGGACTGTTCGTTCTAACCATTAACGCGTCTACAATTGCGATCTATCAAATCTTCATTATACCCAAAACTTATAAAAATTAGCAAATTTCGTGAATTTTTGTGCCGTTTAGTCTTCTATAAGGTACACTACTGCTAAGATTGTGCGGCGTTGGTTGTGAAAGGGTGGGTGGGTGGTGGGGGAGGGGGGTGATTCACTTATTTGCTCATAACTTGAGAACCGCTCATCCGATCTTTATCATTTCGGTAAATTGATACATATTGCTAATGACTAACTATCTCTAAAAGGAAAAAAACCCTCTATCTACAAAACTGTGGAAGATATGACGTTTTTTCCAAATTACTTGGGCGGGAGGGGGCGTGGCAAAAATTGAAAATAAACTTGATCTGCCTGCAAGTATAAGAAGCATTTGTCCCATACATGTCAAATCCTATCTTACCATCTCTGAGATCTGTTTGTTCATACGGACGGACGGACAGACGGACATGGCTCGGCTGTTGATGCTGATTAAGATTATATATACTTTATAGGGTCGGAAATGATTCCTTCTCCCTGTTACATGCTTTTGCACAAACTTAATATACTCTATGTTCCTTCGGTACAGAGTATAAAAAGGGTGTCGGAAAGCTTTCGTAAAATTCTGACAGGCCTTCTACGCTCGGTCGAACTCAGACAAACTAAAATTTCCGTTCATACCCATCGGAAATCTCGTAGTTCCGCTAACTTCTGGTAGCAGAAAAAATAGTTTGTAAATGTTCCCACCCGTCGGAATGTCAGCAGCAAAAGCTCGACAAAAATCATCGATTGGCATAATTTGAAACCAACAGTAAGATTTTGCATTGCCCATGACTTCTACATGCCATATATCCACCAAAAATCCCAAAATATTTTCAAAAACAATTAATTAAAATCAAATGTAAGTCTTTCGTCTACCACGTAATTCCCGCCGAACTACGCATTACACCTAGAAACTGGTCTACCTTCGCTTTTACGTATACTCTGGGCTCACATTTTGGATACATAAGAAAGACGTTTGACCTTCCCGAAAATCGCCTGGTCGATCTCACTGCTTTGCCGTTTGGCGCGCTTTGGCTGAGGAGCACAATCTGCAGATTGACCTATGCGAGAGGATTGACTGTAGAAATCGTGCAAATTTTATTGACCAAGCCTACAACAGCTCTAGCAGGATGTTATATAAACGCCTGAATCTCTCTTTGGGGTTAATTGGGGTAATAATTACTTCAACGACAAATACAGCCGATCACTTATTTCCTTCGTTTTCCGTGCACGCTGCGAATTGCTCCAACTCAACCATAGATCATATAGAAATACACACAACGTATGTTCCCTGTGCAATCTTCACAGCATTGAAGACACGACCCATTTCATCGCAATCTGTCCAATTCTGCAGGAAATCAGAGTTGCCCATTGGCGTCTTGGAAAACTGGACCTTCAGCAGTTGATCTCAATCCTTAACGGACCCGACTGGAACACGCTGTACCAATATTTAAAAAAGGATTCTCTCTATAGGCAGAGCATTATAGCAGAATATTTCTGATTAATCGTATATTTTAGTCTATTTACCATGTACACTTTCTAAAGAATAGCTGACGGCTACAAGCCATAGCTAAATGTATTATTGTTATCTATTTATTTACTAAAATCAAATGTAAGCAAATCGAAATAAGTTGTCAATACCGCTAGCAAACGATTTAGTTTGTCTGAGTACTAAGCTTTAAACTTCAATGAGAAATTTAGCGATTTTTTCGCCTGTAATTTGGAAATTACGCAATATATTTTGGACTTTTCTAAACCTCTTATTTACCAACGTCAGCGCTTTCATAAAAACTCAAATGAAAATTCGCCAAATTTCGTGGCTTTTGCGTCTTCAATTGCCATTATTGATTTTTTTCAACGAAAAGTCACTTTTGATTATGTTCTCAAATTCACTGAGAACAATGTAAACAAGTAGGAGTGTTGCGGTCGAGTGCCCCGACAGCAAAATACCCTGTTCCAAGTAATGTGTTTCCTATAGCTTTGAACTCCTTATATTTTAAAATTTATTTGAATAATTGGGGAGGCGCACTTGCATGTCTTCGGTGTTTTTGCTCGGATCTTGTAGTGATATACAGAATAGAATATATATTCAATCATTAGGTTCAAACTTAAAAGTTTTAGCTCTGACAGTTTTTCGCGGTTAGAAGGAGAAGGAGGAGTAATTTGCCAAATCTGAAGCAAACTTGATTTGGGTACCATATACATACTTACATACGATACTTATAGTCTCTGAGATCAACGCGTTCATATAGAGAGAAAGACAGTTTTTCGCTGATAAAAGATGGAGGAGGAGGAATTTTCCAAATCTAAAACAAACTCGATGTGGGTACAGTATACACCTACATATATGCCAAAAATTGTGGCTCCATCTATTACAGTCTCTGAGATCGACGTAGGTGTATTATGTACCACGAGTTTGTATCAGATTTAGAAAATTCCACCCAGGGGTTTTTTGATCTCTTATTTAAAAGGAAGGATCAGATAATTCCTTTTCCATCTTTTAACAGCGAATAACTGTCTCTCTCTCTTTGTATAAACGCGTTGATCTCACAGACTATAAGATGCAGAGCCACAAATTTTTGCGTGTATGTAGTTGTGCACTGTACAAGGTACACAGATCAAATTTGCTTCAGATTTGGCAAATTCCTCCTCCTCCTTCTAAACGCGAAAAACTGTCAGAGCTACATTTTTAAGTTTGAACCTAGTGACGTAATATATTAAGTTATGGCCCAATATCTATCTGTTCTGTACACCATAAAAAGATCCTTTGCAAAAACACCGAAGATATGTAAGTGCGCCTCCCCATTTACTTAAACAAATTTAAAAAACAAATAAAATTAATACAAAGCAATAGGAACCGCACTACTTGGTACAGGGTATTTTGCTGTCGGAACACACGACCGCAACACTCTTACTTGTTATATAACAAAAAATTGGGAACTTCCTCCTCTTGTAAGATACTTGCAGCCTTAGCTTGTTTCGTTTTGAACCTTGAATAAAAGGCATATTTTGATTTGCAGACGCCTACTTGGGAACATATATTTACTCTCTAATACATGTTCCAAAACAGGTCGAAATAGGTTGAAAAAGATTTATTTTTTTCCCAATACAATAAGACAGAATCCTATAAAAAAGCATTGGTCAAACAATATAAAAGTTGTAATGTTTATATGACAAGTATACCCTAACTTACTGGCTACGTATACTAATAGACATTTTTAATAAGTTAAAAAGTTACAAATTTTAGTTTTATATGCTAGCATATTTTCAAATATGCCAAATATGCAAGACGAAGAAGGATATAAAATAATATACTTTTTATGAAACAAATTAATTTGAAATCAGAAATATTATTGGACCACCCATTAAAAATATGTTTTTACCTAAAATCCGATATATAACAATAGTATCTGAAAACCTAATTTGAAGTTAATGAATAATCTGACTATCTGAATCAAATATTATATATACCTATTTATTTAGTCTAATAAAATAATAAAGCGCGAACCGAACACTGATGCGTCCTTGATATTTGGAGTAACAATAGAAAAAAATCTGATTGATATAAAGTTAAAAATATTGAGTTGTTATTTTTTATGAATTTAATTATTCTTTCGCAAATTTCTGCAGTTTGCAGTTATTTTTTACAGAAAAAGTGTTCATTTGACCCATTGTGCAATGCTCAAAATTCACTCACACATAGAAAGCCGGCCGGCTTTAAAAAGCTATGTCAAACACTAAAGCTTTCCAGCTGAATGGCAAAAGCTTAGAGACGCAAAGTAAACAGCTGATACTTATTTGTTTTTAGTTAAGTTCTTTAAGCAAACTAAAAAAATGCATTTCAACACCGTTTATGTTACAGTTGGAACCACTAAATTCGATGCCCTCATCTCGGCCATGTCGTTGGCTCCTGTTTTGAAGGCCCTGCAAACTCGACACTGCTGCAAACTTATTTTACAGCTGGGCGACTCTTCACCTATGTCGACAGAGGAGACAAAATCGGTTCTCGAGAAATATGGAATTCATATAGAGCAATACACATTCCGTCCAAATCTGGAGGATATCAAATTAGCTGACTTGATAATTGGACATGCCGGAGCTGGCACCTGCATGGATATATTGAATAATGGCAAGCTGGGACTCATTGTGGTCAACGATGAGCTAATGGATAATCATCAATTGGAATTGGCCCAACAATTAGCAGCCGAAAAATATCTTTATTATTGTGGAGTCCAACAACTTGACCACCAATTGGACACATTGGACTTTACGAAACTTAAACCCTACAAACCGGCTACAGAGAATATGAAAAAATTTGTTAATGCTTTAAATCAAATGATGGTGAGCAAGTAAACAAGTTGTGTGTTGTTTTATAAAGGATAAATAAATAAAAAACTGTGGTAAGGTTAATGAATCCCTATAGAAATCGTCAAAATTGTGCTGAAGCAGAACATATTTCTTATTCATAAATGAAAACCTTAATGGTTAAGAATCTTAACTTAAGATAGCTTTCAATCTGACGGGGAAGATAGCATAGAAACGGTTGGACGGATATCGACTCAGCTCATCCTGCTGATCACGAATTTATATACTTTATGTGGTCGGAGGTGCTTCCTTCCATGCGTTACAAACTTCCGGACAGTTTTAAGGGTACTGTATACCAAAGTTGTTTCTAAATTTAAAACAAAGGCCCATGGTTCCAAAAATTTTTTCAGAACAGATTATCTGAATGTGAAAACGAAGACGCGGTTTTGTTCAGAGCAGATGTAACTCTGGTGTGAACTAGGATATTTTGGATCCCCACGTAAGCCTCGCTACTGCACAGCAGGAAAGGTTTTTCCACCGATTCGTAGCGAGACGAAGTGATTCAGCTTTTGTGTGAAGCTTATATGTCGCCATAGGCATCTCTATCGTGTTCTTCCCTGAAAGGACCCCGATGGTGGTACCTATTCTAGCCAGTTTGTCTGCAGACTCATTTCCTTTTATGTTGCGATGTCCAGGCACCCATAAAATGTGTATACTGAAATGTCGTGCGATCTCATTCAGAGATGAGCGACATTCCGTAATTGTTTTAGCACAGTTGGTATGTGAGTCGAGTGCTTTAAAGGCGTCTTGACTACCTGAGTATATAAATACGTTACCTTCTTTAACCGTAAGTGTGCTAAGGTAGGTGACAGCTTCCTATATGGCTAACATTTCTGCCTTGTACACACTACAGTAATCAGGAAGGCGGAACGATAAGTTCAAATCTAGGTTGGGAAAGAAAACGCCCCTCCTACTTCGAGCTCAGAACCATCAGTGTAGATGTTAATGGCGTTAGCTCTGCCGTGGGGAAGGTTGTCCCAATTGTTTCGGCTTGGGATATAGACGCCGTATAATTTGTCGAACGTCGTTTGTGGTATACAGTAGTCTTTAATTAACGGTATACCAGTTTGGTCTTCGAGTATGGTGGCGTATCCCGAATTGCCCCTGTTCCAGTTAACGGATTCTCGTAGTCTTAAGGCTGTTGTGGTAGCCATTTGTTTAGCTACGAGGTCTAGCGGTAGAAGGTGAAGCACAGTAGCGCTCCCGTTGGTGTCGTTCGTAGAGCGCAGATTGTTTAGGGCTGCTTGCTTCCCCCGTGCTGGCAGTACTAGTGCTCCCTAGAGTAGTATGGGGGCGTAATACGGCTTTGTAAAGTCAATGTACAATGGATGGGGAAAACCCCCATTTGCGGCCAATGGCTTTTTTTTATCGTTTCAAAGTAGTTTCCTGTCCAGAATGACAACAAATTATTTGGCATTGTCACGAAATACAAGGCTTTCTCCGTTGATTTAGCAGGAATAAGATCAGGAATTTTGTACTTCCTGGTGAAAAGAACTAAATCCGTTTAAGCCATAATATTTTGTCCACTGAGCAAGTGTTGTCAGTGCGTTCTGCATGAGGTCACACAGCGTTTGAGAAAGCACTTTGCATTTGTAGATGGCAATGTCATCAGCGTAAGCCACCACTACGAGTCCCTCCGCCTCCATAAGCCGCAGAAGTGCGTTAACTGTTACAACCCACAGCAGCGGAGAGAAAGCACCTCCTTGCGGAGTGCCTCTGTTGACACATCTGCGAGCAGTTTCACCGCCAAGTTGGGAGTACACCGCCCTGCTTGTTAGCAATTGGCCGATGAATCTTACTAGCGGCCCATCTGCTCCCACATATGTCAACGCAGAGATGACGGCGTTGGGTTGTACGTTGTTGAACGCATCCTCTATGTCTAGAAATGCTACTAAGAGAAGTCTCTTACTTCATGTGATCTTTCAATCCTTGTTAAGCAGAAGATTTAGAGATTCTTCGCTCGAGTTGGTCCAGGTTCCATCTGTTTGTCTGCGGCTTGTAAGAGTCCTGGCGAGGTTGGTGAGCTGGAAAGAATATTTCTGATCCGTGATGCATCAGACGTAGATTCAATTCAATTCAATTAACTTAAAAATGTCTGTGACTAGTCCAATGAATTGTCGCAGATCATGCGGCAGTCCAGGGTTCTGGCATAACCCTGGGTATTTGAACGCAGAATCCGAATAGGAGATTCTTAATACTAGGAGTCGCAGAGGAGCAACTTTCCTTTAAATGACGGCTATGCTTAAAAGGTTCGGCCGAAGATAGCAGAATAGTTGCTGAAAGTCGACATCACATTCATAGCAGAATGGGTTGTGGTACCCTTCCTTTAGGAGGTGGGCTTTTTTTTTATTAAATTTTCTATTTGTTTATGAATAATAAGCACAATGAACGACTACGAAGAACATTAATAGGTACTATTATTAATAAAACATGCAAACAAAGTGCATGGTTATATACGGCTATACGAGATATACATTTTCATATTTAAATTCATGGTTATTAGACATCAAACGACTATTAAAGCGTACGGGATATTTCATAAATTCCTTATGTATGATTATTAAATTATGTAGCTGCATTAACGAGGAGACTAATCTCAACATGCTTTGGTTGTTTTTTCGATTGTGGTTGTTTATTCAGGTTCGCTGGCAGCAGCTCCACCATTCTCGATAATGGCATCGAAAGAGAATGGCTGAAAAGCATAACCCTGGCCTACATAGAATTTACTCTGGAACTCCACCCTGGGTAAAGAAAAATAAAGTGAAATTATTACAATTTAATGCAGTTTATAAAGATAACATACCAGTGCAGTCGCAACGTGTGCAAGAATGCCGATAGACCCTCCATTAGTACCAATATACCCACAGTGAGAATAGCCCAGAAGGCAAAGAAGAAGGTTAAAATAACACCACCAAACCAGTCCTCTTGTTTAAGTCCATTGGACAAGACCATAGTCCAAAGTACTTCGGCAAGTTCTGTAAGGAAATTGTGTTTTTTGTTTTATATACATTGCAGCTGGCACTGGGATCACTTACGTGCATGGGCCAAGGACAGAGCCCACAAACGCAAGTAAGAGGCAGTGTGGGAGACAGAGCCAAGCACAAACTCAATGGTATGTATGCCCTGGTGTATGAAGATCTCTGTCATCTCCTCCTCTTCATGATGAGCGCCACCGCCATTGGTTACCCCGCCAACTTCGGCATCGGATGTGGCCCCCGCTATGGGCTGAACCTTAATGAACCAAGAACAAAAATTGAAGTATTAGTAATTCAGTGGATCAGCAATACATCCAGGAACTACATAGGTGAGAAACACAACGACACGACTAACCTCTTCCTTTAGTATTTGGGTTTAATTTGTTTATAGTTTATTCGTGTGGATTGAGTGGGATTAATTGGAGGACAAATAAACAAGAAGCAGTTACTATAAATGCTAATGTTGTGATCAATTTGGAGTGCAATGTCATTGTGCTGGTGATGTGCTGATGAACGGCGGAGGAGGTTTTTTTGTCCACTTTGGATGGATGATACGATTGCTACTTACGTTGGCCAACTTGCGAGCTTGCATAATCTTCCAGGGTTTACCGAGCAGCATGACAGGAATACATCCAAGGGCAATCAGCACAAAGACAGTTTGGATAAAGTGTTGACCAAAGAACATGTAAACCTCACAGCCTTCGGCTGGTTTCTTGGGCGTGTTGAACAAGACCATGTCAATAAAAGTGATAAGAATGGATGGAGCACAGGATTCCGAAAAGGGCACTGTAAAGGAAACGAAACACATTGAGTTATAAGTTAGTTACGGTTCTCGAACGTACCGAAAGTAAGGTTTGCTTAAAAGGTTATATTTATACACTTGAAAATTGTATTATAATTTTGCCCAGAATTTTGCAACGCATAGAAGGAATCATCTCCGACCACATAAAGTATATATATTCTTGATCAGCATGACGAGCTGAGTCGATTAAGCTTTGTCCGTCCGTCTGTCCGTCTGTCTGTTTCTACGCGAACTAGTCCCTCAGTTTTGGAGCTATCGAGCTGAAACTTTGCACAGAGTCTTCTTTTTACTGCACGCTGCTAATATGTCGGAACCGACCGGATCGGATGACTACTTCTTGTAGCTGCCATACAAATGTTCGTTCGAAAAATGGGTTTTAGTGAGAAAAACTGGTTTGTTCTCAATATTATCGCTCTCAAACGCAGTCATGGGTAATATTGAATGTTTTTAAGCTGATTTGGCGAAGTTTGGTCAAAGTCGCTAACCGTTGTGACAAGCTATTTCAAGTGTATCAAAACTTCGGTACAGACGAAGTTAGCTTTGCCTTTCTCGTTTTGTTATAGTTTTTTCCGATATTCGGTACAAATCGGTAAAATTTCCGGTTTGATTCCATATAAGCTCTATTGATCTACTTACTCTGATTAGTTGCCGCGTAGCGATTCCATTTGATGAACATCAACAGCGTCATGTAAAAGAAGAGCACCACCAGGAACACCAACTGGGGAATAAACTCGTAGATCAGCGACAGACGATTGCGGAAATAGGTGTGGTTATGCCAGCTCATAATAACTCCGAAGATCATGTGTATAACTCCAAATATTATTGAAATTTTCATTTTGTACGCATTGTGAAAGATAATCTTATTGGAGGTCGCCACCTGCCAAATGGGATCCATTCCAAATGGATAGGGGGTGCCCTCATAGTCACTGGTTCCGGGATTCAGCTGCAGTTGCTTGTTATCTATCACCGTTGACACATTATACGATAAATGCCAGTGGGAGCCAAAAATGTTTAGTGACTTGGAGAAGATATCATTGTAAATAAGGCCCGTGTACATGGAAAACACTCCCATTAGGAAGATAATATAACGGCCACCAAAGAAAATGTTCCAAATCTCATTGTCAGTCTTTTGTGCCGCCAAGCCCTTCTCCTTGCGTATCATCCAGAGGCCAAACAGAGCCATAATCGCCCCATGACCCAAATCGCCAAACATCACAGCAAACAGAAATGGAAAGGTGATGATCGTATAGGGAGCCGGATTCATTTCACGATAGCTGGCCACTCCGTAGGCATCGATCAGTAGCTGAAAGGCCTTGGTGAACTTGTTGGTTCGATTGTACGTCGGCGGATTCTCGAACGTTTGCATCCGATTGAGAATCGGTGGCACCGACGATCCAGACCTCTCCGTGCCACGACGCAAAGCCAGTTGAATGGTCTCTATATCCAGCAATGGCACCCAACACTCGGCAATTAAACATTTCTGGGTCACGTCCAGATTGAAGAGATTCAATGTGTGATAGATGGCCTTAATTTTGCGGACCTTGACGAACCAGTTCTTGAGGTTCTTAGCGGCGGCCACCAGCACGCGATGACGATGATCCTGCGTCTGTCCCAGAACCGTATTTAGATCCTCAATGCGTGTCATCACACCCATGGCCATTTCCCGACGATCGGCCGGCGCCTCGGGACACGGATATAGTGTGGCACGGAAGCCTTCGCATATTTTCTTAACCCGCGTCTTCAATTGATCCCCTTGGAAGAAGATTATAAACACCGACTTGTGCACCTGGTCACCCTGCAAAAACGAATAATATCCATGAGAGCTGGTTTGGAATAGAAGCCTACTTTGTACTCACATTGGTTGGATCCTCCAATGGTGTCTCAATCATGGCCTGACGCAGGAACACATTACCACGACAGGCGCGCCACAGCATACGCTCAAAGGCCGGCAATCTTTCGCGCAAAATAACGCCAGCGACAAAGCTGAAGAGAATATCGATTAGTACAGGGATCTCAGTTGAGTAAACCACATTCTGTTGGTTAATTACAACAAAAATGGAAAAACTAAACTCTTCAAGCACAATTTTACCAATGGGCAGCACAGAGCGCAAGGAGCATGAGCAAAATATATGAGAAGAGCGCACAAATAACATTCAGGAGAAGCACTTGGATTTTGTTTGCTGTGGAGAAATGGAAGGTAGGAGGGGGTAGGGGTGGGGCGCGTATGTGGCGAGCGAAGCTAATGGCTGATCACTGTGAGGCATGATGTCTCTTATATATACAACGGATGAATCAGATGACATCAAACAGTTTCCTAAACTAAATTGTCAGTGGGAAAAAAATTAAAAGACAGAAAGAGATGTGGAAGGTACCAACCATGGCAGATAATCCTCCCGTTCAATCGATTTTTCCATAAAACTAAAAGTTTTAATAATTTCACAAGGATTTTGGGGGGAAGAGAAAGGAACAGAAGAAGAAAGATCGACATTGTTTTTAGTTAAATTGCTTTGTGCTTAAGTTTTTTTTTTGCAGGGATGCAAACGGTTCAGAGATAATCAGACTTTTAAAGCCACCGGAACCTCGGTTTTGGTCGGGTATATTATCTGGCCTGCTCCTGTTTTCAAGTTCTATCAAAAGTAATGCCGAATTGTAATTATTAAAAGTTTCTATTCTTTCGTGGCCGTCTGTGGCCCAGTGCTGGACTGCTGGGCGGGAGGTCGTGGGTTCGATCCCGCCTCTGAACATCTAATAATAAAAGTTTTTTTCTTTCTTTAGAAGAATAGCTTTTACACATACGGTCACCTTCGCCAGCTATTGGCGCCAGCTGTGAAGCAACTAGCCATGAAAAAGCAATTTCTCAAACTTTGCCGTTCGGATTCGGCGTTAAACTGTAGGTCCCTTTCTCTTGTGCGAAAAATTTAAGGCACACACGCCAAGAGATTGTGAGAAGCTTGGCTTGGCCCCGTTGGAGGAGCTGTCAGCCAATTTTACATTATTCTTTTATAAAACTTTTTGTAATTTGGAATTAGTCTATACGATGTTTCTTTAACTTTAGCTATAAATATTTATTAATCATGTTATTCCTATTAAAGGAGATTTTATAAATTTTCAGTTCAGTTCCTGAAGTCCATTCCCATACATTATCGATTGTATTGAAATCAGAAGAATAGTCCACTTTGAATCCAGTTTTTTGCAACTCGAGATGTGTAGATTGGAAGATTATCCTGATGCAAAATCCACGGTAATAATCCGAAAATATTTACTGATGTCAAGAAACGCATAATTATGCAATCCTATGTAATTAGGTGCATTTAACTTTGAAAACAGAAGTTTTAGTTGGCGCGAAATGGCATCTAATACCATAGCTCATTTCTCACAGCTGTGTTCTTCCTTTTAAGCATGAGTAAAATAAACATTGAAACCATCAGGTTCAACTTAATTGAAACAATTTTCCCAGGAAAATCTTCTAGAGAATACGTTGGCTGTTAAGCGGTGGGTTTTTTCCAATTTAACTAAGTTTTTTAGAGGTCTAGTTTTACGTACAATTCTTCGTGTAGTGTTCTTATTTCATCACATTCTTACTATAATCAAAGAAAAATTGAAAACAATTTATAAAGGCAAACTCTTTTATTTCTAAAGTATTGCAATACTGTTTAAGGCCCAAAACAGCAAAGCTTTCGACAACATCAACAATCTATTATGAGAATAATGAAATGAAACATTTAAAAATTGTTGTCCTAATTCAACTTCGCTGTACAAGCTAGAGGTGCACCCGATACGTAAATTTGTAAATTGTTACAACTTATTCTTCCAGTAGAAAATGTATCTGGATTTGTAGAATTCTTGTAAATTTTATCGTGTCTTCACTAGCTTTCCATAAAAGTACTAAACAAGCTGATGCTGATCAAGAATATATTTATTTTATATGGTCGGAAATGATTCCTTCTGCCTGTTACATAGATTTGGTCGTCCTCCCTTATTATACCCTTTTTACTCAACGAGTAACGGGTATACTAATGAATGAAATATAAATTTTACGTTTAATTTTTAACTGATGGAATAAATAGGACCTTATTGAATTTTTCATTTGTGCGTGATCATTCGTCGGGACGCCTGCTTAAATCGTGCATGAATCGTGAGTGACGCAAAACTCTCCAAAAACTATGTGCATGAATCGTGAGTACCTAATTTTTTATTTCCTGAATCGTTCGTGTATATAATTGCATCATGTCCGGCCCTTGCAGGCGAGTCAAGCTAATCGCTAATGTAGTGTGACCAGGCATGATGTAGTGTGACTGCCATGGTTTCTTTCATGAACGCAGATTGTGTGGCTCCGATGAAAGAACAATCGGTGTCTTTTATTTTGGTCTGCGGCAGCAGAACTTTACCACAGACATACAACTATCGGGAGTTTAAAATTAGACGTCGGGAACGGCACTCTGAATAGCAAGTACTATAATGGAACTTGATCATATCCAAGCGAGAGGCATACCAGAAAGTTTTCTGCGCCACAGGTGGGCTGGTGACGCCTAGCATCGAAATGCTGCCATTAAAAAGTTGCGACTTGATCGCTTCGACTTGTTCAAACTCCATTATGTACTTAGTTCATTTTTAAATCAACTTTATAATTTTCGCAGATACCTCTGAAAATTCTAAAGCAAGGTTCATATTTATCTCTCTGACCACCGCTAAAAATTTACCAGCTGTTTTTAAAAAACGGAGTTGGCAAAACCAAGCTACTCATAGAGCGTTCTTAGAGCAATGCCATTTTATAGGATCTAAAAATAATCTCAGCGTCTGAGCACCTAGCTTGGATTTCGAATCAGCAAGAATCAGATTGTATAAATTCGATCAGGCTGTAACCAAAAACAGTTTTATAACTAATTCCATTATTCGAAATCTGAAATTTGGGAAATTAGTTATAAAAATTGTTTTGTTTATTGTTTAAAAGATTATGGTAAAGTTATTTTAAACTATATAAGCACTAAAAGAATGTTCCAAGCCACCTCCAGCTCAATCTTAATGTACGCCTCCCAGGTGTGGGGGTTCAAGGAATATGATGAAGTGGAGAAGCTACTTCGCTTCTTTTTTAAAAAGATTTTTAGATTGCCCCAAAATACTCCAAATTACGCCTTATTTATTGAAACGGGTCTCTCTCCTCTATACTGCCAAACGTTAAGCACACACTTTTCGTATATGAGAAAAATAATTTCTTTGCTTGATACCCGTTTGGTAAAAATCATTGCCAAGGACTTGCAGTCGAAAGGAACCCTGTGTTTTGAAGTCTGGAGCAGGCTTGCGGAGGAACACGGTGTTGGAGTCAGCATCAGCAACTCTGATTCGTGGGAAGAGGCACATTTACAAATTGTGGAGAAAGTCAGTAACAGCTTTATGCTTAAACATATTCGACAGGCAAGAGCGAGCGAACACAGAATAATTTACAGGCAACTGAACTTTTCCATGGGAGAAAAAAACTACTTCAACAACCAGCACAGCCAAAACCAAATTTCCGCGATATTCAGAGCCAGATGCGAAATGCTAGATGTGAATAAGAGACGTTACGCCAGGGACACGGAAGCCAATTGCACAATGTGCAATCTGAATGTGAAGGAAGACACATGTCATTTTATTGGAGTATGTCCGATTTTAAGTGAAATCAGAAAACTTTACTGGCAACAGGCACAGCTCTCATCGGAACAGGTCGTCATAATCTTAAATGGTGAAAACTGGAACTGCCTATATCAATATATAAGAGATGCATCAACCTACAGACGGCGCATACACAACGAAGACTTTTAGATTAGTTAATGTTAGAAAAACACTTTTCGTGTTATTACATGTACTACATACTAAAGCTGACGGCACACTGCCAAAGCTAGTTTTTTCTTTCCCTCGATTTTATTCATACTTTTTTACGATTTATTTAAACTAACCTTTGTTAAATTATTGAAAAAATAAAATCGCACTACTACTACTATAAGCACTAAAACACATTTTTAAAACAATCTGACCAAACTATGAATATAATTATCCCATCCAAACAGCTGAAACATTTTAGTAGTTACGCAGTAGGCTTGTCAATATCAGTCTAGACCGTGGTCTAGACCGAAAGGGGAAGTGGAGCGACCTAAAGTCTGGGATTTTGAAATTTCCTTTATAATTCGATAGATTGATTCAAAACAATCTGATATGGCCCAATGTTGGGTTATTTTTTACGATATCGTCAAAAATCCTTTTTAACAGCTTTTCTTAATTGCAATATCTCGGGAACCAGTGTAGCTAGACATATGAAATAAATTTCTAGTAATAGAGAATAGACCAAATTATTAGAGAATTGATATTTTTGTGACATACACTGGAAATATTTTTGAGTATAAGTAAAAGAAAAACTATAAAACTGGCAGTTCGCGTTTGACCGCCACCTTAAAACTTTTCCTGGAATTTCATACAAACTTAAAGCCAATTACCTAAAAGTTTAAAGAACGAGAAAGGCAAAGCTAACTTCGTCTGTACCGAAGTTCTGATACACTTGAAACAGCTTGTCTCAACGATTAGCGACTTCGACCAAACTTTGCAGATCAGCTTAATAACATTCAATATTACCCATGACTGCGTTTGAGAGCGATAATATTGAGAACAAACCAGTTTTTCTCACTAAAACCCATTTTTCGAACGAACATTTGTATGGCAGCTACAAGAAGTAGTCATCCGATCCGGTCGGTTCCGGCATATTAGCAGCGTGCAGTAAAAAGAAGACTCTGTGCAAAGTTTCAACTGAGGGACTAGTTTGCGTAGAAACAGACAGACGGACGGACGGACGGACAAAGCTTAATCAACTCAGCTCTTCATACTGATCAAGAATATATATACTTTATGTGGTCGGAGATGATTCCTTCTATGCATTACAAACTTCTGGGCAAAATTATAATACACTTTTCAAGTGTATAAAAATCGAACATACGCTTCATAAATACCCGGTAAAACCCATGATCGTAACGTGATCTATGACTCATGAAAATAAGCAATCTAAATTTTCTAAAAATTGTATGAGCACTCCGGACTCTTTGTCTGAAGAAATAGAGAAATACCGTTATGTTAGAAGAAAACGTTTTTTGATTGAATTAAAACTCTTCCTGTTGTTTTTCTGGTGTTTTGATTTTCGGCCGTGAATATTAAATCTAGATCTCATTCCTAATTGAACCGTTGAATAGCACGGGACAAACGGGCTGTCGCTTATGTGCTGGAAGTGTACTGCTTAACTAGTGAAAATTACTTATCAGGCCTAAGACATCCGGTAACAATTTGATCTAAAACTTATGAATGGAACAAGTCTAAACATAAATTTTTTTTTTGTGTAGTTTGAAATGAACTCGAAAATTGATTTAAAATTTAAAAAATAAACACTTTAAGCCATTTTTCAAAGAAAAGTTGGACGGAGTCAAACAAGGTAAGAATCGTAGAATCGCGATTCATGAGTAAAAAAGACAAAATTTATTTACTTTATTTTTTTAATATTTTAAACTAAATTAATTTGCGTTTTTTAGCAATTCGAAAACAATGTTTTGCGCGATTATTGGAAATTTAATAATATTTCTTTGTATACCTTGCTAGCTTATCAATAAGAAAAAAATCAAACTAAAAATAGTACACAAATTCGATTTTTGAGTTCAGCATTTCAAACCGAACTAAGACGTTATATTAGAAATTGGTCCTTTTGTCTGTAAATTAGTGCAACAAGCGAAGTAATGAAGATGATGAGTAAATAATATAAAACAAATAAATGAGGATACATTGTTGAATTTTTCATAATGAAGCGTGCTTCGATTTTTTTCAAACTTGCAGATAAATGGCTTTAAGATTGGGGGAAATACTAGGAAAAGTTTTAAGGTGGCGGTTCAACGCGAACTAGCACCACCAGCACATTATAGTTTTCTTTTATTTATACCGAAAAATGTTTTTAGCGTTTGTCACAAAACTTTGGCCAATTCTCTATCACTAGCAATTTTTTTCATATCTCTAGCTACTCTGTTTCCTCGAGATATTGCAATTTAAAAAAATCTTATTAAAAAAGATTTTTCACACTATCTTAAGGTCATGGCATAAAAATAACCCAACATTGGACCATATCAGTTTGTTTGAAGGAATCTATCGAATTGTACAAAAATTTAAAAATCCTAGACTTTAGGCCGCACCCCTTCCCTTATCGGTCTAGACCCTTTATGTTTTTGTTAGACTAATATAGTCGAGTGGCCGGCTGGGGCCCAGCGGTTAGTGTGCTGGACTGCAGTTCGGGCGGTCGTGGGTTCGATCCCGTCTCGGAACATCTAACAGAAAGTTATTTTCTTTCAAAGTTTTGCATTTGGCTGGCTTGAGGTCGGTGGAGAGTTACAATTCAGTTATTTTATTTCTTTAGAAACTAGCTTTTACACATCCAGTCACCTTCACCAGCTATTGGCGCCAGCTGTGAAGTAACTAGCCATGAAAAAGCTTCTCAAACGTTGCCGTTTGGATTCGGCGTTAAACTGTAGGTCCCTTTCTCTTGTGCGAAGAATTTAAAGCACACACGCCAAGAGATTGATAGAAGCTTGACTTGGCCTTTGGTTCCGCATAGCCAATTTACATTACATTACCATATAGTCGATAGCCGATATTTTTGTTGATATATCAGAATACAATTTTTACTATGCGGGCGGTAATATTGACCGTGTAGTTCAGGTGTTATGAAGTTTTCTCAATATTTACCATACTCGGATAAAGCTCAATCGGCTCAGCTTGTCGTCCTGATCAAAAACATACATCCTCAGGTAGACACTTGACGCCAAAAAACTTCTTTAATAAAATCAATTTTACAAAGGAGTTCCTTTTTGGAAAAACTCTGTTTCGGTTTGGTTCAGAACCGGTTTGCATCCCTGCTTTGATTGAAAGTGCACACAAAAATTATTGCAATGTCCACACTCAGCTGGCCATGATTATGGTGTGGTATCTGTCCGCTTTGAAGCTAAGCTGCTGCTTGTGTTTAGCGTTTTTATTTGCTTGGTTAGTCTCGGCAAAAGCAATAATTTTTTGTGATATTGGCATACAAAACGTAACTTCCGCCTCACTGATTCAAGCATACATACCCGAGCTGAACGGGGCCCATGGAAGCACCAGCGGTGCGCGATTCATCGGTGATAAGGGCGCGCGTCATCGACTCGGTGGTATGGTTAACACCTCCCTCTTGCTAGAAATTGGGGTAAAATTGGATTTGTTTTTTGTTTGGTTTTTGACTTACATAGAACAGATATGGGCAGTGGCTGGGTGGTTAGTTTACGCCGCCACCATTTGGTGTTAGGATAGAATATTAAGGCAATTGATACCATCACCAGAGGAAACATATGGTTTATTATGTGCATTATGTTTGGAACAGATTTATTCGATTTAAGAGCCTATGAAAAACATCACACACACACACACGCACATAAAGACACAATGATAATTATGAATAATCTTTAGCTATACATATAATTAAGAATGAGAGAGAGGAAAAATGGAGCGCTTTAAAGGAAGTGAGCTGGCGAGCGACAGACAAATTTCATTTTGGATACCCTTGCAGATGAAGCCAGTATTAACAAATAATATTTAATGCCGTACCGTCTTGCTGTCGAACCCAAACCCGCACTGAAAATCTGAAAACTAATTACGTCCCGAACTGAAATTTTGAATTCAATCCTCCCATTAAAAATGACAACACTCACCTAGAGGCAGACCCGAGACTGCAACTTGTAGTCAAGGAATAAATTGTGTCATACTCCTAGATAAGAAGAAAGTTAACCTTAATCGTCAAGGGAGGGCCATAAAACAGGGCCAACGGCGCTTCCTTGCGTGTCACAGGGAGACAGACAAAGCTCTGTCCGTCATTAAAACACCAGAAGCCTTCAAAGACACATCAGCTGAATCGGCATCAACTTATAGATTAAGTTATCATGACAAACTATGTATATTGAAGTTAGTGGGACGGCAGGCAAAGGCAAAAGTTTTGCCAGCAGAAGCAGCTCAAATATTAGACCCTTGTCTCATGTCTTTTTTAAGCCTGCTCACCCAACATCGCATTTTATTTCGCGGCACAATCTTTGAACTAAAAGTTAAGCATACCAATGAAATCCATATATGCGGGGCGCTTCAAACCAAATTTCAATTCTTAGGTGCAATTGAAATTTCTTTCGGTTGATGAAAATTTGCGCTGTACTACACTTGTGTCAACGTTTTTTCCAATTTTTAAAACATGCTGCAATGTCTTCTTCCGGTATTGCCTTCAATTCCTTCTTGGTTTCGGTTTATATATCTTCTGTCGATTCAAAAAGGTGTCCACGGAGCAGTCTCTTTACTTTAGCGGAACGCCAGAATTCACATGGTGCAATGAAATATTTCTGTTTTTTTTTTAGACATTACTCGTTTTTGGCACCTATCAAAATTTCACTTTTCTGAGGCCCAAATAATCAATCAAAATTCACTAATCATTTTCGATATTCTAACAAGGTCAGTAACGTGTCGGATTTTCAGACGATTTTTGAGCAACAGTTCTTTGATTTTGTTGACGTGTAGCTAATCTGTTGAAGCTGATGGTCGTCCTGACCGTGCCTCATCTTCAACGCTTTCCCCGACTCTCTTTGAACATTTTGTACTAATCATAAACTCTTGTTTTCGATAGAGCTTGCGCACCGAAGTACTTCCGCAACATTTTCAACAGAAAATTTAAAGGAAAACGACGTGTATCTCAAACACGTATAAATATAATGATGTGTAACTTTGTTGCATAGAGGTCGGCAGTTACAGTGTTGCCAACTTAATAACAAAAACATTCGTCGCTATCGGAATTTAAAAAAAATCTTAATTCAAATTTGCCGTTATTTTTACGCCCATAGTAGTATGTAACTTCCAGAAAAAAGCACCTCCGACCCTGTAAAGTGTATATATTTTTGAGCATCAACAGCCGAGAAGAAGGTTGTTGTCAAAAATTGGGCTCAATTAGCCAAACAAAGAAACAGTTACCTCGTCTGCAATAGTTTCAAAAAATTTGAATTGATGAAAACGATTGAACTTTACCAAATATTTCGTTGTGCAAAATTTTATTGGCTGAAAGCGTAGTACCAGTAATTTTATTACTAAACTTTAAGGTCGTGTCGCGCCCATTGAAAATTAAAATAGAATAGAAAAAGAATTCATAATTATTTATTTAAATAAAAATTTAAGCTTTGGGAATATTGACACCTTTTTTTCGTTTTGCCTTTTTGGACGTCCAATCTAATGTACATTAGATCGAACCTGCCTAAAATGCAAATTAATTTTTTTGCAACACATGGCTGAAAATAATCAGTATATTTGATAGAAAATTTGATAGATCAATAATGAGATATTTTTACTTTTGATGGGCTCTGGGCTGAGAAAGCTGGATTCAAAGTCCAGAGTGCTAACCATAGATCATTTAACATGATATTTATGCTTATAAATCTGTAGGCCCGACTGACTGACATATTATCAACCCACAGCCAACACTGTTATCGAGATATCTAAGATTTGACCTAAGACCTTCGTTTATTTATGCAGGCGCGCACTAAGAAAAAAAATTTGGAAAATTTATCCGCGAGGTTGGTAAACAGGCTAAAGAAAAGGTTGTAAGGCCACGTGACTGTGGCGATCAAGCAATATTGTGGACAATGCTGTTTTGCTAAGAGCCCGAGAGAGAGTGTAAATGAGAGAGAACGACTCACACTCATGTTGTATGTATGTGTCTTGGCTCTCTGAGACAGATGATAGCTGCTACGACATGTGTTAGAAAGAAATAGCAATTAACAAGAGAGAATAGGATAGGGAGTACACAATATGAATCGTTGGTGGGGGAGGGGGGCCAAAAATGTTGAAAATTTTAAGAGACGTTTAACATCACTACTTAAAATGTTTAAAGTTTAAGTATCAGGCCTGTTGCCGTTTTCGATTTTGATAAAATCATGCGGAATCGGAATTGTTAAATGTTCTCTCTTCCAAAAACCGTTTGTGCTTCGACTTTTAACTTCAAAATTTCCAATTACCTTCATTCGATCCTCTGAATAAAGATTCGACCAAATTCTTATATGTTTCTTAGAAATCATAACTCTTACCAATTCCAATAAATCGGTCATCCAGTCAGCTGTTTATGAAAGCGACTTCGAAACCAAGTTCGAAAAGTCAAAACGTAACCAAATCGTTCGGAGTTGGGAACAGAGAATAGTAAAACTTTATATTCGCTTCGTTTTTACCTTTTGAAAACTTTCGGAATTCGGAACAGACCTGATTGTCTCTTTAATTTTTGGGAAAGACTTAGGAATCTTTACATTTCCAATTATCGGCAAACAGTGCTGATGCTGCTGTGAAATGCATAATCTTCATACATATATTCACTAGAAATGAGTGCGGGTCGGAAATGTGTCTAGACCCATAATCGACGTGGTGTTCTTGCGGGAGAGGTATGTTTTCAGCATCCACTTGACAGCATGGGATTTATATATAATTCCGGGATTTTCGGGCGCCAAGAAAATTTGGTTGATCCTTTGGGACGGTATGGGAAAAAATTTACCATTTAACATGTGCCACTGTATTTACACTGCAAAATTTTTGATTTATTTTTACCAGCTGTGAGCTCAAAGCAATCAGTGCTGAGCTCAAGATAAAACAACACAATTAGGGTGTTCACCAGCCCGCGTAAAGCAAAAAGCGAAAACTCCAAAAGTTTACGCCACAACAACAAATCACATAAAAAAAATTACTCACTTTTTGCTGCGTAAAAGTGTAAAAAGTGTAAACAGTTGAAGTGTTGTAAAATTATTCAAAGTATCGACAAAAATCACATTTTGAGATTTTTCTCATAAAAATATGCGGTCACACCTAAAATAATTAAATTTTTTGTGTTTTGAGTAGGGTTGTCGAAAATATCATCGATATATCGAATTATCGATTTTTTTGCTTAAAATGAAGAATATCATTATCGAATATTTTTCGGAGGCGATACATCGGATATCGAATACTTTTTGGTGAGATTTTTCGGGGATATTTTTGTTTTAGCCTTCAGTCACATTGTTGCGAATAACTGCTTCTTGTGCTCTGGAGATGTAAGGCACAATGTTTAAAAGTTGTTTTATTAACTGTAAACTGTGCAAATAGTTGTCAGGACCATGACAACTCAACAAACAAAGGCACACTTAATCGCAAAGCATGGAGATGCTTGGCTGAAATGCAGCTCATTTTTAAAAACAGTAAAGAATAATATGATTGCAGCATGGCGACTATCGTCATACAGTGGCAGTCGCCTATAGTCATGCCGCACACATCTTGTTCTCCCTTTAAACACAAGTGTGCGATATCTGAAGACGTACATTTTGAAGAATCGCCCTTCGCTGATCACAATACTGCCATGATATCTCAACAACCACCAGGACAGAAGATAAATTATTGGAGTACAATTGGAATTTACCGTTGTTTGCCCTGGAACGGGACCCTATTAAGTTCTGGATTGCAGAGAAAGATGCTTTGACAGTGCTTTCTGACGTGGCATTGTCATATCTTATTACACCGGGAAGCTCCGTGCCATCGGAACGATTGGCATCGGCTATAAAAAGTGTGGTTTCTGACATAAGAAGCCGAATGACCGATGAGCACATAACTCAACGTGTCTTCAAAAAAAATCAAAAGTTTTTAAGTTTCGAAAATTTAACTGAATAAGTTTTTTTTATGCTTTGTAGTTCGAATGCTCTATTTTGAAAGATTATGAATTAAAAATGTAAACACTGCTTTCGTTTTATAAATTTAAATTCATGAATAAGTTTTCAGAACTTCTTATGTTACATATGAAATAAAAAATAAATATCTTTTGTTAATTTAATAAATATACGTTAAATCTATATTTTTTCGCGCAGTCAGATTGTAGTTCTTATTACGCCTCAAATGACGCCTCAATAACCTCAATAGACCTGTTCATTGTTAAGATCCGGGCTTTTATTGAAAAATATCGAAAATATCGATAATACTGATGTTTTTGACACCAAAGTATTTCTATCGCAATGATACTTTTTCCAATATCGCCAAAAATATCGATATAGATATTTTTGAAATATTCGACAACCCTAATTTTGAGACATCTTCCTCAAAATAGCTCATTACACTCTGTCTGTAACAACACCTAGAGAGCCGTTATCACCTACTGTAAACATAGTTGTAGTTTTCCTTATTGATGCAGCTTCTCCAAACTACCCCAAACAGAAAAGTGCTAATGAAATAAAGTCGACATAAAGCATGAGGCCGCACGGACCCATTGGTCATTGAAAAATGGTAGCAAATTGATTCGCCAGTTGACTTATTTGGGCGCATAGAACTTGGTTCCTCGCCGCCAGCATGCGATTGCAGTAAGATCCTCCAAAAGGTCGTCTACGACTTCACCGACAGCATCCTGGTCCAACTCTTAAGTTTTTTTGTACTCATTTTTCTTCATGCTTCTATTTAGCTTGATTTGTACACCTACAATCAATGCTTTAAAAATACGTATTAAACTTTGACACACATAAGTGACAGAAAAACTCTCAGCCTTTCAAAAACAGCTGATTTACACGAAAAATTACGAGGGTAAACCTTTTAGGGGTGCTCAATAGCTGTGTCGCTCGATCGCTCGACCGATCAAAAATATCCTGGTTCACACCAAAATGGTGGGTATTAGGAGTATTTAAAAAATGTTTGTTCGAAAATCGGTCAAAACTGACTCTTTAAATTTTCGCAGCCATTTGGGAAAAAGTGGTTCCGAGATAATCGCATTTAAGGTTTCGGTAACTGTTTTCCTTAAAATAAGAATTATTTTTGATAGATTTCAAACAAATTATAAATATCGGAAAAATAGTTCTCAAGAAATTTGTGTCACAATGCGTTAAGACATGGTAAAAAAATCTACGAAAATTTTCAACTAAATTTTTTTTCAAAAGACACTTTTTGGAAAATAGCGAACATTTTTTGTAGTGTTTTGGCCAAAAAACCAACACATTAAGTTAAAAACAAAAGAGTCGATGAAAAAATTTCATATAAGAGGGTCGGAAAAAAATTGTTTTTCTCTAATTATGTAAAACATATTTTCGGATCTGCTTGAAAGTTTTACAGGATGTTTATAAGATCCTAATAGATCGTTAAATCAAATAAAAACAGTATAAAAAATTTTCTGAGGGTATACAGTACCCGCAAACTAAGTAATTTGCACAGACACTCATGTCGGAGTTTTCCTGATTTGTGTTACTTTGCAAATAAATTTGTCGAAAGTTTGCATCCAATTTGGCTTGGTACCCACACTAGCAATATTTGGTTAAATATGTGAATTTCCCTACTGGTTTGTTGTAAAAATAGTGCTAATCGAACTTTCTAGCTTCTTTTAATATGAATACAAAAATGTATAGCGGCTCTGTGAAATTAGATCGGTGTTTTATAAATGTAAATAAATTTAGACACCCATCAAGATATGAAATTAGACCGCTCGTTCTTAATTCATTTTTCAAATTGAATTTAGGCCAATTCATTTTGCAGAATGAAGTTAGACCGCGCGGTCTAATTTCATTTCGTGATGGCGGTCTAAATTCATTTTACAGAATGCAATTAGACCGCCGACGGCGGTCTTAACTCACGAGGTCTAATTTACATCATCCGACATAGCAGACTCAACCAACTGGTTTGCACAAGTGTTTTAAGAAATGTTCGCTATTTTCGACAAATAAAATTGTTTGTGTGAACTAAGCTTTAAGCTAGGGATCCACATGCAAATAATCTGAAAATTGGGAAAAAAATGATAAATTGGAGAACTATTCAGCAATGCTTGATCAAATTATTTCCGTGGACTATGGCTCAAATTGAAGATATGCAATTAAACAAATTGCTGACGATTTGCCAAAATGAAAAGCATTTAAAAGTAATATCCAAGGGCCAATTTAAAATTTTTTAAAATTATTTTGCTTATCAACGAATATGGATATAAATAGATACTTTATCTTGGTGTAAATTACACCGTGTAATAGATTAGTTGACTAAAATCTATAATCGACTATGGCCATCTGTGCGACGACACCATACTAAAGTTGTCCAACTCAAAGTTCCTTTTGCAAACGCAATACAATATCTACCTTCAGGGCAAAGACAAATTGTATAAGGATTCTTTGAAATTCGAAACACTTTAGAAGATATAGCCTTTTTAGTCAAACGCTTTCATCGCTTAAACAGGAAATTTTTGACTAAATAAATTTCTAGTAAATAAAGCTGTGAAATAACGGCTGGTTCTTTAATTTGTATGGTTACATGTTGTTGCCTGAGATCGATATCAATTATTAATCGACTTTTAATCCATAATTATTGAAGGCTATGCTACACAATGCTCAGAGTGACTAATCCTCTTAGAAACTTGAGCTGCGGCCGTATCTAAAGATGGCAGAATGGCACGCAGAGCAGAGGGAACTGCTGACGAAAACTGTTTTTTTTGAAACTAAACTAAACTGATTTTGATAAAATATTATGCAATCGACGCAGAATTGTCAACATTCTAGAACTGCGTTTATTCATTTTTGGATTTTTTTCCCCCCCAAAAAAGGAACTTCAAACTTTAAACTCGTTTATCTCGTAACCACGTTTTTCGAATTGGCGGCCACGATTTCTCCAGTTACACTAAACCAATTTTGATGATTAAAACTGAAATCAACGCAGAATTGTCACCATTCTGGTCTGAGCCTTAATTATAATTTAAAAAAAAATTGTACTACTTTTTTTTTTACTATAAATTACAAAAAAAAGTTCCAAAAATCGATTTTTCATTTTTTAATGAATGCCATTTTGACAAAAAAAAACATTAAATTTTTTTCAGGGTCAGACCAGAATTACAATATACTGATTATAACCCCGTTTTTTATTTTCATTTCAGACATCCTGAAGACGTGGAATCATGGCCGCCAGCACTATAACTTTTTTTTTGACACCCACTTTGACGGCCGATAACTTTTGGAACAGCCCTCGCATACTTTAATCTGTTTGTAACATAATACAATAAACAGAATTGGAAAAACTCTGCGTTTTCAAACAAGATTTTCTTTAAAAAAGGTCCATAAAACATCCTCGACATGGAGAATACCCCTTTATCTGACCCCGTAATTGTAAGTTTTTTGGTGCATTTTAAACTTTTTTTCTAGTGGAAATAAGTGAACTTCATAAGTCAAAGCTAAGATTTTTTGGGTAAATCAGAATTGCATTACGATTACAATATTTAATTAACAAAAGGAAAACTCATTTTTACCGGTTTTCTGCAATTTTGTGGATTAAATGTTAATAGATCCTCTAATCTAAATTTCAAAAGGAAAAAAAAAGAAAAACCCCCACCTCAGCTTATTTGGTCTCTGCAAGGGTATGTCTGAGGAATATGTATAAACTTTGGTCAGCCAATTTAAGCTTTCATCGTTTTTCTTTTGCCTTCGGCACAGAGTTTAGTTTTCCATTATTGTTGTTGTGTTTGGTCTTGCTGGTTCGGGAACTGATTTGGAATATTTACCCAAGTTTCAAATTTTGGCCCGGCTGGCTAGCGCGCACGGCCTCCTCGCCCAACAGCTGGGCTTGCTCATCCTCGTTCTGGTTGTCGGCCATCTGCAGATAGCGCCGATATTTGTTGGATGAATACGCATTCGACTTGTATAGCGTTGGCACCGACTGTCAACACAACCGGGTTTGGGGAACGGGGTGTTTTTGTTGTGTGTGTGCATTTGTGGGTGTGTTGGGGTTTTTGTTTTGTTTTTTGATTGATTGTTTGGGGGCATATTTTTTGGATTGTTTTTTGCATGTTCGATTGATATGGAAAAACAAAAATGTAAAAAACGCAGAATATAATAACTAAAGAAAATCATAAATTAATAAATACTTAAACATTAAATATATATATAAATAGATGGACTTTATGTACAAATTAACTGAAACGCACACGGAAAATTATATAGAAATATTTTGTACAAATAAATCAAACATAAGAATTGCACATAAATTTTGCCATTTGGAGGAGAATTCGTGCCAGAACAGAAACTAAAAACCAAAGCTGTCACATTTGTTGTTATTACTATTTGGAAAGTTGGTTAATTATTTTTACCATATGTTATTCAAAAATTAAATGTGAAATGGGGACGGAGTTTTCTTTTTGTTTTGTTCTGTTTTAGTGCCAACTTCTGCCAAGTAAACCTTATCAAGCAGTCATTTGGGTTAGCTCACCTCATCGAAAAACACTTGGGTTTTGCGCAAAATATGCTTCAATTCGGTCAACTCGAGAAAGTTGCGTTTCAGGGCTTCAGCGTTTTGATTAACCTCCCTCAGTTCATTCTCAAGTTTCTCAAAGGTGGCCTGTAAGGTAAATAGGGAAGCCATATAAGTGAATTTAACAACTTTTGAGACTTGACAACCCGCTCACCTCCAAGTCAATCATCTCACGTGGCTGAGGGGCCTCAGGACTCTCGCCTGTATCCAGCATTGGTATGCCATCTTTTTTAATCTCCTTCTCCAGATAGCGTAGTTTTCGCTCCATTTCATCGCATCGCCGCACCTCATTCACGAATTTGCGCTGGAAGGCATTCACATCGGGGTTGAGCTAAGCATAGGAAAGGTTAAAAGTCAGTACACGACTAAGCTGATTGGTGGATTTTACGGTACTTACATCACGGAACTGCACTAAACCCAACTCGCCCAGTTCAGAGACACAGGCATAGGCAGCCTCGCTCTGTAGAAATAGCTGGCACAGGGCCATCTCCTCGCTACGGAATAATGAACCCATCGCTTGGCAGCTTCACAATCAACTGCTAATTAAATTGAGGGAGAGAAAAAAAGAAGTGATTTGTTATCGTTATTATTGTCCACAATATGTCTCTTATGTATGAATTAATCAGTTTCGCCCACATCCGCTGGAACCCTAATCAGATTTTTGCAGTGTATATATGTACTAGATGCAGTGCGGTATATACACACATTGTTTCAAATTTGTATTTGTATGTCAAAATGCCACTTATTGATTTTTCCATATAAAAGAAAGTGCTTCGTTGTTCAATCGACCCCCGACCCCAATGGATGTCGATGACCAGACCATTTACACCCACGAATGACTCATTATGGTTTTTTAATTCACTGACTAATCCATTCATGCGAAAACAGTTGATTGTCACTAGCTTACCAATTGTTTTAAATTAAATTAAATCTCTTTCACAAATTTCGCAGCTGCACTAAAAGAAAAGTGGCATCGATACTTATGGAGGAATCGTTTAGTGTTGCTGAACACTGGATTAATGAGTGCTGTAAATTTACACTGTTAGTGACGGACTCCAAAAACTTTCGTAATATTTTCCAATATCATAGACGGATGTGTTCCAGAAATCTCTAAAGGTTTTCGTATAAACGTTAGCATTTCATATTAAAGCTGTTTGAATTTATATGTTTAGGGGCTCAAATATGCACGGCTACTAGAGCGATTTGAAACCGCCTGCTCAAAGCCAAGGAGATTTGATGCGTACGGTTTTCCTTCCACATAATTTAGTAGGCGGTCTGATTCTTGGCACTTTGCAAAATATGTAATTCACGTTTAGTTCGAAGTGCAATCGTTTATACGAAAATCTCTAGAGATTTCTAGAACACCCCTGATTATCATTTTTATTCACTTGAAAAGTGAGTCCCTAGTTTTGAAATTAGCGAACTGATATTTTGCAAAGAGTCTTCTTTTGACTGCACGCTGCTAAAATGTTTCAATCGCCAGGATCGGATGACTTCTTCTGCTAACTGCCATAAGATCGAACAATCGGAAAATGAGTTTTAGTGAGAAAAACTTTTTGTTTTCAATGTTAGCGTTCTTAAACTCCTTTAATAATATTATATGTTTTCAAACCAGGGTATCAAACCGAAGTCAAAGAACCGATATTATTAGAACCGAAAAGAACTTAAAACATTGTACCATTACAGTTTTGGTTCTGAGTTATTTTCTGCCAATTTTTTTCATTTCTTTATTCAGAGCTGCTACCGGCTCCAATAATGTAGTGCGCGAGATAGTGTCATCTCTATATTCAAAGCTGCTAACAGCGTAAGAGTGTCAATAGATATTGTTTCTGAAGACTGTGCATGAATGTTTCTGCGTGGAAGTCTGAAACAAGAACAGAAGCGAAAGTATGTCTATATTTGGCGTTCACCCACTTCAGCTCTGCTTTTTAACATTCGCTTTCTGCTAAATCGTACCCTTCTACCGCTTTTGTATGGAAAACGAAAGAGCTCAGTAGTAAAGTCGCCTAAAATTGCAATTTTTGTTTGCGCTGAAAAACTGGAACGAGCTATTTATTGGTTTAAAAATTGCTAGTTAATCTGCCCTTATGACAAAGGCTGAGTTATATAAATATGAGATTTAGACTACGTGTGGGCCGAGTTGAACATCATGCTAAAGTTTGAACAATGTAAAATGATGGTCAGTCTAATGCACATATGTAAGCTCCGATACTTTTCTCTCTGTATATACAATGTTATACATATACATTAGGTCGGACATTTCATGTCTGTAAAAATGTAACGCCATACTGATACCTTCTTAAACGATGCGTTTTCATTTAAAAAAGGCAAAACAAAAAAATTTTGAGAAAAAGTTAGTTTTAGGGTCTGCGACTTGGATTCAAAGTTTTTTTATTTTTCAAAGTTTTATATTATCTCTATCTCTATAAATATAAAAGAGAGTGTCCTGACTGACTGACTGATTGGCAATCATCGCACAGCCTAAACGGTAAGAGATAGAAAGTTGAAATTTGGACAGGAGTTTCTGTTAGTGGTGAAAGTGCGTACTAAGACGGGGTTTTGGAAAATTCCACCCGGAAAAGTCGCAAAAGCGTCGGAAAAGTTTGTATGGGAAAAATGTTATTTTTCATCCGATTGACTTGAAATTTGGTTTGTAAGCATTCGCGTACTAAATAATTCGACACGTGTTTTCCCGATTACGGAAAATCTGTCCACGAGGAAAATGGCCGTAAAATTCTGCATGCAAAAATTTATTTTTTATCCTATTGGCTTGAAACTCGGTTTGTAAGGAAAGAATACGAAATAGTTTGAAATGTGACTTTCCGAAGATGGAAAATTTGACCTGACGGTCGGAAAATTGCCGGAAAATTCTGCATGAAAAAACTATTTTTCATCCGATTGGCTTGAAACTTGGTTTGCAATGATAGATTACGAAATAGTTTGAAATGTGATTTTCTGAAGTTGGAAAATTTGACCTGACGGTCGGAAAATTCCCGGAAAATTCTGCATGCAAAAACAAATAGTTTTCATCCGATTGGCTTGAATCTCGGTTTGTAAGGACAGAGTACGAAATAATTAAAAATGTAATTTTTCTATGTCGGAAAATCCGCCCCAGGCGTGAAAATAGCCGGAAAATTTTACATGCGAAATAACTATTTTTCATCCGATTGACTTGAAACTCGGTTTCTACGGTCAAAATGAAAATTCATTTGTAATTTAATTTTCCTTTGTTGAAAATAACGCCGGGATGCCCACTGGGAAGTGAATGGGATGTGGGTGGGATGTGAGTGGGATGTGGGTGGTTTGTTGTTTTGGAAGTAGGTGGAAAGTGGGTGGTAAGTGGTTGTGAAGTGGGTGGAATGTGGGCAGAATGTGGGTGGTATGCAGATGCGAAGTGGGTTGAATGTGGGCGGGAAGTGGGTGGGATGTGGGCGGAAAGTGTGTGGGAAGTAAGTGGGAACTGGGGAAATTTGGGTGGGATGTGGGTGGACGTGGACTGTAGGTGGGAAGTGGATGGGGTGTGGATGGGATGTGGGGTGGAAGTGGGAGGGATGTGGATGGGATGTGGGCGGGAAGTGGGAGGGATGTGGGTGAGATGTGGGTGGGAAGGGGGCGGGAAGTGGGTGGGTTGCGGGTGGGATGTGGGAGGGAAGTGGGCGGGATGTGAGAGGAAAGTGGGTGGAAAGTGAGTGGGAACTGGGGAATATTGGGTGTAAAGTGGGTGGGATGTGGGTGGACTGTAGGTGGGAAGTGGATGGGATGGGATGTGGGCGGGAAGTGGGAGGGATGTGGGCGGGAAGTGGGAGGCAAGTGGGAGGGATGTGGGAGGGATGTGGGCGGGATGGTGGAGGAAAGTGAGTGGGAACTGGGTGGAATGGGATGAAGAGTGAATGGGAGGGATGGGAGCTGAGGTTGGAGGGAAAACCCATCAGCAAAGAGCATATGTTGAAGGCGCAGCGAAGCGCGTCGGGTTATTTGCTAGTACATATATACATAAGGGATACATAATTGCAAGGGAACATAACTGACTTGTACGACCATATATGTATCTACTTTCCGTTTTTATAGTGCGCTCATAGCACAAGTTAAACAAAAGCACATTGCCCGATCTTCCGCCGACTCGATAAAAAAGCTTTACAGTCAAGTCGATCAGCAAAATACGAATCAAGCACAGGAAAAGAAAACTGCATTGATGATTTGTTTAAGACTATTCGTATAATAGACTATTCGAGATGCATGTGTTTCGGTTGATGGAAGGCAGGTTGCCCTGATGATCGACCTCGGATTCCGCTAAATTTTACTGGGTTGTGTGTAATAAGTACGAAACGAAGAATGTTTACTTTCCGGTGCAAAGTTTATTATCGGGTGTGTTCCAGAAATCTCTAGAGGTTTTCGTATAAACGTTAGCATTTCATACTAAAGCTATTTGAATTTATATGTTTAGGGACTCAAATATGCCCGGCTACTAGATTAAATGACAAAAGTTGAGCGATTTGAAACCGCCTGCTCAAAGCCAATAGATTTGATGCGTACGTTTTCTCAAAAAGAGCGGTCGGTTCTTGGCACTTGAAATAAAGTAGTCCAGTTTAGTTCGAAGTGCAATCGTTTATACGAAAATCTGGATTTCTAGAACACCCTGTAGTCTCCGCTCAGAAATCATAAGAACAAAAATACAATGACCGCTATATGCTTCTTCTTAGTAATCATTAATTTTCCTTTTTAGTAACTAATTTTTTATACACTTTAAAAGTGTATTATAATTTTGCCCAGAAGTTTGCAACGCATAGAAGGAATCATCTCCGACCACATAAAGTATATATATTCTTGATCAGCATGACGAGCTGAGTCGATTAAGCTTTGTCCGTCCGATATCGAAGTCGGTAAAAGCCGACTTTAACTTACGCTCTCGTTTATTGTGGGGGCTGGGGTGGGCGTGGCAAAAATTTGAAACAAACTGGATCTGCGTGCAGACAATAGGAGTCCACATGTCAAATTTGGTTACTCTAGCTCTTCTAGTCTCCGAGATATAGGTGTTCATACAGACAGACGGACGGACAGACAGGACATGGCTATAACGACTCGGTTGTTGATGCTGATCAAGAATATATATACTTTATATGGTATGAAATGCTGATGACATTGTCATCCTTGCGAGAGGAAAGTACGAAGAAACCTTATGTGACATAGTCCAGAGGGGGTCTGAAAGTGACGTCTGACTGGTGCAAGGAGGTTGGGCTCAACCTAAAACCGGCGAAAACCATCATAGTACCGTTCACTAGAAAATACAAGCTAAGCAGAATGAGGCCAATACGCCCATCCGGCTGCCTCATTACACCAGAGAAAGAAGTCAAATACCTCGACGTTGTCTTTGACAACAGGCTGAGATTTGACAAGCACTTAGAGTATACACTCAGCAAGTTCACTAGAGCACTATTCACATGCAGGAGCATAGCCGGAAAATCGTGGGGCATGCCACCACACATACTCCGATGGCTATACCTCATGGCTGTGAGACCGATTCTCACTTATGGAGCTGTTGTGTGGAGAGCAAACTCCTCACAGTTAGGACGCAGTTGCAAAGACTGGCATGTATATGCATGACAGGAGCCATGCGTACCTGTCCGACAGCGGCAATCGAGGTTTTGATGGAGCTAACACCACTCAGCAGAAGGAGTGGGTAAAAACCACATAGTAAGCCTCAGAGACTCTGAAAAGCTGGAAAGGGAAATCCCTTTAATCCTCCAACCCAGAGACGAAATGGTGGCCGAGTATCACTTTGACAGGAACTTTACTGTACACCAAAGTAATAAGAGAGAATGGATCTCACTAGAAGAAACATATAAAATGCAACCACACACAATTATGTGGTATACAGACGGGTCCCTGACGCCCCAAGGAACCGGACTTGGGGTAGCGGGACCAGGAACGAAAATATCTGAACCAATGGGAGAATTCACAAGCATATTTCAAGCTGAAGTATGTGACATCTCCCGTTGCGCAGACCGTAATATGGGAAAGAACTACCATAATAGAGAAATAGCTATCCTCCGCTATATCCGCTTAAAGCGCTCAGAGGTAATAAGTCCACCTCTAAGCTAGTCTTAGAGACAAAGAACAAACTAGACCAACTAGGCAGCAGGAACAACCTGACCCTACGATGGATACCGGGACACAACAACATCCCTGGAAACGATTTGGCCGATGAACTGGCACGCAAGGGTACAGCCACCGCAATGGTAGGGCCAGAGCCCTATTGCGGTATAGGCCAACACATAATAAAAGGACTCCTAAGAATGGACGAGAATACGCTTAGAACAGCCTCCTGGGTAAACACCAGAGGAACGAGACAAGCTAAAGCATTAATAGTGAACCACAACCTCAAAAGGTTCCAAAAGTTAATCCAACAAGGAAAGAATGCCCTCAGGATTCTGACAGGGCTCTACACGGTTCACTGCAGACTGCGGATCCACATGTACAAGTTGGGAATAACAAACACCCAACTTTGCAGATACTGTGAAGAGAAGGAGGAGTCCTCTGAACATATACTAGCACACTGCAATGCCCTGGCGAGGCGCAGACTCAGCAAATTTGGGAAACACATTCTACACCCAAGCAATATCAGTAACTTAGAACCCACAAAAATCCTGGCTTTTTTACAGGAAATAGGGCTGCTAGGAGAGCTGTAAACTCGGAAATGATTCCTTCTGCTTGTTACATACATTTGCACGGCTTTAGTATAACCTTTTTTCTCTACGAGTAACGGGTATAAAAAGAGTCGGCACCGAAATCGAAATTGGAATCATTTTGATTCCCTGTTTCAAACTGATCTGCAAAATTAGGTTAAAACCACTAATGGTTGGAGCGAACTAGTTCTTGTGTATTAAAACTTCGACACAAACGAGGTTAGCCTTGCTTTCTAGTCTTTAAAAATTTTGTATATATATAATAATTGATTGGAAAATGACTAATATTGTACCAGATAATGCAAATTTCTATATCGAAAATGTCCTAATGGAATTATAAAAAGAATAAAATAATAGTAGAATCATGTTTTGAGAAATGGATAAAAGCACTGAAAATACGATTTTGATATTTTTGTTGCTATTTTTTTAGACCTTATTTATGTACACTGTATAATGCAATAAGGGAACTGCAATATGTTTTGGCCACAAAAGGTTTTGTGCGTTTTCTAAATTTTGTTGTTTTTGGATAAATATTCACAAAACTAATTGTGACCAATATTTTGATAAGTATTAATTATATGGCATTTTTAGGAAATCGAAGGATTAGGATAGTCACTCCGTCGAGAAAGATTTTATAGAACAGAAGCACCTTGCTGAGGTGAGCTTCAAGGTTTTAAGCATGGCTCTACTGGCACATTATCGAGAACATTCACGAAAGGGTTTAAATGACCAAATTATTTCGCTAACAGCATGATAGAACTGTAACAGGTATGGCACTGAACGTTTATCGAGTACTGACACTTTTGCTGAAATCGAGAAAGAGAGAGAATAAAATAGAATCACAAGGCACCCTCGGACTAACAAACATATAGTATTATATATGCATGAATAAAGGTATAGCGAAATAAGCACACAAGGACTACCCCCACTTGTATCAGAGCCAAATTTAAATATGTGATTACCATCAATTAGAAACTCACTCTCCTAAATTTTAGTCAGCTAGTCGCCATTTGAGTAGAGTTATGAGGACGGAAAGATAAAACAAAAAACTCGTTTATCTTAGGGACCGCTTATCTGATTTTAATGGGTTAAATATATGTTGTAAGTGTAGACAGCACAATTAAAAAATAATTTTTGCACATTTATAATACCAATTCTTTTGCCCAAAAAAATGTTATTGAAATTTTCAAATAATTATTTTAAGGTGTTAACCTATATAACCTACACTTTTTATACCCTGTACCCATTAAAAATGGGTAAAAGCAGATCATGAAGTTGTGCAAATGTATGTAACAGGGAGAAGGAAACATTTCCGACCCTATAAAGTATATATATTCTTGATCAGCATCAACGGCAGAGTCGATTTAGCAATGTCCGTCTGTCCGTCCGTCTGTCCGTCCGTCTGTCTGTATGAACGCGTCGATCTCAGAGACTGTAAGAGATAGAGACCCAAATTTTTGCATGAACATAGGTGTATACCGTACCCTGATCGAGTTTGTTTCAGATTTGCAAAATTTCCACCCCTCCCCCCTTAAACCGCAAAAAAACTGTCAGAGCCACAGTTTTAAGGTTACAACATCGTGGCTTAGCATATTTTATCTTTGGTCGTATATCTATCTGTTCTGAAAAGCGCAACATGATCCGATCAAAAACACCAAAGTTATGCACGAAACAAATTTCTTGTTTTTGCTAGTTTTTTCATCAAGAGTTCCCCAACAACATATAAATTTTTAGAATTATTCATGAATATTTTATACATATGTAATAGGCACTCTGTTTATAAACTAAAAGGGGTAAAGGGGAAATTCTCAGTCAATTCTGTGTGATTAGTTACAGTGTGCTCAATATTATAAAAAAAATTCTGTAAAACTATTCACATATTAATTCTTATTCACTATGAAGATGATTTCCGATGTGACCGCAAAAATTATACATTGTTAAGGACTTCTTGTAGAAAAAACCAGCAAAAAACTATAAGAATGGCAATTGATTTACATCTTGAAAAAATTATTTGAAAATTAAAATAATATTTTTTGTGCCTAAGAGTTGGTAATAAAAATGTGCAAAAATTATTTTTTGAATACTATGGCTGACACTTATAACATATAATTAACCCATTAAAATCGGTTAAGCGGTTCTTGAGATAAACGAGATTTATGATTTAACTTGCCGCACTCATAACTGTACTGCGATAGCGATTAGGAGAGTGAGATTCTCATTGATGGTAATCACATATTTAAATTTGTGCCGCTACAATTGCCCACTAATCAATTTATTAATCTGCTGCTCTCTGTTTTCGTTAGTGTCACAGTCGGTGGAACAAGAACACATTCACATTCCTTGAATGTTGTTGAATGTTTGCCACTGGAAGAGAAACAAAAGACGCAAGCTGTTAAAAAATACATTGAATCAAATGTAACAGTAATTAAGAAGTCGTTTGCTACTTGTTGCTCATCCCTAATTTTTAGTGTTGGAAAACTTTAAACGATGCTTGAGAGGTTGTGTACTCAGTTGACCCAATTGACGAAATCTTTGAAACAAAAGCGGCAAACATTTTTACAGTTTGTTGCAGTTCTAGAAAAACCGCTTTGATCATTAAAATTCGGAATATTCATTTGGCTAACAAGATGGATCGCACATTGATTGCGCCCTGGAAGGCCGAGGAGAAGGAGCAGAGCGAGAAGTTGTATAAAAAGTTACAGGGCCTTGCCCTACTGCAGCCCATGAACGAGGAGCTGCGCAAGTGTCTCGCCTGGGATATGTTCCTCAAGCCCAATCAGGCTGCCTTCTTTCAGGTGATGCACTATCTGTTCCGGATCCTAGATCCTGCAGAGTTCAAGCGTCGCTTCTTTTGGCCAATTACGGACAAGAAAGCGGAGGCCAACTTCCGCTCTAGCACCGTGGAATATCTGAAGCATCTGAACGAAAAACATCAACTAAATTGGGCCAACATAAAGTCCTATTTGGTGGTCATGCCGGGTGGCATGAAGTTCATTAACTTTCTTTTGGATTTGGTTGGATTTGTGATCCAGGAGTTGATCAAGCAACGTGAGAAGGTTTTAAGTTCAACCTTCGATCAAGCTGTGCCCAATCTAAGGAATTTGAGTGTGGAATCTATGCGGGTACAGAATAAGTTCATGAAGGAATACGCTTCGGCTTATGTGGATGATTTGCATCAAAATATGACTTTGCTAAAGGAAAAAACGCAAAAAATTCGACAAGTAGTGGCTCAAATTTCGAAACAAACGGGAGTGCCGGAGGACCAGCTGCTAGAGGAAAGCTTCCTGGAGAGGTTCGAATACTATAATCGTCGATTGGTCGAGCAAAAGATTACCAAGCCTGCTGCCAACTTGGGCACCCTAGAGGATCCCCTCTGTGGTCTGAAACAGGAAATGGACAAGTTTCTGTCCAAGCAGTTGAAGTTTAACCAAGCTAAGGAAGCGGTGGACCAAACCTGGTGTGGAATACAACAGATGTTAGGTGCTGATTTGGGCGAGTATTCCGGCGACTCCAAGGTAAATGGTCTTATTAGAGCTTTTAATCTAGTTAGCGACTCCATAGCCGAACAGTTGGATGCAAACGATCATTATAATAAAGCCAATAAATATGTAACCAAAGACCTGCAAGAGTTGCGCCTCGAACTGACCCAAATTGAGGAACAAGTGGTGGATATACAAAAGTTTTTAAACGGCCGAGCCAGAGCTCTAGAAGCTAGTGGCGAATTAGGTTTCGCACGTGAGCCCAGCACTCCTCGCCCGGCAAACTCTGGCTCTTGTAATCCCCTGTTGCTGAAGTATGTCTCCACGCCTATCATTAAACTAGAGATGCCCGACGGAGCTGGTAGTGTATCTCAGTTACGTCTGCCACTGCAAGATGAATTTAATGCCAAGCAGTTTGAGTCACTAAGCAACAGCTTGTTAACTGTACCCCGCTCAGCACGCAAAGCCGCGCTTGATCAATCCGTCGATCTTAACTCCACCACAAACCGTTCCAAAATCATGGATCCTATGCAGCTGCTAAGAACCATTAACAAACCGAAATCCAGGACCAAGTCAAACCAATCCTCACAGCTTACCAGTAATCTTTCATCGTTGGGCAGCAAATGGAAGCAGTTGCAGGCCAGCTTTGGATTCGACGAGACTCAAGTAGTGGGGATAGCGCCTACATCGCCCAGTTCACCAAGGTCTCCGCTTACTCCCTTCAATTGCCATGAGCACACACGCATTGAACGTACGACTGATAATATTAATAGCTCGCTGGTGGCCAAGAAAAATGCTGCTTTGACGAAAGTGCTCGATGCGTCGTTCAATGTACAAAATTTAAGCACCTCTCCATCGGGTAGATTGGATCCATTGGTATCGGCTCCCCCAACACTGCCTCTGCCCCATATAAAACTAAACGATTTAACAATTCTTGTAAGTGTGCTTTACGTGCAGCAGACAAAACTTAACCCTTTACTATACACAAATTTTGTGTTGCAGAATTCGGATCAAATGCAAAAAGAAGTTCAGCCGATCAATCAACTACCAAGTTTTGATCTTGACTTGAGCTGGTGTGGAGATAACGATGAATTGCAGGATATTAGCGACAGCGTGCTCAATGACGTTCCTTCATAGAATTTTTAGATACTGTTATTATTTTAAGTATCAAAGTTGATTTTTCTTTGTACTCTAGACTAGTTAGGCCGCCTAATGTTGTCAATTTTGAGGGATTAACTCAGCTATTAAGCTTATTGTTGTTTGTCAGCCTAGATCTTTTTTGCCACCAAATCTGGTCCCAAAAACGAATTTAAATCACAAAATTTTTGCGGAAAAACAAAAGTATTTAACAAGTTAACAAGTATTTTGTAAGCTCAAGCGCGAAAAAAATAAATAAATCACTTATTTTTAATTTAATTTTATTTCGGTTTTATCCCAACGCTACAGATACATAGGTACTATAAATTGGCACATTGGTCACAAAACATCAACTTCGGAAAACCCAACCCTAACGATGAAAACAGTGGCCAACAAATTATTTATAAATCATTTTCAACTTTCAAAAATTCTATTTCAACTCTACTAGTTTTAAGGGCCGCCCCGCACAAAAATCCCTGAGTGTCTTCCGTTTAAACTATTTACGAAACTTCAAACGATAAGGCCAAGCCAACTTCGTCTGTGCCGAAGTTTGCCCTTGCCCTTGCAAACAGGGATCGTAAATAAGAGTTATGGGTTTGAAAAAATTGAACCTGAAATAAATTATCTACATTAATGGGAAAATCTTAGATATACTAATTCAGGATGCAGTATCCTGTTAACAAGATAAATTTTTATTTTTAATTTCTATCAAAAAATTAAAAATTAACTCTTATTTATGAAATAAAAATTAAATTTCAATTTTTATTTAAAAATCATAAAATAAAAGTTATTTTTCAATTTTTATAAAAAAATCTAAAAATAAAAGTTATTTGTCAATTTTTATTAAAAAATCTAAAAATAAAAGTTTTTTTTCAATTTTTTACAACATTAAAAAAAAATTGAAAAATAACTTTTATTTTTAGATTTTTTAATAAAAATTGACAAATAACTTTTATTTTTTGGATTTTTTTATAAAAATTGAAAAATAACTTTTTTTTATGATTTTTAAATAAAAATTGAAAATTAATTTTTATTTCATAATTTTTTTATTTTGATCAAAAAATACGAGTTAATTTTTAATGTTTTGATAAAAATCAGCAAATAACGTTTATTTTATAATTTTTTTTTTAAATTATAACCGTTACGGTCCCTGCTTGCAAATGATTTAAAATATCAGAGTTTAAGAACTTTAGAAATAAAATCAAAAAATTTTCTAACTAAGAACCATTTTCTGACCGATGGTTCCTATGACGCTTCTAAGACATAGTCATCCGATTTTGAAAAAAACTTTGCAAATCTGTTAAAAAGCATGTAATTTTAGTATTGGCCCATACATTATGTACACGAAAAAGATTTTCTCATTAAGACTCTTTTTCCGACCGATGGTTCCTATGACAGCTATAAGATATAGTCATCCGATTTCGAGAAAAATTTGCATATCTGTATAAAAGCTTATAAAATTAATAATTGCTGAATTTGAAGACGTTAACATAAAAAAACAAAAAGTTTTTCATTTTCAATAAGACCCATTTTCCGAACGGTAGTTCCTAAGGCAGCTTTTGTAATCCAACACGTCGGTTCCGACAGCTTGCAGTAAAAAGATGACTCTGCAAAATTTCAGCTCGATAGCTTTAAAACTGAGAGACTAGATTGCGTAGAAACAGACAGACGGGCAGACAGAGCTAAATCGACTCAGCTCGTCGCCCTGATCAAGAATATATACAATTTATAGGGTCGGAAATGAATATTTCTATGCTTTGCAAACTTCTGGGCAAAATTAATTAAAATTTAAGGATTAAAAATTTTAACTTTGCCTTGAATCCCTGTTACCTCCTTGGCCTTACCTATTCCTAAAGTAAGATCATAATGTAAACCAGGGACGAAAATGTTAAATTTTAAGTGCGAAATTTTAGTTTTGAAGCAGTTGAAAATCCTTATCAGCAGGGCTCGAGTCGATCTGCGATCTACACAATGCGCGATTTTATGCATTTAATATAAATTGTGAACCTTTGGTACAGATTTTGAAGAGAATGAGGAAATCTTGGAAGTTATATCTATCCTCGTTAAGACCTTTGTAAAACAAATCAATACTCACCAACCGCCTATACCATTTAAAGCTTTCCACACACCCATAATGCCAAAGCTTTGTCCACTTTTCGTACACCAGCAAAGAACGTAAAGCTCCGTTAAAAATGTAAACAACCTCTTAGAAACCAAAAGATGTTTTCGGTATGGCGACACCTTATTGTATGACTTCTTTTTTATGCTGATAAAGTACATATATACATCGGACATCAACTTTTAAAAAGATTTATTGCTACGTTTACACCACGATTCTATAGATATTATCGTCTGAAAGTACAAGCGGTAAGCAGGTTGTTTTCAAAAATTGCGATGCAGTCATATCTAGACAGCGGACTTTGCATATTTTTAAACAGATTTTAAGCATTAATTGCTGATTTTTTGAAGCCTCTAGTATAGTATACATATCAATGAAACTAAGAAAAATCAAAAACACGAAGTAAGAATTGCAAATGTGAGGTATCCGCCCACACCTGGTCCAAGCTCAATCAAATTTTTTTCCCTGTTGAGTTCAAAATGTTCTTGAAAACTGAACCGTATTAACTCAAATTATGTTCACAAAAATGGAACAATATCAACTCAATTTGAGTTTTTGCGTTCTCAGAAAATTGTTTATTGAATTGAGAACATGAGAAAACCGATTCATGTGCGTTTTGAGTCCAATGTTCTAAGTTTTCCCCTCTGTGTGGGTGTTCACAATTTATTGGTCCCGTTCCCAGAACCTTTAGAGTGTCGCACTGTGCTATTATACCAAAAGCAATAGTTTGTTTAAGGACCATAAATATTTTTTTATTATTATAACCCTTTACATGGTGGTGATGCAGATCTGCATCATACCGAATTAATACAATTATTTTCCAGTGGGGATTATAAAATTGTCAAACATGAATTTGATGCAGTTCAGCAACATTCCTTTTTATATTAAAAGTGTTAGTAACCCTAAATTATGTAGATAACTCAACAGCTGATCACTTTTCCCGCCAATTTTGTGAATGTGGTAAACTCAATTGGTTGCGCAGTTTCTCATTAACATATTATTAATAATAAAAGCTGCATAGTTTGAACAATTTGCATTTATAACAAGTAAGACCGTTACAGTCGAGTAGCCCGACTTCAATATACCCTGTACAATTGACAACGAGAGCGTAAGTTAAAGTCGGCTCCATCCGGTGACCATCCGGAAAGTATGCAAAATTTTTTTTTGGGTGGGTGGGGTGCTAGCGGGGGGCTTGATTCGCTTTTTTGCTCATAACTTCTGAACCGTTCATCCGATTTTTATCATTTCTTCGGCAAATCGATTTATTACTAATTACTAACTATCTCTAGAAAGTACGAATCGTCTATCTTCAAAACTGTGGCAGATATAACGTTTTTTCCAAATTACGGGGGCGGGAGGGGGCGTGGCCAAAATTTGAAACAAACTTGATCTGCGTACAGATAAAAGAAGCATTTGTCCCATACATGTCAAACCTCTATCTCTTACCATCTCTGAGATCGACGCGTTCATACAGACAGACGGACGGACAGACGGACATGGCTAAATCGACTCGGCTATTGATGCTGATCAAGAATATATATACTTTATAGGGTCGGAGATGTTTCCTTCTCCCTGTTACATACATTAGCACAACTTCATTATCCCCTTTTACCCATTTTTAATGGGTACAGGGTATAAAAAGGGAAAATATTATATATATTTATATATTGTCGAGTTTTTGTGTTTGTCGCATTAGCATTTGAGTAAATCAAAAATTTCGATTTGCTGCAGATATGCATCAAACAAGCTTTCGGTAAAGTAGCAATGGAGCAGTTCCTGTGCGTTGATGAGCAAATCTGCTCTACCAAAGCTCGAAACCAAATGAAGAGGTATTTACCCAACAAACCTCGGTATTTCTGGCTTCTGCTACAAATTCGAATTTGATACAGGCAAAGAAAACATCGTATTGCCACAAGAACCTGACCTTGCTTAGTGAATATGAAATTCATGCTATGCCGAACTGGCCGGCAAGAACTTTCTCCTTAAACACATTTGATGCATAAATGCATCACACCCTTTTTTTTTAAATAAAACTAGAACTGAAATAAAATAAAAAAACGAGAAAGGCAAAGCTAACTTCGTCTGCACCGAAGTTTTGATACACTTGAAATAGCTTGTCACAACGGTTAGCGACTTCGACCAAACTCCGCAAATCAGCTTAAAAACATGAAATATTACCCATGACCGTGTTTGAGAGCGATAATATTGAGAACAAACCAGTTTTTCTCTCTAAAACCCATTTTTCGAACGAACATTTGTATGGCAGCTACAAGAAGTAGTCATCCGGTCCGGTCGGTTCCGACATATTAGCAGCGTGCAGTAAAAAGAAGACTCTGTGCAAAGTTTCAGCTCGATAGGTCCAAAACTGAGGGACTAGTTCGCGTAGAAACAGACAGACGGACAGACGGACGGACGGACAGACGGACGGACAAAGCTTAATCGACTCAGCTCGTCATGCTGATCAAGAATATATATACTTTATGTGGTCGGAGATGATTCCTTCTATGCGTTGCACACTTCTGGGCAAAATTATAATACACTTTTCAAGTGTATAAAAAGAATCATGAAAATCGGAGTTGATGTCATGTAAAGGGATAATTGCGCACATGTATTTCCTATAATCGGAGAAAGCCACATTTCTGAATTAGCAAAATTGAGGCGTGTCGAAGGTCAAAGAAAAGGATGCAGTTAAGCAATTCGTTTGTTGCTATTATGTTTAGCGTTTTACATGTGTCCATCTTTTAAATCGTCAGTTGCATAGACAAATCTAACACTTGTGCATTGACATTTGAAAGAATTTTATTTTTCAGGCAATAAGAGTTAAGTAAAGTTAGTGAATAATCGCTTATGTAAACATTTACTTTTAAGAACATTTCGTCGCTTCTGCTCGAAAATATTGCATGTTAAAGTGTTACGAAATTTATGCAAATTTATTCTACGGCTCTGTGGTCCTTTTTATGGAATGTAACTTTGTTCTTCATTTTTGAAAAATAATTAAAATTTCTTTCTTTTGCACATTGCGACTGTTTAAACGGCCTTTATGATAATCAAACTATCAAGTTTTGCCAGACACGAGTTCAAGTTATGTTTGCACATAACTGTAAAACAGGAACACAACACACCGCAACATGAGACTGGTAGATCGTACATCTGTTTCAGGAAGTAGATAGGAAAATACTGCTGAGGATGGGACCGGAAAGTTACAGCTGTACAGTCTATCTGCCTCCTCTGTGGTGTGTTCCAGTTTTAAAGTTATGTGCCAACATAACATGCCCTGCTGTGTGTTAGACAACACTGTTTTACAGTGAAAAGTATTCCGAGCATCTTAAACAAAATCTTACGTGCCATCTCATGCTGACTACGAGTTGTTATGTCAAAGCCTTCGAAGATATAGTCGAAAAACTAAATTTCCGACTTCTAACCCTTCTAAAATTTTTTTAGGCCACACTAAGCATTAATTGCTGATTATATGAAGTCTCTAGGACAGTGTTTAAATTGCTTCTGCCGAAGTAGCAAAAGTCAAAAAATTTTTACTTTTCACAGCTTCGACTTTTTTCAACTTTTCAATATGAACTCTAGCCTTCTGCTTATGCTTTTGCAAAATACAAAAGCGGCAGCAGCAGCGAACAGCCGCTATCGATATTTGTTCAAAAGCAAGAAGCGACTGCAGTCGTCGGTTCATGAATTTTGATATTGATTTTGCTTTTGATTCCGTTTCGTTCATAATTCGAAGCAGAATCTCACGATCGCTTTTAAAAGTCGGCTGCATAAGCAGAAGCAAAAGCGGACGAAATAAAACTTAGGGCAGTTTTTTAAACACTGCTCTAGGATAGTATACCTATCAATGCAACTGAGAAAAATCAACCACGCCACCGAATAAATTTATAGCAATTTTGTCAGACTATACCATTTGCTATAAGCAATTTTGTTTGTCGGACATTTATTGGCGCCAATCTTATCAAACAGGGTTTGTTCGGAACGTAATAGGACTGATTTTCTTCCGCCGCGACTGTACTTCGGAGCGTGCGCGCACCGACTGGATTCGGTAGAGGGCGTTCCTAGCTAACGAACGAGCGGCCGGTCAGTTGTCTCCGAGCAGCTGGAGAGTCAGGACAGGCATTTAAACTTGCGCACGGTGTGCGCAAAGATGGTCCCAAAAGTGAACTTGAAAAGTGACTTCTTGTGAACAGCTACCTGACCAAGGTCGGCATCCCAGCGCTTCCACAGCCGCCCTACTGCCCAGATCTATGCAACTGACTAGAAGAGCTAGAGCAGGGTTCCCCAAGCAGAGAGCGTGAAAATGACTGTGGCTCTCTCTAATACACAATAAAGGTTGACTTCGGCAACCATTCGGTAAGAATTGTCAAGTAAGTTCGTGCCCCCGGGGCTATCGTTGGGGAACTCTGAGCTAGAGCAACCAAACTTTACATGTATACTCCTATTGCTTGCACGCAGATTAAGTTTGTTTCAAATTTTGGCCAAGCCCACCCCCGCCCCCACAATAGAAAATGTTGAACAGCAGTTACTATAATCCCTGATATTTACATCAAGATCGGATAATATATAGCAGAGTTAAAAAATGTTTCATACTTTTCGGATGTTGACCCCTCATGAACGCTGTTAAACATTTTTTTTCATGAGTAACGGGTATATCAAAGTCGGTTAGAGCCGACTTTAACTTACGCTCTCGTTTTAAATTAACTCAGTCCTATTACTTTCCGGACAAACCCTGTATATCTCTAAATCAACGATTTCCAGCGAGAGCGAGACCAAAAAGTGAGAGTGTATTAGTGTGCGAAAATAAAGCTCCGTGAATCTGCTTCAACCTAATCGCTTCGAACTCTGTCGAGCGAATGACGCCTTTCTGCTCTTTTGGTCTCAGCTTCGGCAAGCGCTCGGGTTGTGTACATGTGAATAGCGAAATGTTTTCGGCCCCGGGATGCCACCAAGGGCCATCGCTGCTCTAAATAGTCGGTTGTAAAAATTCTATAAAGAGAAACTCTTATCAAATGTACACTGCCAAATTACATCAATGAAGGCTAAATATTCCGAATATTTAGAGTTATTTGCTTTGCTATTACACTATCGTCAGAGTCTCCTTAAAGAAAGAGTGTAAAGGATGCTTTACTTTTTGATACAATTTATTTTTCAAGTTTAAATTATTGTACAAAAAAATTCTGCTAATAGAAAAAATATTAGAAAATGCTAATTGAGAGTCCTTTGGCACCTTTAAGAAGGTTAGCCCTTGTGACGGCCGATTGTTTGTTCAAAAGTATGTAACAGGAAGAAGGAATCATTTCCGACCCTATAAAGTATATATATTCTTGATCAGCATCAACAACCGAGTCGATATAGCCATGTCCGTCTGTCCGTCCGTCTGTCTGTCCGTCCGTCTGTCCGTCCGTCTGTCCGTCCGTATGAACAAACAGATCTCAGAGATGCTAAGAGGTAGAGGTTTGACATGTATGGGACAAATGCTTCTTATACTTGCAGGCAGATCAAGTTCATTTTCATTCATTTCATTTTTGCCCCTCCCGCCCCCCAAATTTTGAAAAAACGTCATATCTCCGACAGTTTTATAGATAGATGATTTGTATCTTCTAAAGATAGGTAGTCATTGGCAATATGTATTGATTTGCCGAAGAAATGATAATGATCGGATGAGCGGTTCTCAAGTTATGAGAAAAAAAGTGTAAAAGGACCCCTTTCACGCACACGCTAACAACACCGCATTGCATGCATCAAAGAGAGAGAGAGGGAGAAAAAAAAAACTTAGAGATGAGCACAGTGGCAGCGACGCATTCAGCATATACACCGGGTTCAGAGTATGTTATAGTCGGGCTTGACCGACTTTCTCACTTGTTTTAACTAATTTTTTGGGAATTTTTTTTGAGGAGCGATTAAAACTTCGAATTTGAATTTTTTAACATATCGGGCATTCCATACAAAAAAAGTTTTTTTCAGGGATGATGTCTCCGAATTGGATGATAATTGGCCCAAAGGAAGCTTATTATGAGAGAAGCTTAACCCCAAAATGTGAGCTTTTTTGGAGCTCTTTTGCAGAAGTTCTACGCTTAAAAGTGTAATATTATGCACTTCTAAAAAAATTTTGACAAAATTTTTTTTTTTACCTTTCTTGAAAAAAAGGATTTTTTCAAAAACCTTAGTCCAGCAAAAAAGACCCATCCTTCAAAAACTCTCAAAAAAATATATGTGAAAGCCGCATCTTTTCCAAACATTTTGAGTGCCCGAACATATCGGTAGGACATATATAGGAAGTTATGGCCATTTTTGTCATGTAATCTCAAAAATATCAGTATGAAAAATTTATCAAAAATTTCTTAAAAATTTTATTTTTGGTTCTTTTTTTGCCCATACATCCCTTTTGAGCTATTAAATAAAACAACAGCTCAAAAGGGATGTTAGGGCAAAAAAAAAACAAAAATAAAATTTATTAGAAATTTTTGATACATTTTTCATACTGATATATTTGTGACAAAAGCTATTTGCAGCTTTTTGATCCTGAACATTTGGAAAAAAACTGCAAAGCTCTATTTTAAACCGTTTTCGAGAAATTTTAAATTTTAAAAATTCACAATATTACACTTTTAAGCGTAGAACTTCTGCAAAAGAGCTCCATTTTGGGTTTAAGCTTCTCTCATAATAAGCTTCCTTTGGGACAATTATCATCCACTTCGGAGACATCATCCCAGAAAAAAGACGACATCATTGAAAACAAAAAAAATTACCTTAATTTGTGAAAATATGTTTACATAATTCAATTAAAAGGTCTTTCTATGAAAAATTTTTGAAAATCGGATTTTATTTTCGGGCCACTTAACTGTATGTAATAACTTAATTCAAAGTAAAACTAAAAATTCGAACTTCCAACTTATGACTTATCTCGTCAAATGTCGTGACAGACTCACAAAGTTATTCGCTTGCGAAATGGAGCGAGTTTTTGCACTACCTTGCTATTATTGCTCATTCCTCCAAATAATAAGAGTGGTCAACTTCCTCGTCATATACATTCGTTTCACAGATAGAGTCTTTACTGAAATTTCTTTCCGCCAGTGATTTGTTGAAGTTTGGAAAATCGTAATAGTCACAAGGAGCTTACTCTGAAGATTAGAGTAATTGCGGTACTCATTTGGCCCATTTGTAGCCTAATTCATAAAATTTTAATGTTTCTTAAGAGGTTGTTTAATATTAAGCATATATGAATTTTGTGGCAAATTGTTTTAATCTAGTACTGATTGAATGTTATTGCACATTTGCATGACAATTAATGTAAGGTCTATGTAAGATCAAGTAGTCTTTTAATATTTCCTATACACTTTTTGTGTATCAATCTAGTAATCCTGCCATAAAATTTAATTCATTTTTTCGGGATTAACCGCTTGTAACTTTGTTTATCGACAAGATTTATATGCAAAAAAATTTGTGAAATTAGAAGAACCATTGGGCTACATGCTGAAGTGGTTTTAAATAAAATTCAACCACCCTAAATGGCTGGTACACGGCGATTAAGTTTGAAAAATTTTCTATAATTTGATGAAAATTGCTCTTCAAAGGCCAAAAAATGCAAACAGGTAAACCTTCCGTCTGATTTTAAGATGTGTGATTATAAGAAATTAGGCTCTTCCAAATTAGCTGTAAAATGACCTATTGGTCGTGTCACAGAAATCTCCAGAGTCTTACGTATAAGCGTCAGCATTCCATATTAAAGCTGTTTGAATTTATATGTTAAGGGGCTCAAATATGCCCGGCTACTAGATTAGATGACAAAAGTTGAGCGATTTGAAACCGCCTGCTCAAAGCCAAGTAGATTTGTTACGTACGGTTTTCCTTCCACATAATCTAGTAGGCGGTCTGATTCTTGGCACTTTGCAAATAAAGTAGTCCCAATTTAGTTCGAAGTGCAATCGTTTATACGAAAATCTCTAGAGTTTTCCAGGACACCCCTGATTGTTTTTTATACCCTTAGCTCATTAAAAATGGATAACAGGGGATTATAAAGTTGTTTAAATGTATGTAACAGGCAGAAGGAAGTACCTCCGACTCCCTAAAGTATATATATTCTTGATCAGCACAAACAGCAGAGTCGATTTAGCACTGTCGGTCTGTCTATCTGTCTGTCTGTATGAACGCGTCGATCTCAGAGACTGTAATATATAGACCCACAATTTTTGGAATGTATGTAGGTGTATACGGTACCCACATCAAGTTTGTTTCAGATTTGGAAAATTCAACCTCCTCCATCTTTTAGCAGCGAAAAACTATCACTCTCTCTCTGTATAAACGCATTGATCTCACTGATTATAAGAGGTAGAGCCACAAATATTTGCATGTATGTAGGTGTATATCGTACCCGGATAAAGTTCGCTTCAGATTTGGCAAATTCCTACAAATTTCTACAATATTTATGTTTGAACCTAGTGACTTAATATATATTAAGTTAGACCCAATATCTATCTATTCTGTATACCAAAATAAGATCCGATCAAACATACCGAAGATATGTTTGCCATGCCAATGCCAATTATGACTATCAAATTTAATGCATGCTTTATTCAAGTGGCATGGAGTGTATAAATACATACTGTAAACAAATGGAGAATTTATTTGGTCTTTTCGCTATTGTTTAAAGAAAGCAAGAAATGAAGTCGTAATTAACGCACCCATGTATTCATTTTGTATTTATTGGTTATTATGTTCTTTGAAATTCATAAAACTTATTTGCTAATTGTCTTTATATCGGTTTCCATACAAAATCAGACTTACTAAAATGACTTGAGCAAATTGATTGTTTGATGGTTGAAATGAAGGCAAAGGGGGTCGAAATGATTTACAACAGAAAACAAAATTGTTAAATGCATTTTTATTAAATTCCAAAAATATGATTGCAAACAAAAATCAAACTAATATTAACGGCAATTGAGATAATTGGCGGGTATTCGGAAAATTGGGATCAAAATCAATTTCCCAAAAACCACCTAAACAAAATATTGGTTAACTAGTGGCGATATGTAATATGTATGAATGTATTGCCTGTGCACGTATTGCTTTGGGTTCTTATTTAGAATTTGATGTTTTTTGGTGTCTTTCACATGCATACCTACTCCATGCTTGAGTAAGTGCTTACGTATTATATACAAAACCTCGTTTAAAGATCATTAGAGTATTGGCAAATCTAGGATAAAATTATGATTACATTTAATGTAAAGCTTATTGCAGCATGATGAGCAACTGGCTCACAACCCGAAACGATAACACTAAGGAGTACAATAAATATATTTGTAAATGTATCAGGGATGCAAATCCGCTCGGGAGTAGAAATGAATTCGTTTCAGAGATTTACAGAACAGTTTGAGCCTCGGTTTCGAATGATAAATTGGGTTTAATAACACGCCTGTTCCATTATTCAAATTTCCGAACTTACTAAAATAAACCTATTTAAGTTTCTCAGAATCTTAGCATGTTACGCCTGTTCCGAATACCGTGTCGATTCCCGTGTACTATACACGTTCGAATTTTGTATTCAAATGTTTGACAGCTTTATACACTCGAGTCACTAACGATACCTTAAATAATTTTTTAAATTCACAAGTTCTAATGCTGGGTCATATACCTTTGGATTGTTCCATAATTAATACCTCTAAGAGCTACATAACCCAACTGTAAAAAGTACAATATCTTAGTTTTTACGTCATCAAACTCGTCGATAAAATAAACCGAACCGAACTCACTTCGCTGGTTTTATTTCGGTTCAGTATGTTCGAAATTAGAGGTTCGTTTCAGAACCGATTTGCATCCCTGATATTTATATGCCTATTTCCTAAGTCTTATGCCCGGTTGCCTTTATTTTACAAGTTTCTCCCACTTATTTCTTTTTCCCACGACGCTGGCGCGGTGGCAGACTATTCTTTTTTCCCAGTATTTTCATTAGTTGCTTGGACATGAAATACGGCTTCTCGGGACTGCCATCGTTTCGTTCGCAATCTTCCAGAAAGCACAGGAACAATGTGTCTACGGCCATTGAATAGACACCAAAGAAAACGCTAGTGATGAGAAATGCGCCAATTACCACCATCGTGGTGGGCACTTCTTTATGGTGCAGCCGCACCAGATAAGGCTGATTGGCCAGGAAGTAATATGTGGTCACACCCGCCCCAGCCGTCAGTAATATTTTGGACAGGAAGAAGAGAAAGTCGGTGACCTTGTCCAGGGTGACCACGCGTAAAAAGTTGCGCATGATCAGATTAAAAGAATCCTTGGCACTGGAGCAAAAGTTTGTACCATGAATGGCACACATTATGTAAGCATTGCGATTAAGGAACTTAAGGAAGTTCTCCAGCAGCCAGAAGAAGCAACGCAAGCAGCAGAGTATGGCCCGGGTGACCGCGTTGTCGAACTTCTTGAGCTTGGCATCGATATACTCCAAAATTATACGGATCATGCGGCAAATGGCCAAAATGAGTGAGCCAAAAGCCACCGTTCCCAAATGATAGAAAGCCGTTTGGAAAAAGGATCGGGTTAGCGTGAAAAAGGGCAGATCTCGCTTCTTAAAGGTCCAATACCAGCGAGCAAAAGTGGCCGCCAGAACCATATCACTGAAGGCCGATATGAAGAAGGTCAGCCAGAGGCAGCCGAACACATTGTAGGCAATAGCGCCCTGTATCAGACGCGAATTTTCGATCTTCACAAAGCTGCAGGAGGTCGTCGAGCACTTTTCACGCTGCTGTTGCCGAAAGATGCCGGGACTGGACTCCTTGTAGCAATTTTGCTCGAAAATGTGAGGATTACAGGCACTGCCAACGGTATAATTAACGGCAAGTCCCTCACACATGCAGGGTTCTTTAATCGGCTCGCCATTTGACGTCAAAAGTTGCACCATTCGGAATGAGGGTTGACCAATCGAGCCCAAGTACAGACCCACTAAAATGGCGAACCCAATGGCCGCTATGAATAGCACCCATGAGAGGATCGGAAAGAAGACGGTGCTGATGACAGAGCTCACTGCTTTGCTACCTTCTTTGGTCAAGGCAATGGCAATGCGGATTCGCTTGCGCAGCACTATCACCAGCAACAGGATGACCACAAAGCTTATGCATAAAAAAATTGATAGGTAGAACCATAGATTCTTATCCCGCAGGACATTCTGTACTGTTGATTGTAGACTAAGGCCATGCGACGGCACTGTGGCTGTGTCCCTCCAATGGATATACTCCTTGATGGAGTAATAAATGGCAACTAGTAGGCCAATAAGTACGCCAAAGATAGAGAACCAGAGTATCGGCGCGGATAGCCAACGCATCAGGGCTATAAACACCAGGGAGGCAATTAACGTGCAGAATAAGGCCACCAGTATAATCGACCACGAGTTAACCAGATCCTCTACAATCTCCTCGCCCAAACGCTGGCCATCGTTTGTACTATTGTAGAAATGAGCAAACAAATTGCCCACCAGCTTCGCTAGACGTGTATCCGCTTTCATCATTTTCTCCTTGAGGACGGCTTCGTCGTGACCGCGACGACGACATTGCGACATCAGATCCTCAGTTTCGGAAGCCTGTTTACCATTCACCGATCTCTTTGCCAGAGCCTGTGACATGCTTAAGGACATGACCTGGTCCTGCAATAGCACCTCCGAGCTGGCATTTCCAGGCAATAGTTTTGCTTGGCGACGACTGCGTACGTGGTCGATCATGCACTCTATGGTGGAGAACTCGAACATGCAACGATTGAGAACCTGATTACTTTTGCTGTACCAACGGGCACAGAGCTCATTGTCAATGGCCCTTTGTATATCAGGTATGCTGCTTAGGCCAGCATAGATCGATTCGTTGCGGCAAATCAGTAGTTTTTTTAGGTCCTTAAAAGGCAGCTTGCCCTTCCTTTCTTCCCAAATGAAATTTTGGGTGGGACAGCTTTCCACACATACCTTAAAAGCAAGAGGATTGATTGCGTTGTTTAAAGGAAAATCTTGAGTGGAAAGTTTACTCACCTGTGGCGTTTGACAGCCATTTAGAGGCACTAGTGGATCTAGGCACTTAGCCGGATCGAAGAAGAACAGATACTTCTTATTCAACACAGATGAATCTAGGCCGCACTTCCGATTCAACGAGTCCGTTGGCGTCGTCAACTGTTCCAGATCACCATGCTTGATTGCATATTGGGCAATGAACGCCCAACCGGCCAGGAACAGCACAAACAATATGAGACAAGGGACATCCGTGCAGCTGCGATTCTTTTGACGTGGTCCCGTAAAGTTCCTATCATAGCGCAATGGTTCGCCATATTTGTTCACCAGCTCCTCGCTCTCCGTCATGTTGGTATCTGTGCGGAGTCAAATTTAGAATAGAAAGTTCAATATAGAGATCTAATCATTGATGGGACCTCCTCCTCAAGTATCTATGTAATGTGTGAGCTTTTTGTAGTTTTTGGTTTGCCGGCAAGTGTTCAACGAAATTTATTTCCGTGCATGCGTCATTCTGTTGAAATGGAACTACATAGAATGACAAGTAGATCGTAATGTCGAGGGGTGAGTGTGCGGGTGGCAGTGCCATCGGCACTTTCTGTAGTCTCAGTAAACATGGTAGGGTACACAAGGGGAATGATGGGACTTGTGAAACTACCTGCAATGGCATAGAAATGGGCTGAACCATCGTAAGCTTCTGAAGTCATTATTGACAAAAAACAAAGAGTGACCCTACCTTGAAACGTTCTGAGTGAGATTGTGCTAAAAAAATGTCAAACTTGTGCAACGACTGTGGCCAGTCCGATTGGATCACACCTACATATATAGTATGTATGGAAAATACAAAAGGTCGACCTTGGAGTTATTCAAGATTTATAAAATTTCCCTTAAAGTTTAGTACCTAAGTGAAACAATTGAACTATAAGAACTTTGGAATCATCTTTAAACTGTAGGTCTCTTTCTCCTGTGCGAAAATGCCAAGTACACAAGCCAAGAGATTGGGAGCAGCTCGGCTTTTATTGGAAGCATCTTCCAGCGATTTTGGCTAGCTGGGTAGCTAGATAGCAGTTATCAGAAAGCTTATACGGCAGCCCTGTCGGAAGAGCTTCTAAATTGGATCCATACCTGCACAAATTTATGCTGCGAGTCACACACGTGTGGTTACAGTGGTCTGGACCAAGGTATGCTGTTGTTTTTGATTTGCCATCTTCTATTTATAAATATTTGTATGGGGGTTGTTTCGATTTTGGATCGGACGCTTGATCGGCCGGAAAGTGTTAAGGATCGAAATTTATGTAAAATGTGATATAACTACGGCTGCAAGTCAATCGGGAACAGAGCCCCTCGCAGTAAGCACAGATCGGATTATGGTAAAGTAAGGAACAGACTTCTTACGAATTTAATGGATGAAAGCTGAAGAAGAAGGGAACTTAATTCCAATCTCAAAATTGCAGCCTTGAGCACGTTTACATTGTTGTCAGTAGTGCAGGTGTATATTTGAATTCTTTCTATTGCATTTTGACTTAAAATGGAAATAAATGCATTCTTCAAATTTTCGCCAGTGTGACAGTGCGTAAGCCGCATTTAGGAAAGCATTTTCCGCTGCAGCTGCAGGTTATTAAAGAAATAATGGTCATCTCTGGTTTTTTAATTACCTCATCTACGGATATTTTCGTCAATCCGATCTGCAAGGGCTTCCCTTGGCTCTTCTTTTAAAATATCTGTGTGCATCCTTTTTATGTGGTCGTCCTAATCACAATGCCCATTTTACAAGCACACATTCATACATACATGGATATCTAAATTTGTGTTAATATTACTCAACAAATTCCCAGAAATGTACCACATAATAAGCGGTCAAGTGCATACATATCATTAAAAACAGAATATTTTGCCTGCTGGTGGTAAAAAATTTCCAATAATAAATAACAATAATTGTAACCGCATCATTAAAGGTTAAAAATATATAATTTCAAGACTTGTGGGACAAGTTTATCTATTCGCCGCAAATTTATACATAAAAAATGTGCAGCTGTTGTAGAACTTATGGTGTAGAAGTGAAAGAACGTGGTTTCCATGGTTTCAATGTATTTAAATATAAATATATAAGGCGCCCTCTGCCGTTGTCGCAGTTACCGCTGTGAACATATGATAAAAAATTAAATAAAAAGTTCCAAATTTTAGAATTCCAAGGCCCATACAAATAATCAGCTCCACTGCATACGCTAAGAGCAATTAAGGGTGGAGAAATTTGCAGAAGTAAGTGAGTCACAGCTAAGATTATACAATGAATGTATGTTTATTCTATGTATATTTGTTCTATGGTCACAAAAATCGAACCCAGGTCTGGGAACGAGCGTCCAACCGATTTCGTGTTGGTTTTGAATTTATTATTTTCCAGTTTTGTTGATTCATTTCCGGTTTCCCTCAGAATAAAAAGCTAAAAAATTTTAGAAGATATACTCAAAAAGTGGTCGATCAAGTTCTCAGAAATGCAGATAGTGAACTTGTTCTTTTTGCGGATCCTGTTTTTGAATTTGATCAAATCGAGCGGAATCGGAAATTGTAAATGTTCTAGTTTCTCAAGACAGCTTGGGATATTGGACGTAACCCTCAAATTTCCAGTTGTAGTTATTTGACTGCCTAATTGGCAAAAAAAAAATTCTTAATTCATTATTGAATATGAGTACGTTAATCAGTTCCGATCGACCGAATTCGGAAATTGTCAGAAAGTATATTAAGTGGAGTAGATTTGGTAATAGTCTACTACAGGGACCCGCTCTAAATGTCTTTCGATGGACCGTGAATTGAGAAGAATTATGATGCAAAAAAATCGCAACGGCCATGGAGGTTTTTGAATAAAAGAATTTTTGAACTATGTCAAATAAATTATTAGAAAAAAAAAAACAATTTTCCACAGTCAAATAAAAGGCAAAAAAAAAACTTTTCGGACATATGTATATAATCAAATTATTTGAGTATGGAACCATAGTTCATTTCATTTCATTTTCATTCAAATTTAGCTTTCGAAGTTAAGTCTAGATAGGTCACACTTGGATAAAAAAAATTAATTAATAAAATTGTAAAGAATTACCATGCTACAAATTTGCGGCGGTCATCCATGGTTCCTATTCAATTCTTCATCTTTAAGTCCAAACTTTTAAAATTTAAATTTAGCTAAATGCCTTTTACCGTCAACAGTGATCTTAAAAAAAAAGTTGATTTTTATTCATCAAATAAGTTTCCTTGCAAATGTTTAAATACATCAGAGTTTAAGAACGCCAGCATTACAACAAACAATTTTTCTAAATAAAGCCCACTTTTCGACCGCTAGTTCCTATGACAGCTATAAGATATAGTCATCTGATTTTGACCAACACTTCCAAATCTGTAGAAAAGCGTATAATATTAATAATTGCTGATGTGAGACACGTTAACATTAAAAACAAAAAAGTTTTTCTCATTAAAACCCACTTTTCGACCGATAGTTCCTATGACAGCTATAAGATATAGTCATCCGATTTTGACATAAACTTCCAAATCTGTAGAAAAGCGTATAATATTAATAATCGCTGATGTGAGACACGTTAACATTAAAAACAAAAAAGTTTTTCTCAATCAAACCCATTTTTCGACTGATAGTTCCTATGGCAGCTATAAGATATAGTCATCCGATTTTGACAAAAACTTCCAAATCTATGTGAAAGCGTATAATATTAATAGTCGCTGAAGTGGGAGTCGTTAACATTAAAAACAAAAAAGTTTTTCTCACAAAGACCCACTTTTCAACCGATAGTTCCTATGGCAGCTATAAGATATAGTCATCCGATCCGGTCGGTTCCGACATATTAGCAGTGTGCAGTAAAAAGAAGACTCTGTGCAAAGTTTCAGCTCGATAGCTTTAAAACTGAGAGACTAGTTTGCGTAGAAACAGACAGACAGACGGCGCGGCAGCGGACGGGCAAAGCTCAATCGACTCAGCTCGTACGATCAAGATATATATAGTTTATAGGGTCGGAAATGAATATTTCTATGCGTTGCAAACTTCTGGGCAAAATTATAATACCCTTTGCAAGGGTATAAAAAACTTTTCCACATTTTTTTTAACAAGTAAGAGCGTTGCATTCTAGTGGCCCGAGAAACACGCATACACGCGCGCACACTGACTAAATACGCCTGCCTGCAATAGGCACAGGGCTCCCACAAGATGTATAACTGGTGTTTTTGCTCGGTTCTTATTGAGCTTTTCAGAATAGATAAATATAAAACCTAGAATGATATATATTTAGCTCTCTCTCATAAACAAAAAAAAAAAAATTTTTAAATCCTAATAATAATTTTTAGGTTTTAAAAAAATAAAAAATTTCCCAATATTTTACAACGTTCACTGTACAGTGTACACCTTTCAATTTCCAACGACTGCGGTTTTTAAATACTTGAATTAAATTTTGGCACATTTTTCGGTGTTGGACTATTATAAGCTTATATGAAAAATGTTAAACTTTCGCTATTTTTCGGTCGTTCGGTATTCAACTTTTATTTAACCGTCTCTATTGGCTATCTATCTATTTCATTAACCATAACCATTCTTTAAAATAACTTATATTTTTATACATTTTACATATATATTTTGAATATTTTGTTAATTTTTGCATATTTATTTTTTAAATATTTCGCATATGCAAAATTTGCATAAATTGAATATGCAGTTTTCAAAGTAAAATGGGTTATTTAATTAGTATAAATCCTGATTTTCACCTTAATCTGCCTTCATTTAAAAAGGTGAATAAAATCCGCTCTCTAATTATCAGAATGATCAGCATCGCAGTGGAAACGACGCCGACTGTTGATTTGCATGTTTTCCTTATCTTCTTCCTTATACTCAGAGTATAAATCATCGTCATGCTTTCTATTTAAATGGCATGAAATTCGACGAACTGGAAAAATGTCCCCTTATCCGCAATTGGCATCGCAACCGAGACTGCGTCCGTCGATAACTCCTGATCTTTTTGAAAAATAATCCTATCAAATAATAGTCAGAGTTTTGTTGAAATGTGGTTTGTTTGCTCTAGCACTTCTATTTTCAGAGATCTAAGCGTATAGACTCATGAAATGGAGTCATGAAAAAAACACTTTTGTGCCGTTCTTAACCCTTCGCGCTACGCTGCGCCTTCAACAGTATAGAACCAATGCACACCTACTTCCCATCCACGTCCCACCCACTCTCCACCCAATTCCCACAAAATTTCCAAACAGTTTCCACCCTCATACCACCAACTTCCCGCCCACAATCCACCCACTTCCCATCCACTTACCACCCACTTCCCACCCACATACCACCCACTTCCCACCTACATCCCATCTACTTACCACCCACTTCCCATAGACATTCCAACCACATTCCACCCACTTACCGCCCATATCCCACCCATATCCCATCCACTTCCCATCCACTTACCACACACATTCCACCCACTTGCCACACACATACCACCCACTTCCCGCCCATATCCTACCCACTTCCAAAACAACTTGGCACCCACATCCCATCCACATCCCAACCACTTCCTAACCACTTCCCAGGGGGCATCCCGGCGGTATTTCCAACATCGGAAAATGAAAACACAATTTCACAATTCTCATTTTGACCTTACAAACCGAGTTCCAAGTCAATCGGGTAAAAAAAAGTATTTTTCATGCAGAATTTTCCGGTAATTTATCCGCATGAGGGCGTATTTTCCGACATTGAAAAATCACACTTCAAATTATTTCATAATCTACCCTTACAAACCGAGTTTCAAGCCAATCAGATGAAAAATATTTTACTTCATGCACTCTTTTCCGGGAATTTGCCGACCGTTGGGTAATAATTTCCAACATCAGAAAATCACATTTAAAAATATTTCGTATTCTGTCCTTACAAACCGAGTTGCAAGCCAATCGGATGAAAAATATTTTTTTGCATGCAGAATTTTCCGGCCATTTTCCTCGTGGGCGGATTTTCCGAAATTGGGAAAACACGGGTCGAATCATTTCGCGTACTATGCTTACAAACCAAGTTTTAATTCAATCGAATGAAAAATAAAATTTTTCCCATACAAACTTTTCCGACGCTTTTCCGACTTTTCCGGGTGGAATTTTCCAAATTTGTTTTCTTAGTGCGCGCCTCCATAACTAAACGAAGGTCTATGCCAAATCTCAAACCTGTAGGATAAGCCGTTTAGGCTGGGCGTTGATAATATGTCACCATATCAGTCGGGCGTACACATTTATATATATAGACTAGCAAATAACCCGACGCGCTTCGCTGCGCCTTCAACAGTATAAAACCAAACAATATTGGATATAATAATTCCAAGTAGAACCCAGAAATCGAACTTTGCTGATGGGTTTTCCCTAAAACTCCCACCCACTCTACACCCAATTCCCACCAACCTCCTTCCACCCCAGTTTCCTCTCACTCTCGCCCACATTTCTTCCACATCCCTCCCACTTCCCGCCCACTTCCCGTCCACATCCCATCCACTCCCCTTCTGCTTACCACCCACATCCCATTCACTTCCTAGAGGGTATCCCGGCGTAATTTCCAACATCGGAAAATGAAAACACAAATAAATTCTCATTTTGACTTTACAAACCAAGTTTCAAGTCAGTCGGATGAAAAATAATTATTTTGCACGTCGAATTTTCCAGGCGTTAAAATCCTGGAAGTGGATTTTCCGACATTGAAAAATCACATTTTTAATTATTTCGTATTCTGTCCTTACAAACCGAGTTTCCAGCCAATCGGATAAAAAATAGTTTTTTGGAAGCTGAGTTTTCCGGGAATTTTCCGACCGTCAGGTCAAATTTTCCAACTTCAGAAAATCACATTTTAAACTATTTTGTATTCTTTCATTACAATCCGAGTTTCAAGCCAATCGGATGAAAAATAGAGTAATTGCATGCAGAATTTTCCGGCAATTTTCCGACCGTCTGGTCAAATTTTCCAACATCAGAAAATCACATTTCAATTTATTTCGAATTCTGTCAGAGCAAACCGAGTTTCAAGCCAATCAGATGAAAAACAATTTATTTTCATGCAGAAATTTTCCGGGAGTTTTCCGACCGTTGGGTCAAATTTGCCAACATCGGAAAATCACATTTAAAAATGTTTCGTATTCTATCCTTACAAACCGAGTTTTAAGCCAATCGGATGAAAAATAGTTTTTATCATGCAGAATTTTCCGACCGTTGGGTCAAATTTTCCAACATCGGAAAATCACATTTCAAATTATTTCGTATTCAGCCCTTACAAACCGAGTTTGAAGCCAATCGAATGCAAAATATTTTTTTTCATGCAGAATTTTCCGGCCATTTTCCTCGTGGGCGGATTTTATGCTTACAAACCAAGTTTCAAATCTTAGTACGCACTTTCACCACTAACTGAAACTCTTCTCCAAATTTCAGCTTTCTATCTCTTACCGCTTAGGCTGTGCGATGATTGCCAATCAGTCAGTCAGTGAATCAGTCAGTCAGTCAGGACACTCTCTTTTATATTTATAGAGATAAGATTTGACTCGATGATGAGATGTCGATCAGACATGAATACTCTGAATATTTTCAGCGGCTAGACGTCTATAAGGAACAAAGAAACATTAACTTTTATATAAATGCATCAGAGAACTGCCACTAGCTGACACGAGCAAGCTCGCTCTTGCTACAAATGCGATACAAGTAAACATAACGCTCGAAGCTCGCTGAGCTCGATGGGAAGTTTACAAAAAAGAAAAAATGCCGAAGCACTCGTATATTTGCGGATCATTTTTATGGGCATTTCCAATTTTTATTTATTTGTTTATTTTAGAGGTAAGTTTAACAATGTTCAGTCAAACGCGAATATTAAGAGAGTTAATTAAAATTAAGCCAATAGCGAATTCTGACCCGGTGGGACTAATTTATTGGTCCAACTCACAGCATGAGTGGTCAGAGTACACACTAGCCATGACATGAGGGTTTTAGTTGAGGAGTGACATTAAGGAGTTCTTTACGTCTAGTAGATAGCTATCTAAAGAACATAGGTGATAGTACTCATTGTAAATAAGGCACAGGCAACGGGAGGGGTCTCGATGAGCATAGTTGGTTAGGCGGGGCGGTAGGCAGATGGTTGTATAGTGTCGAGTTGCTTTTAGTGTCACTGACAAGTTAATAAGGCTTAGGAGAGTAATGAAGTCAACCTCACCAGCCGGTAGCTTTTGGATGAAAACCACAGCATGACTGATTCTTCTGGATTTAAGTGATGGGAAGTCTATTAGGCGTAATCTCTGTTCATAGGGTGGTAGGTGGATGGTGGTGTTCCAGTTTAGGCCACGAAGGGCAAAAATTAAAAACTGTTTCTGAACTAATTCGATTTGATCCTGGTTAATTTGGTAATGCGGGCACCAGAGACAAGAACAATATTCCAGGTTTGGTCTCACCAGTGAGGTGTAAAGGAGTGATGTAGGGGTCGTTGAACTCTTTGGACCATCTCTTAATAAATCCTAGGACGCTTTTAGCCTTTAATACGAGAAAGTGTTTCAAAAATATTTTATATTTGCGTAGCAATTAAGTAGCACTAGTTCGCGTAGAAACAGACAGACGGACAGACGGACGCACGGACAGACGGACGGACAAAGCTTAATCGACTCAGCTCGTCATGCTGATCAAGAATATATATACTTTATGTGGTCGGAGAAGATTCCATCTATGCGTTGCAAACTTCTTGGCAAAAGTTATAATACACTTTTCAAGTGTATAAAAATAGAGGGAGGCTAACTTGGGCTCTACCGAAGTTTATATACCCTTGGAGCATAATATGAGCTGGCAGTTTTTTATATGGCTGTACAATAAATTTATCCGATTTTGATCAAATTCTTCAAAATTGAGTTAAAACAGATATCTGGAAAGTATAAACAAGCTACCATTGAAAACAAAAAAGTTTTTCTCACCAGAACTACTTTTTCGACCGATCATTCCTATGGCAGCTGTATGCTATAGTCATCTGATTGAATCAAACTTAACAAAATAGTGTGGTAGCATATAATATTAATCTGTACAAAGTTTGGGAGCAATAGCATTGAAAACAAAAAAGTTTTTCTCACTAAGACTTTTTTTAGACCTTTCTTTTGTATGGCAGCTATATTATATAGTTGTCCGATTTCAATAAATCTCAGTGAAGTTATGTGAAATCATAGAAAACCTATAAATACAAGAGTTGGAAGCGATAACAAAAAAGATTTTTCTCACTAGAACTAGTTTTTCGACCGATCGTTCCTATGGTAGCTATGTGGTATATTTATCCGATATGAATCAAGCTTGACCGAATTATGTGGTAGTATATAATATTGATCTGAACAAAGTTTGGGAGCGATAGCATTGAAAACAAAAAAGTTTTTTTCACTAAGAATTTTTCTCAGACCTATCTTTTGTATGGCAGCTTTACTATATAGTTGTCCGATTTAAATAATAAATAGCTATTAATAAATCTCGGTTAAATTATGTAAAATCATAGAATATTTATAAATACGAGGGTTGGGAGCGATAGCATTAAAAACAAAAAAGTTTTTCTCCCTAAAACTACTTTTTCAACCGATCGTTTCTATGGCAGCTATTTGCTATAGTCATCCGATCCGGCCGGTTCCGACAAATGTGCAGCGTATTTGTACCAAAAGACTTTGCGCAAAGTTTGGTTAAGATAGCTTTAAAACTCACGGAGGAGATAGCATAGAAACAGACGGACGGACAGAAGGACAAGGCTTTATAAACACAGCTCGTCACGCTGAACAAGAATATATATACTTTATGTGGTCGGAGATGCTTCCTTCCATGCGTTACAAGCATCTGGACAATTTCAATACACCCTCTCCAAGGGTATAACAATGACATCACTCGCCCCTTAGAAGTTAAAGATACAAGCAAAAATATGTACGTTACGAAAAACCAGTGGATTTTGACTTGTTTCATAAAATTGCAAAACTCAGTGATTTGGGCAAAGCTTTTTGTATAAAAGTATTTTACAAAGATACAAAAAGTATTTTTAAAAGATAATAAAAGTAATTTTTTCAGGTTATCATATTCAAAAATCTTTTCTCGATTTTTTTTTATTAGCATACGTATCTGAAGTGACGTTACCCTAATTTTCAAATTATTTTATGTTGTTTTTGTTATAATATAAAGCAAAAACATACAGTTAATTTCAATTAAATAGTTTCTTTTGTACCCTTAGGGAGTAAACCGCGAGTTTTTAATAGTGTAGCTCGCTTGGACTCGCCCGTGGCTGCCGTAAAGCTGGAACTCGTATAACCGCGAGCTTTAACAAACTTGTTCTATTATTACTCGTGTGATAAAAGAGTTTGTCCGTTTTCATTTAATTTGATTGCGATCTTTACGTGTGTGTCAAACCAAAGTGACGAGCACAAACAAACCGAGTTAATGCGCGAGTGTGATCGAAAAATAAGTGCTCGTTGCAGTTCTCTGGAGGGTGTGCTTGAAGCTAATGATTATAAAACAAACGGCTTTAAGCCTTAAAAATGTAATATTTTATAATTCGACGAGAAGGCCAAGCTAACTTTGTCTTTGCCGAAGTTCTTATAACCTTGCAAATGTTTTAATACATCAGAGTTTAAGAACGCCATCATTAAAACAAACAATTTTTTTAAATAAAATATCCGATTTTGAACAAAACTTCAAAATCTGTGTAAAAGCGTATAATATTAATAATCGCTCAAGTGAGTCACGTAAACATTAAAAACAAAAAAAATTTTTCTCATTAAAACCCACTTTTCGACCGATAGTTCCTATGGCAGCTAAAAGATATAGTCATCCGAATTTGGCAAAAACTTCCAAATCTATGTGAAAGCGTATAATATTAATAATCGCTGAAGTGGGAGACGATAACATTAAAAACAAAAAAGTTTTTTCCACATATCAACAGTGGCAAAATCGATTTAAATTTTATTAACTATTAAAAATAACTGCAACACGGTTGGCTTACATCGCATGTTGCTATTTAAAAGTAACAAAAATTGTGTAAAGAAAAGGCTTTCAACGGTATAAAGAATCATTGCACTGGCGTTATCAGATGTGGGGTATCGGCTTGCCTACCCCCTTGACTTTTCGACAAATGTAGGTATTTTCATTTTTGCCATTATTGCCTTGTGGGGATGCCAATGATGTTGATGCTTTTTGATAATGAACGTGAACCGTACAGACAGGAGATCGGGGCAATAGTCAACGCCGGCAGCAGTCGCAAAAGTTGCGTGAATTGGCCAATAATGACGCATTAAAAAGTAAATTAAATTTATGCGCTCAACTTGTTGCTGCCGGTTTTTTTGTGTGTTTGTTTATTTATTGTGGATTTGTGGCTGTTGTCCAAATGAAAAACCAGTTGCCGCCTTAAATAGCAGCATTTTCATTGAGCCTTTAGGCTTTTCAGTGAAATTTTTGTGAAACAAATTTGGATTGCAAGGCAATTACAGTATGGGACACATTCAAGGTCATTTACCGCAGCTTAGTTTTAATTGTTTTTTGGGGGATTTGGTTTTGGCAATAGTATATAGTATACTTTGTATGTTTTAGGCTTTTGTTGCATTATGAAACGAAAACAGTAGCCTGATAAGAGAGCACGGAGCATTCCTTATCGCTAGGAGGAAACACAACACGACGAACAAATTGTCACTGTTTTGTCTTCATATTTGTTTAAGTTATTACAAGTGGCAAAGAAACAAGACACAGACCACAATTAATAATTGCTAATGGAGCGCGCTATTACTCACCGCTTGAGAGTTACGACCAGAGTCCGAGCAGGTTTCTCCCTTGATGCAAATGAAAGAAAACAAAAAGAAAAGCCAAACAAAGCGACTTCTTTATTGTCTCGCCTGGCGCATAGCTTTCCCGTTAAGTTAGCTGTGGGGGTGGTGGAGCTGGCAGCGGGGAAAGGGGCTCTGTGTGTCACTTTCAACTCCTGTGCGTCAGGTCAGCCCCTTTGTGTTGACTCGGACAGTACGTTGCTCTGCAAGCATAAAGGCAACATAAGCACATAAATATACAGAAAGAAATTACAAATCCCAAAGCACCATCAAGATGGCATACATTTTGCTTTTGATAACACAACACAATTTTGATAAATAAAAGCTTGCATTTTCATTTCAAATTAACTTTTGCATGCAACTTTATTTAGTGGAGCAGGCGCACACACACACACAAGCTCGTACTTTCGTGTTTGTTCTCCACTTCAATTATGTATAATTAAAAAGCACTTACTTGGCGGTATGTGAAGCAAACAGCTCCAAACACGCAATAATACTGAGGAGTCCGAGTCCCCTCTGTTTAACAACATTCAATCAGCTGTTCCGACTAGTGTTGGTTAACGTGACGAAGCGTTCTGCAAGACAAATCTAAGTTGTGCAATCGAGATGTGAGCGTGACTCCTTCGCTTTTGGAGCAGGTGTGAAATGAAACGTCACGTAAAATATTCCAGTGAATTCCGCGATAACAAAATATCACTGCAACACTCTGTGTGGGAAAAATTCAATAAAAAAGTGTATAAACTATTATCGAATAACGAAAATAAATTAGCTATTTGTAAATCAGCAATTTATCAGTAATGACAGAGGTCATCGAGCGCCTGTTTTATTGGTACTTCGGCTTGCACTATAATATGCTTGATCAGAGAGCAAGTTGTTCTCCTGAACACGGCCAATATGTTCAGGCCTATACCCAAATCATGATACAATAACTACAAATTAGAGCAACGTGTGCTTAACACAGGGCTAAGACATATACAAAATCTAAGGCCACTCAGTAGTTACTTACATTATTTGACATCTGTTGTTGTTTTACAGTGCAGTTCGATACACCAGACTACAATTTTGAGACTTCGAACCTAGGCCGACTAACTTGGCTAGTATTGTCATCGCAGCGATTACACATACAAAATGACACTTGATTTTGAAGAGAAACAACAGGATTGCAGCATGACGACTATCGTCAAGCAGTGGCAGTCGCCTATCGTCATGCTGCAAGCACTCAAACTCAAATGTGCGACATCAAAGTGACATCAAATTTTAGGCATTTTGTACTTGAAATCGCTACGATGACAATACGAGCAGGGTGCGGACGGAATAAGAATACTAAAGATTCGCAATGCGTCATCTTGTACATTTACATCATGTACTCAGATGAGATACAAATTTAACTCAACACAATACTTTACATGAATAGAAACACGTTTGAACATTAATTTCGAACAGCTGTCTTATTAACGTCTATTTCAAATTCACTTATAAAAATGGAGAAAAACGCATTCTTTTTTCACTTCTAAGAGCTATCCCGTGAAATCACTGGGCCTCATAATCATCACTATCAATTTCGCTCTCACCTCTATCAGAAATGTACAATGCAAAGCAGCTGTGTGTGTTATGCCAAAACAGCTGATAATAGATAGCATAGCAGAAGTTTCAAACACTTTAATTCAAAACTAGCACCATTCACTTTCAAAACAAAATAAAATCTTGCACATATTGTATTAATGTTTATAATTGTAATCAATTTTAAAACAAGTCTTGCTGCGTCAGGTGTAGATTTCGTTGTTATCATTTAAGCGTGTGCAAGCGGGATAGCTACATTGCGAATTTTTTTCGATAGTGCTGTAAAACGCTTGTGCTTAGTGTTAAGCGCGGGGTCGCGGGTGTAGTTCAGCAGGGACCACGGGTGTTTTTTTGTTGATTAAAGAAAGTAAATTGGACGAAACCACTTTGCAAATGTGAAAAAAAGTGCATTCCCAGTTATTAAATGTGACCCAAAATGAGCACTTTTCGTTAGTGCTTTTGTGTGTGCGGTCGGAAGTGTTTTAAAATAAGGACGTGTTGTTTTGTGCCGGCCTGCAAGCAAAAGAGTTTTCTTAATTGTTACCCCTAAATAAATCAGGCAAAAAAAGTGACAATCTTAACGGAAATTATTTGGCATAAAAAAACTCAAATCATATCGAATCTTCGCCATTTCTTGATGTTTATTTATGCTTAATTGGTTGACCAACTCAAATAAAAGTGCAGACAAGGATAAACGGCTGTAAATGAGACAGCCATGAGCTGCTGGTGAGGTCTTAATTTTTTGGTGTACGTGCACAAAACAGACATCTCACATAGCAGCAGTACAGCAGCAGCAGGGGGAGCAGCAGCTGCACAAGAAGAAGAACAGCAACGTGCTCTCTGTTAACTTGAAAGGGCGGGAAGGTGCTTTTCAGAAAATGTTGAAGCCATCGTCGATGGGAGGTGATCCTAAACGTGTGGCTCTTACCACCATCAGCCAAAGCCTCAACGAGCCCTCGGCATTCTCTTCGAGATTCGGTGGCGGGGATTTTCTAGAGCCGGAGGTTCCTTCGGCTATCAAAACAGCTGCAAGGAACGCAAACAAATGCATACGCATTGAGTTGGAACTATCCGAGACGAACTCCAACAAGTATCCAGAGTTCAACTATAAAAAGCTTTTCCACTTGGAGAAGGTAAGATCTCGGTTGAGATTCCCTTATGCACTGGCCTTATCTACTGCGTTTCCTTTAGAAAAAGGCTAAAAAGCTGAAACTCAAGACTGGCAATGGACCCCTGCCAAGTAATGATCCATTTGCCGATAATGATGATGATGTGGCTCGCATTGCCAAGGAGCTGGAGGCTAAATATGGCAACGCCTATGCCAAAGGACGGGGTCGCAGTAAAAAGGATGATTTCTGTGACATCGGCATGGGCTATGATGAGTCCGACTCATTTATAGACAACACCGAGGCGGTTTGTTTAATAAATATTGAACCATTTTTTTTGTTATTTTATCCCTTCTTGTTTTTAGTATGATGAGGTCGTACCCGAGGAGGTAGAGACTGTCGAGGGAGGTTTCTATATCAATTGCGGGGCCTTGGAGTTCAAGAATTTGACCAAGAAATCGTTTACCACCCGCACGGATGAGATAATCAAAATGCCCGAGAAATCTCGCAAGCGGATTCTTTCGACCAGCTCCGATTCGTCTTCTTCATCATCCGATGATGACGATGACAATGATGAAGACGACGACGATGATGGAGAGGCAGAAGATGATGATGAGGAAGAGGACGAGGAGGACTCTGACAGCGAAAGCCTGGAGGATGAGGAGCCTGGTGTAGTTGGCACTACCAAATCAAAGAAAAAGTACAAAGAGAATTCAGATAAAAGAGCCAAGGTCAGCGTATCGGCTGGCAATAAACCGAAATCCCGCAGCAGCAGCAGCAATGCAAGTGGCGACAACCAAAAGCCCGCTAAAAAGATGGCCATTAACTCATCCTCTTCGTCAAACTCGCCGCGGCCCATAGCCGTGGAAAATTCGGATACGGATGAGCGTCAGGCGCAGGCACTGAAAAAGGTGGTAAAAACGACAACCGTAAAAGACATGCTGAAGGCCAAGCGGGATAGCTTCCTGAAATCCCAGGGTGGGACCATGACAAAGGGCGCGGTCAATGGTGAATTGAAATGCAACTCTACGGACGTGGAGTCTAGCAGTGAAAATGGCGGCACTGATTCAGCCACAGAGCAGGGAAGAGCCGAGAAATTGGCCAAAGGAAAAGATGGTGTGGACAGTAAGTACTCGACAGTGGTAGTGGCACAGTTCAAAGTAGGTTGAAGAAGAATGTATGAATTTGTAAACGGTAGGGAAAGCCGCCCGAGTGGGGTCGTTATTTGGCTTTCATACAATTTGAATAATGACCTATATCGTGATTTACTGTTGAAAGCTATGAATGAAATTGGCACGAATATTTTATTTACTAAGAAGGCTCCATCCGTCCTCTAGCTATTTATTAGACCAGGAATAAGCTAATTAGAAATTACCGTGCAGATTTCTATAAATGAACTACATACCTGGCAGCACTAACGTCTTGCTATCATTTTAATATGTTTATTTCAGTTTTAAATCAGCTCTGATCTACTTTTGAACTGGTTCTAAGGCGGTATATTTGCCCGAATGTAAATATGTATATCCCATTTTTCAGGGCATAATACCGGATCCGAAAACCGTTTGCCTTGTTATTGGTTCCGATTGATACCGATACAGTTTCGGTTTTTCTATACGCTTTACCTAAGTACATTAAGATAGTGCAAATGTTTGTAGCAGAGAGAAGGAAACATTTCCAACACTATAAAGTATATATATTTTTGATATGCATCAACTGCCGAGTCGATATAGCCATGTCCGTCATTCTATCCGCCTGTCTGTCGTATCAACCAACAGATCTCAGAGATGATAAAAGATACAGGTTTGACATGTATAGATGTTCTTTATAGATATGTATTCTTCATATACTTGCAGGCAGATCAAGTTTATTTTTAATTTTGCCACAACCCCACCCGCCCCCTCAATTTTAAAAAGGTCATATCTCCTACAGTTTTGTAGATAGCTAGTTTGTACCTTCTGGACTTATTTAGTAATCAAGATTGTTTATCGATTTTTCGAAAAAATTAAAAAGATCGGATGAACGGTACTTATGTTATGAGCAATATAACATTCACGGTAGGGGTGCCCGACCAACTTACACCGCCTACCCTGGTATTCCATTTAACAAAGATCGTCTTAGAAAGAGCCGCGGGGCCTAATTTCATTTTGTAATGGCGGTCTAAATTTATTTTGCAGAATGAAATTAGACCGCGCGGTCTAATTTCATTTTGTGATGGTTGTCTAAATTCATTTTACAGAACGAAATTCGACCGCCGAAGGCGTTCTTATTTCACGCGGTCTAATTCCCATTACCCCCTTTTGTCTAGTGTGAAAAATTATAAGCACACCTTATAGAAACCGAAAACCGATATTTATTGAATACCAGAATAATGGGCTTGTTCAGCAGAATTCTATTTCCTTGATACATGCTCCTGTATCATGATACCTCAAATTGGCTATTTAGATGCGGCAACACTCGAGTTCAGTAGGAGGATTATTGCAAATGTATACTTCATCATGGAGCAAGTTGTTCTGCTGAACACGGTCATTGATTACATTATATGCTCATAAATATTATATTATCTGCAGGCGCAAAATTGGAGCAAGAGTTGACGATGTCTTCCGCCAGCAAATATTTTGGTATCCTGTAGGTTGAGCTGATGGTGATAGGTGATGTTATGACTCCTTAAAAGTTGATAGAAAATCTGGCATCGTGTAAAGGTCGTTTTATGATTGCTCATTTGCATTACAAATGTCTGACTAAAACTACGATGCGCTCTGCAACGGTAAAAAAAAAACCGAAACTGTACCGGTACCAACGTTTCGATTTCGTTCCGGTTATATCGGTTCCAATAAAAACGGTAAACGGTTTTCGGTTCCCAAAAAAAAATTTGTTTCGATTCCGGTTCCGGTACGCGATTTGAAACGGTTTATTTCGGTTAACGGTTCCGGTTCCGTTATTATGCCCTGTTGAATACCGAAATTGAACCATTAACCGAAATTCAGTTCGGGACGTACCGGAACCAAAATTCGTTTCTGAATTAATTCCTGCTTTTTTGCCATTTCGCTATTTTGTGAGTCAAGCGTTTAAATTAAGAGCAGAAATTCGATCAATTTGGTATTTATATTGATAAATCTAGACGTGTGAGCAAAAAATTAATGCTAAACGTCGGAGTCATAATGTTAATAAGTATTTACACGATGGAGCAAACTTCTTGAAGTTTTCATAATAAGTTTCAAAATCAGGGGCAAATCAGGGTACTAGATTTGTTGAAAAAAATGTATGGAATCACACTTGTGTCTCTCGGCTACTGAGAAAAATCCCTGAAGTTGTCAGTGGAAATAGACTATAACTCTAATATACTTTTGTATACTTATGTACTTTTTAAGAAATTACGAGTTTTTTAGGCTCGTGGTCATGTTTGCTGGTCGACAACACATCTGTTTCAAGAACCTTCCGGTTGTATCTTCAGAAGTGTTTGCGTTTGTATATGAGAGTTTATTAAAGTAAATTCTAAGTTTTTTGAATTCAAAAATGGTGTCACTAGAGGAATGTGGTTTGTTTGGATGCTTAAAACTGGTTTGTTTGGATGCTTAGAACTTTAGATTCGCGTTAGACAGGATCGTTGGGACTCAGTGTCGGATTAGGGGCCCACCAGATATTTTATGATTTGTTTTTATGTCCGTGCTATTATTTATATTTAAAAAGATTTCTTTCAAAATTCGTTTCCTATACTGAGTGGACTGTTGCAAATACTGTACTTAACTCTTCCAGTTAGTATCGGTCGCATCATTTGAAAAATATAGTGATCTGTGTAATATCTTAGTATAAGATATTTGTTTTTCTCCGGAACCAGCTGAGATAGGATTCGTGGCAGCCCATGACTGTCGTATATAAACATAGTCTTGTATATGTAGCGAAGGTGCGGGTCGAGCATGTAGAATCTACAGCCGTATCTGTCCGTTTCCAATGCAAGAGCATAGTGTGGCGATGCTTGTGGCAAATTCTAAATACGCTTGATGAAAAAGGCTTCCAGCTTATCCACTTCATTGTTTTGACCAAAGACCCAGACTTGTGCTTCGTAAGCTTGTATTGCCCTACAAACGGCATCATAATTTTCCACTTCATTTCGGTGGTACATTGTTTTGTCCGAGAAGGCTCTTCCAAGTTTTTAAATGGGAATGAGACATCCATAAGGCGGTCCCCTGATCAACGAAAGCGAAATCAGATTGATCGCGTTATGATCGACGGAAGGCATTCATCAAGTGTACTAGATGTGCGCGCGATTCGAGGAGCCAATATAGACTCGGATCATTGCCTTGTTGCAGCCAAGGAACTCACGCGACCCAGTGTGGTTGCGTCGAAAGCTAAACGTCGAGAGGCTGCAATCACAACGGACCTTTAAAACCTACACAGCTAAACTCGCCCATGGAAACCTCACCAGTCCCTTCCGATATATGCGAACAGTGAAACCGTATATCACACACACGGCTGCCAAGGAGATACTCGTTTACTCCAAGTCCCCTCGAAAGCGGTCTTGGTACGATGAGGAGTGCCGCTGCGCCACTGCAGAGAACTGTGCAGTCGGGAGCAACACGGGCTGTTATGGAGCGATACCGGGAGTAAAGGAAAGAGGAAAAGCGCCTCTTTAGAAGAAAAAAGAACGAGCAGGAAAGGCGCATGCGCGAGGAAGTCGAGATGTTATTCGGCATGAGTGAGACTCGAAAATTTTACCAAAAATTAAGCAATTAACAGAAGGTTTTAAGACCAGAGTCGCACAATGCAAAGACGAGCACGGAATCTGGCCACAGATCCGCAACTTCACAAATGAAGAAGTTACTTCTCCAACCTGCTGGGAGGCGATGACGGACACGATCCCGCCTTTGGCGCTGATGAGCTGCCCGCTGAATTGTTCAAGGCTGGAGGCGAAGAATTGGTAAGGTGCATGCACCAACTTCTGTGCCGTATATGGGTTGACGAAAGCATGCCTGACGATTGGATCAGTCTCCTTCCCATCGCATATAGGGGTCTGTTGTTCCTTTTGCTGTGAACGTCTAAATCCGCTTATTGACACACTGATTAGACCTTATCAGTGTGGCTTTAGACCTGGTAAATATCAGATATTCACGCTACGACAAATCCTAGAAAAGACCTACGAGAGAGGCATCAAAATATACCATTCCCATTACCATCCTTTGAATATAAATCTACAGTCGACACACCGATAACGTCAATGTTCTTTAAAGCCCTGTCTACTTTTGGTATACCAGCAAAGTACTTTCGACTTTGCAGGATGACGTTGAGAGGTACGCAAAGCGCCGTCAAAATAGGAAAGAACCTTTCCGAACCATTTGATACCAAAATAGGTTTTGTGCAGGGCGATACCTTATCGTGTGACTTCTTTAATTTACTGATGGAATATATACTGCGCCAGTGCCCAGATGCCAACAGAACGGATGCATTTATTCATAAAGATCTAATGCTACTCGCATGTGCCGATGATATTGACATTATCGGCAAAAACGAACGGGCGTTAGCAGGGCGGTAAATGAAGACAAGTCGAAGTACCTTGTATTCGTGGGAAGAAAGTCTTTGACAATCTGTTACAATGGGAAAATACAACTTTAAAGTTGTAGAGGATTTTTCTACCTCGGAACGATGATAACCAGTGACGACAACATTAGCCTGGAAATCCTACCAAGAATCACTCTTGCAAAACGGACTAAGTAGGGAGTTCAAGAGCAGAGAATTCACGCGAAGACCGAAGAACGAAAAGTTCTTCGGCGACAAGAGGGGACGACCACTAAGATGGGACGACCAGGTGCGAGAAGAACTGGCCAAGATTGGTGTGACCAACTGGTGCTAGCTCGTAGGAAGCGGAAGCGAAAGGAGGTCATTAATTGCAGAGGCCGAGACCGTCAAACGGTTGTGATGGTCAATAAAGAAGAAGAGAGGAAGCCCGTCCAAGGCCTCTTGAAATTTAAAGCAGGCGTCAACATAACTCCTAGATACTTGTACTCAGCTACAATTATTATGGTTTCGCTCTGAAGTGTCAAATTTTTAGCCTTTGCTAGGCACCCTCCTTTTCTGAAAACCATTATTTCCGATTTGGCCATATTAACTTCCATGATCCAAGTCGTACAATATATTTCCAGCCGATCGATCATTGGCTGATATAAAGTACAATGCCATATAAAATAGAAGACGTATGTTTTCTCTTCCCATTGTTAAGCCACCTATGAAATCATGGAGATCGTCAAGGAAGAGCGCAAACCATAGGGGCGAAAGGAGACAGCCTTGTCCCACTCCGATACTAGTTTCTAAATACGCTGTTAGCTCCTTGCCTGTTCAGACTGCCACCTTAGTGTTTGCATATATATTCTCCAGCACATTTGGAAATTTGGACGAGACTCCCTTCGAATATAATTTGTACATTAAAAGCTTCCTTGGGATTTTATCGAAGGCAGGCCGAAAATCCACAAAGAAGGCGTATACTTTCTTTTTCTCCTCCTGTTTCAGAAATACGATGAATATTGAGCTGCATATCATATAGTCCACAGTCGAATATTTTTCTCTGAAGCCGGCCTGATATTCTTTTAACTTCAAATGACACTAAACCCAGTTTGTTAGTCGACTGTTTGAAATGCCCATAAAAACTTTCGATTTGCTGTTTATGAAAGATATCACTTGGCAATTTTGCGGTAGGTCTGGGTCACCTTTTTTGTAAATTGGGAATCGACCGAGAATTTCTCGAGGTCATCCACGAACTGAATATCAACACCTTCTCTTTTGAGGGTGCGGACATTCTAGGTGCCCATCCATAAGTCGTGCTTGGATTGGGAGTGCAGTTTTGCAATGATTTACAGACTTGGGTCAAGGCCTATTTCTCTTTGCTGATAGCCACAGCTTTAATGTACTGTAAAAATTTCATGAAGATCGGTTAAGTATTTTTTTTATGAATAGATTTAGTCTCATGTTTCTTACTTACATTGATTTCACCAATTATCCTCTTTCATTTAAAGATCTACGTACGGCTGATACTCTGCTGCCTTCAACATTAGATGCGGAAATTCTGCTGTGCGTTAATACCTTAAAAGAAGTGGTTAGAAGTCGGGATATGTGCGGTAAAAAGTTCTACTTGGATGAAAAGCTCACGGCCCTTTTACTTAAGTGAGTTTTAGATTACTCCCTCCATAACGCATTTTACCAGCTAATCATGTCTTTTCACAGAGTGTATGAGGCGCTTCTCTGCACAGAACGTAACGAGCGCAACATGGTATTTGCTCATTTGGAGTATCAGCTGCAGTTGCCCAAATATTTTATCCTGCGCAAGGCCAAGGCCATGCGTTCCAAGGAGGAGAAGAACAAATCCACTAACGCTCTAGAGAAGCTTCGCAAAGCGGTGTCTGATGTAATGCCCAAGGCAATAGCCAGCTATGAAATCGAACTGCATCAGTGTGGTGTCCAAGCGTAAGATTATTTTATCCCATTATTAAAAATTTCTGTGATTATTTGACGCTTTTTATTTGTGCAGTGCTGCCGATGTGAACGCCGATCAGCCGCCCAAGATGCCGCGCAAGAAATTCCAATGGAACCATGAACTGCGACAGCTTCTTTATGATGTCTACCAGGCACGCTGGACTTCGTATGCAGTGCTGGGCAAACGCAAGGACTCGCTGGAGGAGTTCATTAACGGCTATCTGCAAAAGAAGGTTGTCGATCTGTGGCCAAAGGGTTGGATGCACTACGAAGAGCTGCAGCGTGAGATTGAGAGGCACAAGAATTCTAGCAAAAAGGCCAAAGAGAAGAGCAGAAAGGTGGTGGCCGCTGCTGGTACAGTAACTGAGTCACTGCCACTTGGCCAGGCCAGTAATTATTTGAAGTCAATTGAGGAGAGTCGATCGCATGGCAACTCTGATACAGATTCAGCTACAAGTGCCTCATCAAATAGCCTGAAGCGTAAGCTAAAGCCTGAGCTGCAGACTAAGCAGAACGCAAAGCCGCCCAAGGTCAAAAAGATGGCGAAGCAGCAGCAACCGTCTATCCAAACCACGCCAACACCCACCCACCAACTGGAATCGCTGCTGTCCATGCCCAGCACTTCGGCTCAGGCAGCTGCCATGGCTGGCGTCATAAATTTGTCCTCGCCCACCAGGAAAACTGATCACAGTATATACAACATCATGGCCGCCAATCTAGCAGCAGCCGCCTCCGCCTCCATTTCCCCTACGGTTTCCAGCCAAGCCATTAATGCACATTCCAAGCTAACTGTTAACGGGCCTCGCGCCACGCCACATGTCATTAACTTGGATGATTACAAGAGTCCCAGTGATATTTTGCAGACATCCAAGCAGATGGCGGCCACTACCACAACTAACACCACTCCAACCAGTAAATGGATGACTCAATCCAATGAAGGACGGCGGGAGAGTAGCGGAGAGTCGGATGGTGTTGAATTTGTAGGTGTATATACGGCTCCAAAGTCGAATCCCAAGCCCAAGGTTAGTCACAAGGCCAAGAGTGCAGCCGTACCTAATGGAACGGAAAACGCTGGCTTGGGATTTAGTTTGGACAACATGTACTTGTACAACAATAACAACTCGCCCAAATTGGGCATGGGACTAGGAGCAGCTGGCGGCGCCGCTATGGCTGCTGCATCGATGTTCGATCTCAGTCTTTCAAATAGCCCGCAAATAATGAAGGCCATGCACGATCTGAAGGCATTGGAGAAGACAATGAATTGGCCACCACAATATACCGTCTCGCCTTCGAACAGCCTAAAGGGAGCCGGCGCGGGAGCTGCTGGCGCTGGAACGCCCTCATCGGCGCCTCAATGACACACATCGAATGCCACACAGACGCCTTCGCAAACGACGCCAGTGTCGGCATTCTACAACCATGAGCAGGCCGTAGCAGCAGCCCTTGTACTCTCATCAATGAGCGTGCCCACCAACTATGATCTGCATCATCAACCATTGCTTATACCCAACGGTTCTGTTCCAGCCACACTGCCACAAGTATTCCTAAAGCCTTCCCCCCCACCACCAGCTGTTGTAGAGGTCATGAGCAATGGATCAGCGTCCACTCCAACCAGCAACTCCAGCTCCACCACACAACTGCCGACAAAATTTGTTTAGTTTTTATAGATTTAGTTACACTCACATTCGCTCCCCCAAGCGATTCTAAGTTAAAACAAAAAGAAATTTGAATATCTCCAAGATTAGTTTTTTAAGTTTTGTACACCCCTCTGCTGTCTACCCCTCATTAAGTCATTCTAACTCGGAGCTGTTTTTCCTAGCCAAAAACATTGTTCTCGTCTAGTTGAAAACCAATTCCAATTTCGGTTTGCATTTCTTCGTTGGATCAGTTCAAAAAAAGTACATTCAACTAAAAACAGAAGAAATATTGTGTACGTATTCGGCAAAAACTAAGCTAACAAGTTTATCTAGTTATTTATGGCGAAGCATTTTGTATAAAATAAATAAGTTATGTAATAAAATTAAAATAAAAACTCAAATTGTCGTTTATTTTGTATTCATTGTATTTACACTGCCATGCACTTAAATAGGGACAAGCATTTTAACGCAAATATACAACTATTTGACTGAAACAATCAAATTGAATCAAAAGGCAAATATTTTTTAGCATTCAGTACTTCATTCTTTATTAAATTAACATAAAAGAATTTTTTTAAATAAACGTAGTCTTCTGTTAAAAATTTTTTTTTCAACGAGCTCTTCAAAAATGGCATATTTTTATCATGCACTTGAATAGGGACAAACGTGATTTCATCATTCTGAGTAAAACTCCATATATTTTGAAATCATATAAACGTTTAAAGTAGAAAAAATACTGACTGTATAACTGATGAAAAAAGCAAAATAATGGTTTTAAAGGAGTGAATTCTTACGTACAAGCAAATTGCTACAAAAAATTGGAATAAGTTAAAGAGTTGTATGCAATTTTCTTAAAAATCCATCAAATTATGGGAATAATATGAAAGACCGCACCAAAAAAACACTTTCACGTACTGCAAGGCAATGAATTGTTCAAAAAGCTTCATATTTACTCCGTTCAGCTTCAAAAAATCATTTAAAATTACAATTAAACGCAAGTATCGATACGGTGCGGAGAGTTATCCATAAAGCTGAATATCTCAGAAGATTAAAACTAAAAAAAAACCCGCCACTTAATACCCAACGTAAAGATTCTCGTCTAGTTTTTGCTCGAAATTATATGACTTGATATGTCCCATATTATCAGATGGTACGCCACACCACAACACCCTTCTCACGGCTATGGTGACGGGACAGAAAGTGTTCTTTTTTTCGAATATCTTGGAAATAATAGGAAAAACCATCATTTCCTTACAAGTTGAAGCGTTTTTTAACTGAAAACTCCACGGTATGCCATTCCTTCTTTCGAGTCATATAATTTTGAGGAAAAACTTGACGAAGATCTTTATGTTGGGTATGAAGTGGTGGGTTTTTTTTTAGTTTTAATCTTCTTAGATGTTCAGCTTTACGTACAGCTCTCCGTACCGTATCGACACTTACATTTAATTGTAATTTTGAATGCATTTTCGAAGCTAAACAGTGTAAATTGCGGGCTTTTTGAACAAATCGCTGCTCTGCAGAACGTTAAAATGTTTTTTTGGTGCGGCCTTTGATGTTATTCCCATAATTTGATTGGTTTTTAAGAAAATTGCATACAACTCTTTAACTTATTCCAATTTTTTGTAGCAATTTGCTTGTACGTAAGAATTCACTCCTTTAAAACCATTATTTTGCTTTTTTCTTCATCAGTTAGTGCTTTACCGCCCACCACAGTATTTTTTTCTACTTTAAACGTTTATATGATTTCAAAATATAAGCTTCATTGCGTGGAGTTTTACTCAGAATGATGAAATCACGTTTGTCCCTATTCAAGTGCATGATAAAAATATGCCATTTTTGAAGAGCTCGTTGAAAAAAAAATTTTTAACAGAAGACTACGTTTATTAAAAAATTTTTTTTTTGTTAATTTAATAAAGAATGAAATACTGAATGCTAAAAAAATATTTGCCTTTTGGTTCAATTTGATTGTTTCAGTCAAATAGTTGTATATTCGCGTTAAAATGCTTGTCCCTATTCAAGAGCATGGCAGTGTATAAGTTTGCTGAAAATACTGGAGAAGAGTCATGGTGGTCCATGGTTTATTGAAATATTTGGTTCTGTGATACCTTATAAATTAATGACCTCTCGAACTATACCTTCTCACGAAATAAAATTCGGCTTGAAAATTTACATTGTTTAGTTATAATGTGTAGGGAATCAGACCAAATTGTACTACAGTTCCGGTAATGGTAAAAATTTGTTTAGGTTCTATTTTTTTTTTCGGTATTCGGTTCCAAATTGGTACTACAATCTAGTTCACCGGAATGTATCGTTGAACTTCTTTAAAACCAAAGTCCATCGACATTAATATTACACCATTTGTTTTGATAAAAGTAAAATCGAAAAACTGAAAATATGGTAAATTAAAAGAGACAAAGGACGATCCATTAGTATTTCCTTAGATATTTTCCGTTATCAGACCTTTTATTTCGTCGAACAAGAATTTATTAGCCCACTAACCAGGCGTCTGTGGCCCAGCGATTAGTGTGCTGGGCGGGAGGTCGTGGGTTCGATCCCGCCTCTGAACATCTAATAATAAAAGTTTTTTTCTTTCTTTAGAGAAATACCTTTTACACATATGGTCACCTTCACCAGCTATTGGCACCAGCTGAGAAGTATCTAGCCATGAAAAAGCAAATTCTCAAACTTTGCCGTTCGGATTCGGCGTTAAACTGTAGGTCCCTTTCTCTTGTGCGAAAAATTTAAAGCACACACGCCAAGAGATTGTGAGATGGCTTGGCTTGGCCCCGTTGGAGGAGCTGTATAGCCAATTTTACATTTTTACTAACCAGGTGAACATTTCTCACAAACATTCATTTTGTAAAAAATCTCAACGAGTTAACATGAAAATATGGCAGCGATAACTAACACAACCATGGTCATCGCAAAGATGGCGATACAATAAGTTTTCAATTCCAGCCACAATTTTTTGCTCACTTGGGTACGTGTTCACTCACTTACTTCAAGACTATCATAACTCAAAATAATCCCTTTTGAGAAAAACGCGTTTAACGTTCGCAATGCATTTAACCCAAAAATTAGGGTTGTCGAAAATATTATCGATATATCGAAATATCGATATTTTTTCCAAAATTAAGAATATCATTATCGAATATTTTTCGGATGCGATATATCGGATATCGAATATTTTTTGGTGATATTTTTCGGAGATATTTTTGTTTTAGCCTTCAGTCACAATGCTGCTAATAACTGTTTCTTGTGCTCTGAATATGTAAGGCACTATGTTTAAAAGTTGTTTTATTAACTGTAAACTGTGCAAAAAGTTGTAAGGACCATGGCAACCCAACAAACATAAAGGCGCATTTAATCGCAAAGCATTTAGATGCTTGGCTGAATTGCAGCTCATTTTTAAAACCAGTAAAGAATAACATGATTGCAGCATGACGACTATCGTCAAACAGTGGCAGTCGCCTATAGTCACGGACATATTGTTCTCCGTTGTTAACACAAGTGTGCGACATCTGAAGATGTAATTTTTGAAGGATCGCTCTTCGCTGATCACAATACTGCCATGATATCTCAACATCCACCAGGACAGGAGAATAAATTATTGGAGACAATTGGAATTTACCGTTGTTTGCCCTTGAACGGGACCCTATTAAGTTCTGGATTGCAGATAAATCTATATTTTTTTGCGCAGTCAGATTGTAGTTCTTATTACGCGTCAAACGACGCCTCAATTACCTCAATAGAATGTTAAGATACGGGCTTTTATTGAAAAATATCGAAAATATCGATAATATCGATGTTTTGACACCAAAATATTTATATCGAAATGATACTTTTTCAATATCGCCAAAAATATCGATATAGATATTTTTGAAATTTTCAACAACCCTACCAGAAATATTGTTCTTATAGTTTCGAGTAAGGCCAGCAAAAAATTATAAATTTAAAATGCTTATAAATAAAATTGGAAAATATAATGTTTTAACTGAAAGCAGAAGTATGTTTGCGCAATATCGACTGCAGAACAACTGAGTAACCTGAAAATGATAAAAGATATATCAATTTAAAATTTTTAATCAAAATATAACACATGGTGAGTATAGCGAGTAAAACAAAAAAAAATGGTAAAATCGGTCAGCATCAACAGTAGATTCAATATAGCCACGTCCGTATCGGTATCCAAGAACGGATATTTTTAAAACCGAGAAGATCGAAAAGAGCCTAAGCGTTGTACCGGTACGATTTCGGTTCTGAGTGCAACCACTAGACTGCGAAACGAGCAGTTAGTTTTGTCGGATTTTTACACATTTTGGCTTAATTGTAAGATTTAAATAAAACGACAGCGTAAGTTAAAGTCGGCTCTAACCGACTTCGATATACCCGTTACTCATGAGAAGAAATGTTCAACATCGTTCCTGTTCCTTAAAGTATGCAACACTTTTTAAACTTCGCTATTTATTATCCGATCTTTATAAAAATTTCAGAGATTATAGTTATTGGCAACATAAATTTAAGTTTTAAATTTGAACTCGATATCTTGCTGGACGCCAGCATTGAAAACAAAAAGTTTTTCTCTCTAGATTTTTTTTCGACCGATCGTTCCTATGGCAGCTATATGTTATAGTAATCCGATTTGGATCAAACTAGACAGAATTGTCTGTTAGCATATAATATTGATCAGTAACGAGTTTGGGAGCGAAAGCATCCCGAACAAAAAAGTTTTTCATACTGACTTTTTTCAGACCTATCTTTTGTAAGGCAGCTATGCCATATAAACTCTGGAGCAACAATAAAACCGCCCCTTGTTTTTTTCAGTGAACGCATAACAACAGTACAGCTAGAAAAACATTGCGATTACCGTTTGAAAGATCGTTAAAAATGAGAGAAAATAAATGACAAACATCAACAATCTCTGTTTAAAAATTAACCGCAATGTTTCATTTTGGATTTGTGCGAGGTGCATATCTATAGCCGCACTTCACTAAATTAAATAAACTATAGAAAAGCTAATTGATTTAATGTCTTGGTTTTAGCGACCTGATCCAAATGGTTGGTTATTCCGGCTCAAGGTCATCCGTCTCATCCAAGGAATGAAAAACGGTGGATTCTTTGTGGATTTTTTGTTTCCCAATATATTTCGAGCCCACATCGGGGTCCGTCTTCAGGGGGCATTACAACATTGAACAGTTATAAATAACAAGATTTTAGCTAACGAAAGGTCAACAACATTTGAACCTAAACATACATTGATACGGGACAAGAAACAAGTGCTCGCCTCGAAGTTTGATGTAAAACTAATTAATCCTAATGTTTGTTTTGGTCAAGTAAGTGTCTATATATGATTGCGCAGTTTTCTGTGTCCGATTTAAAGTTCAGACTAATATTTGTTGGTGTATTAATTATACACAACATCTCCAGAATAAAACGCTTATTGTAGTTACGCTCTTGCTGTATTGTGGCATCAAAATCAGGAGAATGTCCCTTCTCTGCACAGTGGGCCGCAAGTGCTGTTTTTTGTGTGTTGATCTCGTTTCGTCTTTGGATATCTGAACGAGTCTCGTCTTAAGTTTTGATTTTGTCGTTCCAACATATATTTTGTTACATATGTTGGTCCAGCGTATGGTATTTGATATACTAAATTATTCTTGTCCATCTTAGCAACATTACTCTTCATATTGCTAAACAGAGCAGCCATTGTGAATGTTAGCTTGTGGGCTATTGCGGTTTGATCCCTGTCGCATGGGTCAGCTTTGGCTAGTCTTTCCGAGTACTGGGGAATCTATGTCACTGATTTATATTTTTTGGTCTGTTCAGCTCGTGTTGTTCTGGATTCTTTTCCAATACCTTAATGATCTTGTGGGGAAAATCATTCTTGGTCAGTATATTTATAATTTTCACTAAATTCTCAGTGTGGAAAATTTAAACGCTGGTATCTAGTATCTGCTTAGCCAGATTTTTTGCTGTGTTTATTACCATGTTTTTTGGATGTTTAGAATGGTAATTTAAAATCCGTCCTGATGGTGGTTTTAACGCTTTTAAGGACTTCTTCCATGACTACTTGATTTATATTTATTCACTTTAATAACACTGTGCAACAGTCAAAAAAACTACCAAGAACCACTATGCGGAATCGATAGTGCTACCCGAACTGAGTAAATCCCTATCAGCGTTTGGCTAGATTGGAAGCTCTTTTTTTTTTGGACCCTTAAAGTTTTAGAAATTGGGTGTGCCAACCAAAAAAAGGTGCCCCAAAAGTGTGAATTTCCAAAAAAAATTCGCATTTTTGTTGGCAGTGTTAATTTTGTAAAGTTTTTGAAAATTCTGAAATTTAACATTTTTTTCTTAAATCATGGATAACAACTAGTAAAATGAGTAATGTTTTGCTCTAAAAACTTAACAAAACTTAATTGGCCGCTCGACAACAAAAATGCGAATTTTTTTTGGAAATTCACACTTTTGGGGCCGCTTTGGAGGATGTAGAAGTGTTCAGATTGTAAAACCTTGTTTAGCAGAGTTGTTTGGTATCTCAAAAGCTTCTTTTTTTCCAAAGAAAGTATGGGAAAAATTCTGATTTTTTAAAAGTTATACTCGAAAAAGTAAAAAAATACGTTTTTGAAAAAAAGTTTTTTTAAGAAATACTACCGGAAAACATGAATTTTTTAAAAATCTTTGTATCAAGAATTTATTCTGCGGACTGTTAGCTACAACTTTGCCGAAGACAGTTTGCAGCTATCACTAAAACTGAATGAGCTGTTTGAAAAACTTTTAGGGTCCATAAAAAAAAGTGCTTCCAATCTAGCCAAACGCTGATAGGGATTTACTCAGTTCAGCACTATCGATTCCGCATAGTGGTGCTTGGTAGTTTTGAAAAAAGTTTAAATTCGTCGCACAGTGTAATACGTGTAACCTCCTTAAGCACTAATTAACTCATAGATCCTATTTGGCATACTGTCTACGGGGTTTTTTAAATCACTAAGGCTGGAATGACACTTTCAATTTTTAGAGACAATTATTGTCAAACATTTTATATCTGGCTGGCTTGAGGTCGGTGGAGAGTTACAATTCAATGTAATCAACACAAATCAATAGAGATAATTTACAACAACTTGGAATAGCAATTGGTATGTCCGTACAACGATCGCTGTTTCGAAGATAACCACATCTTCTCATCAGCGGACTCTTGTATTGCATATTCACATTCAAACGACCACTTAGACTCAGGTTTGATTGTGATGTCAGCGAATAACGTTTTGGGGATTCCAATTTATCCACTTCACACCCTGAACTTCTGCAATGGTTTTTATGAACGTGTTGCTTTTGCTTACCAATTTGATGTAATTAATTTCTTTTTGCTTATGAGCTCTGCAATAAAAACCGAAAAAACGGTTTCCCTATTGAAAAACAAGCAAAACAAATACCCTGTGTATTTACAACGCCGTGACTCTGCTATGGAGGAATTAATATGAATTAATATTTGCATTGGTCTATAAAAACTTTTCATTTTTGTCCAGTCAGTTCCCATGTTATCTCTGGCGAATTTCATCCGGGCTTCCTTATGGCGGTCAAGTAACCCTGGTGCCAACTTCTTTTTTTTTAACGAACGTGCAACGGTCCAGCGAGTCACTTTTTGGCCACATCCAGCCGCTAATTCATTAGTGGTCTATAATAAATTACTTGCAGCACTCACTTATCGGCGCTGGTCACACTGATTTACGTCCTCCGGGTTTTTTTTCATACTCATTTTTTTTTTCCAAAAATTTCGCACAGCTTCATCGGATCGACCAATTTTTCAGACAATTTCACCAAATTAGCAATTCTCATATTTCAGCGCCAAAATTTGGAGTTTCTCGACATCTGACAGCACTGGCCCACTTGGCATGTTTACAAATAGTTACTCAACCAAGTGAACGCAAATAAAATCGCCGCCAGCAAACACAGAATTAGAAAATAAATTGTGCGGCGCAAATCGAAAATGAAACATAACGGTTAAGTTTTTGCACTCAGATTATTGATGTTTGTCACTTATTTTCTCTCATTTTTAATGCTCTTTCAAACGGTTATCGCAAAGTTTTTCTAGCTCTACTGATTCTATGCGTACACTGAAAAAACAAGGTGCGACTATAGTGTTGCGCCAGAGTATAGTTGCCCGATTTTCATAAAATTTGCTGAAATTATGTGAAAGCAGAGAAAATATATAAATTCGAGGTTCGGAAACTTTTGCATGGAAAACAGAAAAGTATTTCTCACTAAAACTAGTTTTTCAACCCATCGTTCCTATGGCAGCTATATGTTATACTTATCCGATCCGGCCGGTTCCGACAAATGTGTTGCGTATTTGTACCAAAAGACTTCGTGCAAAGTTTTGTTACGATAGCTTTCAAATTGACGGAGGAGATAGCATGGAAACAGACGGATGGACGGACATGGCTATATCAACTCAGCTCGTCATATGTGGTCGGAGATGCTTTCTTCTGTGCGTTACGAACATCCAGACAATATTAATATACCCTCTCCAAGGGTATAAAAAGATTTTGCCTTTGCAAATCTTTTCTTCAGTGAAATAGAAAATCGAGAGTCCAGTCTCTTTGAAAATAATGCATTCCTTTCCTATGTGGCATTTTATTCCTCGTAATAATGTCAAACTGTGTAACTGCTTTCACAAATATATATTCAAGAATTTTATCCACTTCTGTTCAATTACAACTAAATGAGGAAGGCAGCTGTGACCGAATTTCTTTGTCTGAAAATGGAGATGAAGTCGATTTGCATATGAATTTGAATGAGCAGAAAGAGGACAATACAAATAGTTTAGTATTTTCACAAAACAGTTTCTGATGGTACAAGTGGTTATAAAAGATTGCATGAATGAAACTATATGATTGCAATTATTATAGAATTAGTAGTTTAGAGTATTTGTTCTGAGAATTTTCAGAACATTTTGTTGACATTGGCAGTTTGCCGTCAGTCATATTTACATGGAAAGGTTTTATTACATATATTAAGTTTAGTTTTTGTTTAATTTAGGTTTAAAAATATTCAGTTGTGATTTGCTTTCTATATGTTAACGCTTCGAAAATGTAACTGGCCAGTGTGGTCCAACTGCGCCCATTCAAAATTTCAATTACTTCTGTCGAGTTCAACGAAGTTTGCTGCCAATACACAAGTCGTAACTCTCCCAGGATTGGACATTCGGCCAGGAAATGAAAGGCATCCTCTTTTTCGTGCCTATTGCAAAGTGTGCATTCATTTTGTACACCATCTTTATATGTCTTGAAGTTCAGTGCCATCACATCACATCGAGCGCGGAATATTTGCAAAATTACTTTTAGTTTATAGCGGTCATTAAAATAATTTCGTTCGCTTAGAGAAAAATTTGTTTTTGTATCGCTTTATAATTTTCAGAAACCACATAAATATAATGATGGAAAAAGCTGTCCCGTGCGAAAATGCTTAAGCTTAAATTTTGAAAAAAACTGTAAATTATTTTTGTGTTAAATAAAAACCATTTTAAGAGACATCAATGCACAACATTCTCTTTAGCCGTATTAATATATTGACTCAGGATTCACTGAAACGGCGTTTGATTGGTTGCCCGCGAAATTCACTTCTGTTGTTGTCCCGTGCGAACACTTTGGTTTTTAGCAATTATTTCGGAAACGAAATACTGCTTAAAATCAACCTTTGCACCAATTGTACGGCTAATTAAAAGTAATAAGTTAAGTCTATTTTTAAAATATAAGCCCGTTTTATGTGGACTTTTTTATACTTTAAACGTATAAGGCGGTCCTGTTCGACATTTGGATATGATTTACTGTTCTACGCCCTCGCGTTTTGGATAATCTCCCACAGTTTTGTAGATAGATGGTTCGTACCTTCTAGACACATTTAGTAATCAGCATTAGCTGTCGATCCGCCAAAGGTATAGATTAGATCAGAGATGGGCATGCACACATATCGTCACACTTTTCACACGCATACAAGATCAATTTGCGAGCACAACATTCGTGTTCTATAAATAGCTTTCAATGCTTATAGCGTACGTGTGAATTTGTGCAGTCGGCCGCGGCAGAGCCCCAATGCACGTGCGCATAGGAACGTCGCGACGCGCCCATCTCTAGATTAGATGAACGATAGTCCAGTAATGAGCAAAAGAACGTTCTATGCTACTGCATAATAAGCACATACTATCGCAGGTCGAACTGGACCGACTTTTAAATCATGCCATCATAAACACAACCACAAGACACAAAAAAAGGTGAAGTAAAGGTGATGCCAGGCGCTGGCGAATATTTTCCATAACAACTCATTAGCGATAAATGTGACTAAATAAAAAAAAAAACAATCATGTTCCCGATACTCTAACAATAAGCAGGATGAACCCTGGAATGGCTTGATTTGAAAGTGAAGATGTGCTCAAATTTCAACTGTCTTTTACCAAGAGAACAAAAATTACAGAATATTTTTTTTGGCAAGCCGTGAATATCCCATCACATTCCAATCCTTCTGATGACCAAATTAGTAGAAACTTTAAGAGCTTGACTTAGATTGAATGATTGTAATTTCGTAGTTACTTAATGATCGACCCTCGTATATATGTATTTCAAATTATTTCAACCGGTATCAAGTTAAGCATCACCCACAGAAAAGCCAGATCAGAACTATTCCGTTTGCGATATCATAATTTGATTACACTTAACCTAATTTGTAAAAAGATAACACACGTGCTCTAGAAATTGGGGTGGGTGGGGTGTTGGGTTTCACTTGATCCAGCGTAGCATGGAAGTTGCTGCCATGCGCACCATGGCTATGGTCGATTGCTGAGCCACAGCCGGCATAAGATTCGGTTCGGCCAGTTCTGGCTGTGGCGACAAACTGGGCACCGCCTCCCAGTCCAGACGCATTGAGTTCTCATCTGCATTATATTAGAATTAATTTTTGTGCTTCGTAAATGAAACAAACAGTAGAATACGCACCCTCAGATTCCGATTCCGTGGCTGTTTCAATGCCAATTAGTAGAGAGTCTACCGATTTCATTAGCGGCGCATTGGTCACATCCAAATGCCCATAACGTCCCAAATCACTGCGATCCAAATCCAGTATGGCCAGTATGTTCTCCAGCGTGTGCTGTTCGTTGAGCGCCCTAAGCTTCACCTGCTGTGTGTAGGCCAGATACATAATGTTGGAGTTAACGCGAGAGACTTTACGCAGAAACTGCTCCTCGTTGAGCAGCTTGCGACAGAAATCACCGTAAGGCAGCTTGTGCGGCAATCGGACATTCAGATAGAAGCTTAGCAACTGCGTCAACTGGGCGGTGTAGGTAAGCGCTCCAACAATACGATATGCTTCAAAGCGACTGGGTGTAATCTCATTCGCCGTGGCCTTCGGCACATCATCTTTGTTGTCCGCCAGCCAGTCCAAGTAGGCGGTATAGTCCCCGTTGGCTGGAAGAGAGGGACCAACAATGCGGTACTGCACTTCACTAATGCCGCTGCCATGAAATACCCATTTCCCTCTTATATACGAAGTGTTTTTTGCCTCGGCCAGGGCGGCTATGGTCTCGGCCTCCTCGCTCCGTTCGCAGCTCATCTTGCGCTCCCTCAGCACCACTTCGGTGATGGGAAAGATGTAGGTTACCAGCTGCTGGATATCACGACGCGCCACCTGTTTGATGTTGTCCATCAGCTCCAGGTGCGTTTCCCGGAGCTTGTCGATTTTTTCGATACGATCCAGTACATAGTCTTCGAGCATTTTGACCTTGTTTGGATATTTGGGTAGATTTTTGCGCTTTTCGGCATTGGCTCGACGCAGTTCATCCCGCTGTTCGCCTAGAGCCACTAAACGCTGACCAGTGCTTCCGATCAACTGCTGCAGTAGCTCTAACTGTTTACGCTTTGCCTTGATGGCCATCAGACGATTCTCATTCGATTTGTGCTGCTGGATGAGATGCTCATAGCGAGTGCTGTAGGACAGAACATAAAAACGAATTAATGGTGCATAAAGAAGGAAGTAATCGGAACATAGGTTCGACGACTCTTTTTATTTTATTATACCTTTTTATTTTGAGACCAGCCTGCAGATTGATATACCTCTGCTGCTTCTCTGCTAGGCTGAGCAGGCCATAGAGATAGAAGGAGAAAGAGAAAAGTGAATTTAAAAGGGAATTTTTGCGGGCTTAGTCATCCTCACCTTTCATTATGCTCGCTGGAGCTGTGTGTAATGTGGCCATTTTTGACGCAATTGCGACAGTGATAGCGACGCTGGTGCTTACAGCACAAGGGACACCTCAATAATCCAGTGGCAGTTTTTTCCTTATTTCTTCAAATAAATAAACATATTACAATATTATATATATATAACCCAGTTGGTCTTAATCCAAAGGATTATATGCCATACATATTTAACATACATTTCTTGTTTCTTTGTAGTTGTTGTTGTTGCTGTTGCTGCTGTCCCATTATTACAAGAGCAGTCCTCGTCGTCCTCGCTGGCGCTGGATATTTGAAAATTCTCTGGTGCCTTTGAGTTGGAGCATTCACTTTCGGAGCTGGAGCTTTTTGCTGCCATTACAGCAATTCAATTTATTGTTATTGTTGCATTAATTTGTTTTTGTTGTTATTTTGCGATATTAACAGATGAACATTTTTTAGCGTAATCACATACACTTTACGTGACGTTAGCATTGGTTGGCGTAACGTTAACCAGGGAGGTTGCTGTTAAACGACGCGAGTGCTGTTATGAGGTATTTACAAGGTGAGGTATTTTTTGCATTTGTAAGTATTTAACTCTAAGAATTAGAGTTTATAAACAGTTTATGAAATAATCAATGTCAAAGTAACACAAGAATATTTTTTTGTATATTTTTCACTGCCAAGTTACGAACTTTAAAGCCTGCCCGAGTTCTATTTTTATAATCAAATCCTAATTCAGTGTTTGTAAAGCAGAGATGGGCATGCACACATATCGTCACACTTTTCACACGAATACAAGCACAATTTGCTCGCACAAAAGTCGTGTTCTATAAATAGCTTTCAATGCTTATAGCGTACGTGTGATTTTGTGCAGTCGGATGATGGATGATGGATTTAACCTCCAGACTTATTTATGAAGTCGAAAGTACCTACCCCACATGTCTCCAGTTTTTTGTTAGAAGTTTTATCAAAGTTACCTCCTCATGTGGCGCCACTGTCGATGTAGTCGCCATCTACTTGTCAGCCAGCAGATTAAGGGCCGGCAGGTATTACCTCATGTTAATTTGAATTATAAATTGAAACTGCATCATTAAACATATATTAAAATCAGAAAAATTAACTTAAACACTTTTTTGGCGAGAGACTCAGCCCTGTTTTTAGAGATTTTCTAATAAGAAAATGAAATATCTCGAAGTTCTGTGGCACCGACGAATTTTCGAGAGATTTACAAACCCACCGTCGGCAAAATCATAGAGTTTTCTGTGGCACACCCGTACAGAACGCTATTCTGCATTGCTTCACCTTGTTATTGCATTAGGATGTAATGCTCTTGATGACTTACCCAACACTAATACCATCTATCGACAGTTAACAGCTATCGAAATTTAGCGCGTAAATTCAAAATTTCCCAAAATAACCCACATTTTTAATAGATTCGAACAACAAGCATGTTTTTACTGTTTTTTTTTTTAATTATAATTAAAATTTGTGTATATTTTCAGAAGAGATTTCGATAACCACATAATAATTTAACTAGAATATTTGAAATGAAAACAAAATCCATTTTCGATGATGCCCCATTTCAAACAATAAATTTTCAATTTTCGATTTTCAGTGTATACCACCCCAGTGGGCATAATTTCGGTAAGGAGGGAGACAACCCAGCTAATTTGTCCATCGATTACAATTTTGTGCTTACTTGGCGGCTGCCACAGCCTTGCCAGCCTTGCCACCAAGCACTTTGAGGGCAGCCTCAGTCACATCTTGGACGCGGGGCAGAGCATTCAACTCCAGTGTCTTGGCATAGGGCATGGGAACATCAACGCCGCAACAACGCCAGACAGGGGCATCCAATTCAAAGAATGTTTCGTCTTCCATAATGCGAGCACAAATCTCGGCACCGACACCTGCAAGGAGAACAAAGAATGTTAAGTCTTTGGCGGAAGCAGGAGGCACCACAGCGTTGCTTACCGTGTTGGGGCCAGCCATTCTCCAGGGTGATCAAATGGTGTGTCTTGCGGACTGAGGCAAATATAGTTGCAGTATCCAGGGGACGTATGGAGCGCAGATTGATGACCTCAGCTTCAATGCCTGATATGCGCGAATTAGTTAGTTCTCACTCTTGATACAAGCACAAGCCAACTTACCCTTCTTGGCCAGATCGGCGGCAGTCAGCAGAGCCGTCTCCACCGCCTTGGAATGCGCCACAATGGTAATGTCTTTACCCGGCCTCATGATTTTTGCCTTACCAATGGGCACCACAAAGTCCTTATCGGTCACTTTGTCGTCCACAGGGAATGCAACACCGTACATAAGCTCATTCTCCAGTACCACAACTGGATCGGGATCACGAATGGCTGCCTTAAGCAGACCGCGCGCATCCTCCGAATCAAAGGGAGACACAACCTTCAGGCCAGGGCAGTGGGCATACCAGGCGGCATAGCACTGTGAATGCTGGGCGCCTACACCAGCGGCCGCTCCGTTAGGGCCGCGGAACACAATGGGCACATTGACGGCGCCAGCAGACATGTAAAATGTCTTGGCGGCCGAATTGATGATCTAAAAGTGGAGCAGAGGCAGGTTAGCTGGATGTTACCTAAACGGACATTTAGCTAGCTGGAAAACCAATTCAAGTTGGCTACATTCGCATTTTAGTTTTTTATTTTTCACTTTATGCCTAATTTCTGCTTAATGATAAATGCGGGCAAACGTCGTCCCTTCCAGAATCGTGGCAGTGGCACCTCATTCGCCTGTCTTAGGATTTCGGCCACGTGCTGCTCGGCACTAAACGCCTCCGCCTGCTTGATCTGGGCCATTAGCTGGGCCTGGAAGGCCTTCTCCTTACGCATCTCACGCCGCTGACGCACTTTGGCCCATTCGAATTTCATCTTGCGGCGCAACTTCTTCAACTTGTGCTTCTTCATCTTGCGCCGACGTATGACAATTAGCCGAGCGGCCTCCATTTTGTCTGGTTTACTCTTGTCCAAAGGGGGAGCAATTATTTCACCCAATTGTGGTCTATTTAGGATGTCATTGATCTCGTTAAGCCAAGTGGAACGAGGACTGTCAATGATCCTGTTTAGCGGAAGACGCTGATCACCAATGGGAGGGGATTTAAGAAGCTTGGCCTGCGCACAATGGGGTATAATATGGGTGGAATTAGTCTAGTTGGTTTTGAAAATTTTGGTTTTAGCCTCAACACCCATATTATCCCATGATGCGTGACCGGAACTTGAATTGGTTCTATTCTCAACTAGCTAAATGGAAGGGCAGGCACATTAAATTGTGATTTTGTTCGCAATGAGATAATATGAGTATTAAGGCTAAGGGCAGGAGGCGGGCTAGGGTGGGTGGGGGCACTCACATGATCGATGGCCTGCATAGCAAAATTGAAGGTCATGAACTCGCAGACGGGTCGGAGTCCAGCCATAGCAGAGCCCACAGCAATGCCAGCGAAACCCATTTCAGTAATGGGTGTATCAATAATTCGTTTGTCTCCATATTTCTTCCACAATCCACGCGATACCTGAAAGAAATGAAAGATGAGTGAGGAGTTTCGATATGTGTGCTTAAACTGAAAAGTGGTTCAAAAAGAAGATGTTTTAATTTTCTTTGGAAAATCATGATTCTGTGATTCTTTAAAATTACACAGAAACAGAACAGAATATGAAACAGAAAAGTAATCTCCAACCAGCTGAAATACAGCAAGCTAAATCTGTTAGTGGCATCCACAGCGACAGCTGTAAGAAAGTTGCCTATTAAACCTGTGTGAATAGCCGAAATCAAAATAATCAAAAGACTGAAATGATGCGGAAAGTTAACCCGGAGGTTCATATATCTAGAATTTTGATTAACAACTTAACATCTTCGCTCACTATGGACCCTAAGGTCTATGTGTGACCCCTATATGGATTCTGACGGATACCCTCTGCTCTTGTCATCTTGGTCTTTAGGCCCAACCCTCAAAATACACGAATTGTACTGGCACAACAAGTATAACTGAGATTCCTAAGGCAGAACGAATAAGTTAAATGAACGAGCATCTTCTCTAAGGAGTTAGCGACACAGCTTTCAATCCGCATTCATTTCTAACGCAGCGTTTTTTTTTTGTAAAATGGGCTATACAGCCCCAAAGGCCCAAGCCAAGCTTCTCTCTGCGTGTTTTAGTCAGAGATATATTGGTTCACCATAAACAAGATATGCTTCACGGTGGCGTCACACATTTCGTGCTTAATCTTGTTCTGATTTAATGATAGTTTAACCTAAACCGAAATCGTGGGTACCTATCCCACTGTGCAGCAGTCGTCACACACATTCGGCATGACCTGGCCAATAGCTTACATGCCGTTAACAGTGGCACCACAATCATAATCAAATCATTATCAATTATCAGTCGTATTTTTAGCGGCACGCACTGCAATCCCCCTTTTGGTCACCACCGTCGTTGAATCAGCTGTCACCGCCAACTGACAGTTTTGGCCGATTACGTAAACAACTTTTTTCTCTTCGCCCTTTTCACTCACCTTGTATGCACCATCATATTGTGCCACCTCCTCGCCTAGCAGGAACACACGATCATCGCGGGCCAATTCCTCGTCTAGGGCACTGTTTAGAGCATCGCGCACCGTCAATTGCTTGGTGGCCATTACCTTGGGGCTGGTGCTAAATGCACGCTGGGCGGCGCATGCCGCCTGTGTAAGCCTGGAGCGCAGCATTTTGGATGGTTCTCAAGTCGCCAAAGGCTGTGTGTGTGTGTGTTGCTGCTGTCGCAAAGTTGTGGATTAAAAATCTATTAGATAATGACAGAACAACAAGGAAAAATTCTTAACAACTCACCCGACTATGGCCGTAAGAAACAGAATGGTGTATGTGTGCCACGTTGTTGAACACTGGGGGCTGCTGAGCACTATCCTACACTCGTGCGACTTGATTGAGGGTTGTCAAGACTGATAAAATTTGAAATTTGAAAGAAATTTTTGTTGTGTGTTTATGTTGTGAAAACGAAAAAGGCTCTATTGGATCTGCTAGGCAAGACAATTTCCGAGTAGGGTTCAAGCATCTGCAAAAAGGATTCAAAATAATTTAGACCCAATAACGACGACTAAATACATATGTCAGTTTGGCATCCAATTTTTTAGATTTAGCACATCAGCTTGACTTCATATCCTCACAAAACAACAATATTAGTTCCACGTCTGAGAATCAAGAAAATTAATGAGGCTTATTGAATTGCTCATCAGTTGTACAAAGCTGTTTTTTATATAAAAGTTTATTATTGTGTGTTCTGAAAATCTGATTTTACTCTACAGGTCCGGGTGGGGTATTAAAGAAAAAGTTCTTGTGCTTAAAAGTTGCTACATAATTTAACAATTAATTTTTTTTATTACAATTTCAGTAATATCTTTTTCACAAAATGTTTTTTTTCGAAAACTTACTCTAGAATTGATATTGAGGAATTTATAGCACACTAGTATCCGAAGAATGTCCTCAGGAAAACTTTCGATAATGTTGTATCGTCCTTTTAAACAAAAATATCGATATTTTGATATTATTTCCGGCATCTCTTCAAGAAAGAATTCCCCAATTTGTGCAGTGCGGTGTAAAATAGTATATTTGAGATTTCTACTTGCGGTCACACTGAAAATTTTCATTGTTTAGTTTTTTCGTTCCTTTTGCAACAAAAGTTTAAGGAAAAGATCATAAGAAATGAGCAACATATCAGGAGAAACAGCAGCAGCATCAGCGTTTTCCAGCTCCGACACAGCAGCTCTGGAACGCCAGACCGAGATACAGGATCCGTCAGTGACGATTAAAATTGAACACATCTGGAATGAAAGGCACCGAAAAGTGAGCAGCGGTTGGATTCGACAAAATGGTTATAAAAGGGTAAATCCATTCCATCTGGCTATGAGTAGCATAAAGTAATGACCATTTGGCTATTGCAGATTTGCCTGCAATTTCCGGATGACTACTTGCCACACAGCAATGCCATCAGTGTTAGTCTAGGGGCATTGCTGGATGATGCCAAGGTTTTCATTCTGGCAGACACTACATATGGCAGCTGTTGTGTGGACGAGATAGCGGCTGCCCATGTGGAGGCGGACTGCGTAATTCACTTTGGGAACGCCTGTCGAAGCAAGGCAAATCGGCTGCCTGTGCTCTATTTGTATCCAGAGCTAGAATTGGAGCTTGCCGCTCTGCTAGAGAAGCTTACTCCCCTCCAAGGCGAGTGTGAAGAGCATGAGTTGTGTGTCTATCTAGACATTGGTTATCAGCATTTGTACGAACAGCAAAGCGAGGAGGGTGATCTTTGTAGACGGCTAAAAGAGGTATTGCATCCCAAAGATTTGCAGGTGGAGGTGTATCCTCCGCCCGCCGAAGATACAGCGGCCTCGAACCAACTTCCTGAAGCAGCTGGTCAGCGTATTTGCATTTTTGTGGGCTCTGATAATCAGCGCTTTGCAAATCTCTCGCTGACCACGCCGGCCCAGCAATGGTACATCTTTGACGGTTCCTCCCAAACCATAAGTCTAAAGAATCCGCTAACTACTCAGTACATTCGCCGACGCTATTATTATATAGAAAAGTGCAAAGATGCCCAGACCTTGGGGCTAATCGTGGCAACTCTCACCTCTGAGGGATATCTGGACGTTGTGGCCCGCCTGCAGTCTATGGCCAAAGCTCGTGGCATCAAGACACAACTTATTTCGGTGGGTCGCATCAATCCGGCCAAGCTGGCAAACTTTTTGGAGATTGATTGCTTTGTCTTGATTGGTTGCCCCTTTAACAACATGTACAACTCCAAAGAGTACTACAAACCAATTGTGTCCGTCTTCGAGGCTGAAATGGCACTTAATCCGGCCTGGCATTTAAAGTATCCCGAGGCCTATGTTATGGATTTTAAACAACTGCTGCCCGAGGGTCGTAGTTTCCTGGCCTTCGACGTGGAGGCAGTGCAGCAACAGGAGCAGGACGTAAGCCTGATCAGTGGACGAATGAGAAGTGGCGTGGTCAATGATTCCCCGGAGACCGCTAGCGATGCTGCTTCATTGACTGTGGCCACACAAGCCAAAATGGCACTGATGACCACCGATACGGGATTGACATTCGAAGATCGCACCTGGCAGGGACTGGACCCCGCTCTGGGTCAGACCGAACCAGCCGTTCTTCAGCAGGGCCTAAGAGGCATACCCATCAAGTACTCACACCCATAGAGCAATGAGAATAGCAAACAAATAAAATATTGGTGCACATAATTTTAAGTATTTTGGTTTTTACTGATCCTCTTGCATTAAATTGAATTTCTTGAATTAAACTACATATGTCCAACCAAAGGGGGAGGGCCATTGCCGGGCAGCCCCATATCCCATTTAGACTCTCAACCAGTACATGGAGGAGCGAATTCTGTTGTAGTCGGGCAGATTCTCGACGGGACCGACAGCGGCAACGGCGGGACATCTGTCATAAATATACTTCATGGCAACATCGCGAACATTCTGCACGCTAACGGCATCAATGCGCTGTTCCAGCTCGTGCAGCGGGATGCGACGGTTGTAGCACAAAATCTGACGGCCAATGTCCTCACAGATGGGCGTGGTGCCATCCAATTGCAGTAGCATGTTGGTCTTTAGCAAATTCTTAGCGCGCTCCACCTCAGCCTCGGTGACCATGGTGCAGAGACGCATCCACTCGGTTTGCACATTGAAGATCATGTCCTTTAGTTAAGTACGAAAAAAAAAGAAAAGTGAAAATGCCAATATAAATTGGCCAAGCGTCCCAGAAATGAACGAGAAACTACACCTTTTGTGAACTATCGAAATCGAGAAAGCAAAAGGAACCCAGAAGCAATTGTCGGTGTTCCTAAAACCTCTTTTGGTTGTTTACAAATGATGCAAATTTTGTGGCGACATTTGGCCTTTTGGTTTTGCTAATAGAGATATTTAAGTCTAAAAGATTAATGGCATATTGCGTTATAAACTAGCTTACACTTCATCAGAAATCAAAAGTGGATTGCACAATTTCTAAATCTCTTGTTACGATTTTGTTCCTGTATACCTTCAGGTGTCATTTTTTAAATGTTTAGCAAAAATTAAATTACACAAAAACTAAAGGTGATATTAACAAGCGGTTATTTTCATTCGATATAGGAAATCGGTTAAATTAAGTTTAAGAAGAAAAAAACGGTTGTTTTTCTATTCCGGATGAAAGTTGGCCAAAAATTCAAAACATAGGCCCATGGTTGCAAATATTTTTGAGAATGGATTATCTGAATGTGAAAACGAAGACGGGGGTTTTGTTTAGAACTGATTTAATTGTTCTGGTGTAAGCTAGGATATTTTGGATCGGTCAATAAGCAGCGGAGTTACGGTGTTTCAAAGTCAATATTTCGAAAATCTACTGTTTTTTTTTATTGGTCCTAGTTCAGTTATTTTTTGACCGATTTAAAATATCCTAGTTCACACCAGAATAGTGGGTATTAGGAGTAACTTAAAAAAACGAGAAGGCCAAGCTAACTTCGTCTTTGCCGAAATTTTTATACCCTTGCAAATGTTTTAATACATCAGAGTTTAAGGCCTATACTCAGATGAGATAAATATTTAGTTTAGTACGATATTTCACATAAATAGAAACAATTTTGTACAGCTTTGAAATCTGAATACGTTTGAAAAGGCATCTTATTTGTATGAAATTGTTTCTATTCATGTGAAATATCGTACCAAACTAAATATTTATCTCATCTGAGTATAGGCCTTTAAGAACGACAGCTGTAAAACAAACAATTTTTCTAAACAAAACCCACTTTTCGACCGATAGTTCCTATGACAGCTATAAGATATAGTCATCCGATTTAAACCAAACCTTCCAAATCTGTGTAAAAGCGCATAATATTAATAATTGCTGAAGTGACACACGTTAACATTAACAACAAAAAAGTTTTTCTCATTAAAACCCACTTTTCGACTGATAGTTCCTATGACTGCTATAAGATATAGTCATCCGATTTTGACCAAAACTTCCAAATCTGTATAAAAGCGTATAATATTAATAATCGCTAAAGTGAGACACGTTAACATTAAAAACAAAAAAGTTTTTCTCATTAAAACCCACTTTTCGACCGATAGTTCCTATGGCAGCTGTAAGATATAGTCATCCGATTTTGACAATAACTTCCAAATCTTCCAAATGAAGTGGGAGACGTTAACATTAAAAACAAAAAAGTTTTTTTTCACAGAGACCCACTTTTCGACCAATAGTTCTTATGGCAGCTATAAGATATAGTCATCCGATCCGGTCGGTTCAGACATATTAGCAGTTTGCAGTAAAAAGAATCCTCTGTGCAAAGTTTCAGCTCGATAACTTTAAAACTGAGAGACTAGTTTGCGTAGAAGCAGACAGACGGACGGACAAAGCTCAATCGACTCAGCTCGTCATGCTAATCAAGAATATATAGAGTTTATCTGGTCGGAGATGATTCCTTCGATCCGTTGCAAACCTCTGGGCAAAATTATAATACACTTTCCAGTTCATAAAAACGAGAAGGCCAAGCTAAGACTGCGTAAATTAAGACCACGGTGCGTTTTGTATTTTAAGGCAAAGTGAATTTAGATCGCCATCTCAAAATGAAATTACACTGCGCGGTCTTAGTTCATTTTGAAAAATGAAATTAGACCGCCGACAACGATCTTAATTCACGAGGTCTAATTTCCATCACCCATATTTTATCTATTTATGCACATTTGGATTTCTTGCATTTGATCTAATTATATGACATTGAAATCAGTTTTTTTTTCTGTTTAAGACGAAAATAACTATTTTACTTTATAGGCCTATACTCAGATGAGATAAATTTTTAGTTTGGTACGATATTTCACATGAATAGGAACATAAGATGCCTTTTCAAACGTATTCAGATTTCAAAGCTGTACAAAATTGTTTCTATTCATGTGAAATATCGTACCAAACTGAAAATTTATCTTATCTGAGTATAGGCCTTATGGGAGGAAAACTAGATTCTCCCTGGAAATAAGTATGGGAACTGCAAAAAGACTACTTGATCAAACATAGAATTTATCATAAACACTAAACATAAAAATTTATGCTGAACCCTGCAAACATTTTGTCGTCTTTCTAGTCTCTCTCGTCAAAAAGTGAAGAGATTTTTTATACAAACAAAACACATAAGGTATCACATTTTTAACATACAAGGGATAAATTACAATTACTATTTGTATTGGCAAAATTAATGAATGCTTTCCGACAACACAAGTAACCCTTGAGTTGACTGGCCTTAGGTCGATATAGCCTTGTCCGTCTATCTGTATGAACACCTAGATCACAGAGACTAGAATTGCAAAAGAGACCAAATTTGAGATGTAAACTCCTATTGTCACATCAAGTTTGTTTCAAATTTTTGCCACGCCCACCCCCGCCCTTAGAAGAAACGCTTTCCCTCCTGCGCAATGCGATTGCTATACAATATCGATAGATTAAAGCGATACCTACTGGAAAAATACCATTCGACTGATTTCTCTGCTTCCTGACACCTGCTGTCAGATACCCAAAGGCGCAGGGCTTAATGTGTTCTGTCGAAAGTATGCATTACGCCCGTCGAAAAAGTAATGCACTACAATTGCCGATTTTCATTAGAGAGATAGCAATCGAAAACAAACAGACTGCGACAATACTGCATTAAAATTTAAAAAAAATTACGTAATGGAAATCCGATTGCAATACGGCTCTAGAATACATCTTTTATTACTACAGGGGGTCCATCTAGTGTTTGGAATTTGAACTATTCATAATTTGACTATAAAATATTTAGTAAAAACTTTAACATTTACGAAAATGGTCGCTATTCGCTTGAAGAAAGTTGGGAAATATTAAAACAAATTTTCAAAGTGGTGAGTCCTCGACTCAAACTGTGCGAAATTTGAAAAAAAAAAAAACATTTAACACAAAAAACATAATTTGTGGATCAATTCGTGAAGCGAGTTCGTGAAACTGGAATGTTGGTGGATAAACCAACCCGTGTACGTACTCGTCCGGTGCGCTCGACCGAAAACATTGCTAGGTCTGCTTTATTACTTTTACCCAGTTTGTACACAAAAACAAAAAAGGCAAGCTAACTTCGTCTGCGCCGAAGATTTCATTCCCTTGCAAATGGTACGAAATATCAGAGTTTAAGAACGCCAGCGTTAACATTTTCAGACCGATGGTTTCTATGGCAGCTATAAGATATACAGGCCTGCTCCCGTTTTCCCGGAATTGTAAAATGTTCTCGCTCTTAAAAATCGACTGTATTATTCAACTTTTAAATTCTAAATTCGAATTGCCTTCAATCTATTCTCTGGATGGCAAATGGATAAGACAGAATTCTTTTATCATTTCTTAGAAATCATAACTCTCACCAATTCCGATTAATCGCATTCGGAAGCGGCAACAGACCTGATAACAAATTTGCAAATCTGTACTAACATTGCACTAACATTGAAAACGAAACATTTTTACTCTGTAAGACCCATTTTCCGACCGATCGTTCCTATGGCAGCAATAAGATATGGTCATTCGTTAAAAGCGTGTAATAACACTGTGCCGAACCAGTTAAACTATACGTTCGTGTTGCCTTGGCTTGGCCTCAAAACTTCTTGAACAAACAAATTCTCTCAGATCCTCGTAAGGTGTGTGGGAGTGTGCTCTTAATATTTTTAAAAGCGAACGTCATAAATGAACGAATATTCGGTGTAATTTGGTTACAATTTAAGTTATATTTTTCGCAATTTTATGTTAATAAAACAACGAATTTGATGTGCGTCAATTCTACCAAAACTGTAATTTCGAGTTTGGTTTAATTAACATACTTAGGGCCCTAACTATAGAAGGACCTATCGATGAGTTAATATGTCAACCGATTGTTTATTTCAGTCTAAGCTACTTTTCGTCCTCCATTGTTTAGTCAAATTCGTTATAGTTTTCAAGAAAACTTGAAAACAGTACAAAACGAGGGGAAAGCATGATGATTATACGACATTTTTGCAATTTTAAGTTTAAAGATGTGACTATTTTGACTTGTTACTAGAAATATTTTGTAAACCAAGACAAGAGCAACAACTCCTTTAAGACGCCAAATCGAAATTCCAAACAGTTTATGAGATATAGAGTTACAAGTCCCAATCATGCTTAAAACTTAAAAGTGCTATAAAAAGAAATCGGCAGCTAACCAGCCAAACCCAGCGAGGTTTTGTACTACCATCATACTCTCCAGAATTTTTGGTCTCGCCGTTCAACTTTTAGTGTTGCACAGTGTTGTATTGACCGAGTTTGGCGACACTAACATTGAAAACGAAAAAGGTTTTCTTACTAAGACCCATTTTTCGACTGAGGTTGCTATGGCAGCTATAAGATATTGTCCTCCGATTTTGAACAAATTTGCAAAAACAGTGTGAATACAAATACTATTAATAGTCGCTGAGCTTTGGAGACATTAACATTAAAAACAAAAAAGTTTTTCTCACTAAGACCCATTTTTCGACTGTTAGTTTCTAAGGCAGCTATAAGATATAGTTATCCTATCTGGTCGGTTCCGACATATATACTGCTCGCAGTGAAAAGAAGACCCTGTGCAAAGTTTCAGCTCGATAGCTTTAAAACTGAGAGACTAGTTTGCATAGAAACAGACAGATCGATTTAGATTCGATTTAGATTTAGATCGATTTAACTGAGCTAAATCGGCTCAGCTCAGCTTTCAAAGAGTTGCAAACTTCAGGTCAAAATTTAAATACCCTTTTCAAGGGTATAAAAATATGTTAAATGCCCATATCCAGCGTCATACGAGCACATTCGCGCATTCCACTCAGATTGTCGAATCAAATGAAGGTGCTCAAGTTATATTAGTGTTTATTCAAATTGCTGTTATTTATAATTGTCGCAATCTTTCGGTCAATATATTTTTGTTTTGTACATATATACTGGTATATTTTGACAAAGCAAAAATTTTCAAATGTTTTTAAGCTTTAAACTCACAATGTGGAATGTTAGATGTGCTCAGTGTAATTAGCCTATTTTTATACCCGTTACTCGTAGAGTAAAAAGGGTATACTAAAGTCGTGCAAATGTATGTAACAGGCAGAAGGAATCGTTTCCGACCATATAAAGTATATATATTCTTGATCAGCATCAACAGCCGAGTCGATTTAGCCTTGTCCGTCTGTCCGTCCGTCCGTCCGTCCGTCCGTCTGTCTGTATGAACACCTAGATCTCAGAGATGGTAAGAGATAGAGGTTTGACATGTATGGGACAAATGCTTCTTTTATCTGCACGCAGATCAAGTTTGTTTCAAATTTTGGCCACGCCCCCTCCCGCCCCCGCAATTTGAAAAATAGTTATATCTCCTACAGTTTTAAAGATACAGGATTCGTTCCTTCTAGAGATAAGTAGTAATTAGCAAAATGAATCGATTTGCCGAAAAAATAATAAAGATCGGATGAACGGTTCTCAAGTTATAAGCAAAAAAGTAAACCAAGCCCTCCCCGCTACCACCCTAAAAAATGTTGCATACTTTTTGGATGGTCACACTAAGGTCATGAGTAACGGGTATATCGAAGTCGGTTAGAGCCGACTTTAACTTACGCTCTCGTTATACACTTGAAAAGTGTATTATAATTTTGCCCAGAAGTTTGCAACGCATAGAAGGAATCATCTCCGACCACATAAAGTATATATATTCTTGATCAGCATGACGAGCTGAGTCGATTAAGCTTTGTCCGTCCGTCTGTCAGTCTGTCTGTTTCTACGCGAACTAGTCCCTCAGTTTTGGAGCTATCGAGTTGAAACTTTGCACAGAGTCTTCTTTTGGCTGCACGCTGCTAATATGTCGGAACCGACCGGATCGGATGACTACTTCTTGTAGCTGCCATACAAATGTTCGTTCGAAAAATGGGTTTTAGTGAGAAAAACTGGTTTGTTCTCAATATTATCGCTCTCAAACGCAGTCATGGGTAATATTGAATGTTTTTAAGCTGATTTGGCGAAGTTTGGTCGAAGTCGCTAACCGTTGTGACAAGCTATTTCAAGTGTATCAAAACTTCGGTACAGACGAAGTTAGCTTTGCCTTTCTCGTTTATGTTTGTTTTTGTGACAGATAATGTAGGACTGGGAATCTAGTTTTCTCCCCTTAAATTAATATGTATTCGGGGCGAATGCCATCATTTTGAGGAAATGAAAGAAATGACAGAAATGATAGGCAAAATGAAGTGGCAATCGTATGACAGAAATTATATACAATAATTTTCTTCATTTCTTGTCATTTCAAGAAAATAAGTAGGGGAGGGTGGGGGGTTTTGATCATAGTTTTGTTTTCCGAACATAACTTTGCCACAAATCAATATTTTTTCGTTCTGTAAATTTTGTATTTTAGTTAAAAAATGCACGAAACTTTCCTCATCATTAGTTTCTTTACAATATACTTTTTGGTGTTTTTTTTATTTCATATTGAAAAAAAGTTATTTTTTGACATTTCGAAAATTTGTGGGGGGTTGTGAGCCACCCATTCAAAATTTGAAATTCGGGTTTTTAATCAATTATTCTTTTTAAATGAAAAAATGAACAATTTTTCTCTTATTCTGAATAAAGAAATATCGATGAGAAGTGAAAATTGATTGACGGCATCAGGCTTGTTTTCTTTTATATACGAGCACTTTTTGCTTGTGGCTGTTATGTTGTTTGCCTTTTTTAATGTTTTTTTTTACTTCTTTGGATAGTTATTCCTCTGTTTTATTGCGCGTCATTGCAATATTCTCTTTGGAAGTCAACGCCGACTTTTTGGCAAAGTGGCTCACAGCCCCACATACCTCACTTTTTATACCCTTAGAGAGGGTATATTAAAATTGTCCGGATGTTTGTAACGCACAGAAGGAAGCATCTCCGACCACATAAAGTGTATATATTATTGATCAGCGTGACGAGCTGAGTTGATATAGCCATGTCCATCTGTCGGTCCGTCTGTCCGTCCGTCTGTTTCTATGCTATCTCCTCCGTCAGTTTTAAAGCTATCGTAACCAAACTTTGCACGAAGTCTTTTGGTATAAATACGCTGCACATTTGTCGGAACCGGACGGATCGGATGACTATAGCATATAGCTATATAGCTATAGGAACGATCGGTTGAAAAAGTAGTTTTAATAAGAAAAACTTTTTTGTTTTCAATTCTATCGCTACCAAACCCCGTATTTATAAGTTTTATATGTTTTCACACAATTTCAGCAAGTTTTATTCAAATCGGGCAACTATATAGTATAGCTGCCATACAAAAATAGATCTGAGAAAAAGTTTTAGTATGAAAAACTTTTTTGTTTTCAGTGCTATCGCTCCCAACTCGTTCCTGATCAATATATATGCTAACACATATTCTGTCAATTCTGATCCAAATCGGATGACTATAGCTATAGCTTCCATAGGAATGATCGGTCGAAAAAATAGTTTTAGTGAGAAAATCTTTTTTGTTTTCAATGGTAGCGTGTTTGTACGTTTCAGGTGTAAATATTATCTGTCTCAACACAATTTTAGAGAGTGTGATCAAAATCGGATGAATATATCGTATAGCTGCCATATAAAAACTGGCGGAATATATCATGCTCCAGGGTTTAAACTCGGTCGAGCCGAAGTTAGCTTTCTCTATTTTTTTTTTGTTGACGTCACATAACCAAAAGATAATTCTATTTTTTAAATTCATATTTCTATCAAAAAGGCAATTGACCAAAGATGTTTCCTTCATACTTACTTTTGGCATTACGAAAAAATTTTAATTAATAAACACACGTCAAAAATTAAAGAAAAATTTTTTTTTTTTAAATCGAGTTTTTTTGGTGCACAAATTTAAAGAACGTGTTGACTGATAGGTTGCTTGCCAAAAGTAAGGTAATAAGAAGGGAGGCACTTGACATAAAATAAAGATGTAATTTATTTTTTTTTGTGTCCAATATTCACGTAGCTCACAACCCCCACCGGCTCAAAACTCCCCCACTCTCCCCTACCACATCTTTGGTAAAAATATGCTATAAGAGTCAAATCCTAATTGAATAAATACATTGTGCTATGAAAATATTAATAAACTATAGTTTAATCGTGAGTCATGTTTTATCTTACCTCGCACTGCAAAGGATCGCACACAAAGTAAATACCCCAAAGACCGGTGTCCTTATAGCAGGTATTAAACGACTGGAAGCTGTGACAAAGATCTACCAAAAACGTAATAAAATAGCTTTAAATAAAGCCTAAATTAAACTAACACCAAACACTTACTGTCTTCGGCGCTGGCACGTGCCAAATTGGAGGCATTGTTGGCGCCACCGCCCTGAGACCGATCCCAGGCACCCACCAGAGTGTTGGCCACCATCAAGGGGATATTATCCTGATCGGTCCAGCCGCATCCCTCGACAGCAACAGCCACATGGGCCAATGGCAGGGAATCATCACGTACACGCACCTCGGAGCCAGTGAAGCGGCAGGGAGTGACCTCCGGTGGCAATAAGCTGGCCTCCAAGCGACCCAGCGTCTGATCCGCAAGTTTGACCAGTTCGTTGTGCTTGACGCCCCCAGCGCCTGCCAGGACAATGCGAGAGGCCTTGTAATGGGTTTGAATGTAGTCGGTCAAGTCGGATTTGCCAATGGACCTAAAAACCAAATCCTCTTGTAATTATAAAGGGGGAAACAAATAGTGTTTGGCTTGGAATACACACTGAATATTCTTGGTGGGACCCAAAATGGTCTGACCCAGGGGAGTGCCCTGGTAGGCGGTGGCATGCAAATGATCAAAGACAACCTCCTGCAAGTTGCTCTCCACCTCCTGCATTTCACGCAGAATAACGGAACGCTCTCGGGCAATCTCAGCCTCACCCAGTTTGGAGTTTTGAATGATGTCGGCCAGAATCTCAACGGCTTTGGGCACATCCTTGGACAAGCACTTGGCATAGAAGACAGTCTGCTCGCGGGATGTATAGGCATTTAAATGAGCGCCCAGGTTCTCAACCTCCAGTTCCAAATCGGTTTGCGAGCGCTTGGCTGTGCCCTGGATAAATAGGGATAAAATAAAATCAGACTAAGAAATAAATGATTAAATAGGTGACCTACCTTGAAGGCCATGTGCTCCAGGAAGTGGGCCACACCGTTGTTCCTCTCGTTCTCCGAACGCGAACCAGCATCGATCCAGAGGCCTACTGTGGCCGTGGAGGCACCCGAGTCCTCGCTAGCAATGCGCAGGCCATTGTCCAACTTGGTCACCTGGGTGGCGGGTATGTTCAACAGCGTCTTCTGCAGGCTGGCTGCAGACTTGTAGCGCTAAGGAATAAAAGCGCATTTCTTTATTGTTATATCCATCAAACCATAACCTCAAAGTGGTATTTAATACAATTGATTTCTCTACCCAAGGTGTCAATGTAATTTTCTTAAGACAAAAATGTTGGATGGGATTTTCCATGCAAGAGGGCTCTCACTTATACACTTTTACAGGCACTAGACACATTTTTCCTTTTTGGTTGACCATTACAGCGATAAAAGGAAATTACGTAATTTGAGTCCGTAATATCCAAGAACCAGCAGGCAGACTCACCTTGATGAGATCCACTCCACGCATAAACGAGCGCATATTTTGCGTTACTCCTAACACACGCAACGCCATCGTTTCACAGGATTCGGTTGTTTAATATTTCAGAGAGAAAGAATATTTAAAATTTTGATCGCCCCCTCCTCTTTCCGTTCCTCGTTCGTATGCGGCTCTGCTGCTGAAAATTGAACAGCTGACTAGGTTTTCTCATGCAGGCTCTGGTCATACTAGTGAGCCCGTATAACAGTGTAGTACGGGCATATTCTAGCGTTAAAAGTCATATACAATGAAAGTTTATTAAAAGTCAGCCCACTAAGGTTAGGTGTTCGACACTCAAAAATTTGGACCATCTTCAACAATTCATGAGCTCGTATGAACAAGTTAACCGACAATGATGCGCAGTGTTGCCATTTTAGCTATTTAGTTGCTTCTATTAGTTACATATCTAGCAGTTTCTAGCTTATTAACTATTTCGTTGGTTTTGGGACGAAATGTGAAATAATAACTAATAAATCCGTTTGAAGCCTACAGTATTTATGAGCATATTTTGCTATAGAACTAAGTCTCTACTTCATGATCGGAAAGCATTTAAGGGAAGCCATGTTTTCAGTACAAGCCCTTACAAATCAGGGTAGATTACAGTTCTATACTGAAACGGGGTCAGTCCCTACCGTGGTCCATTGAAAATGGTGAGCCAGATGCACATAATAAAAACTAAAAAATAAAATAAATTTTGTCCGAACCATAAAATGTCCGAAATATAAAAGACTTTCTTTTTGAAAAGCCAAAAGTAGCACAAAAATAAGTCAGTAAATGTTTGATTTCAATCGACTCATTCTTTTAACCTTGGAAAGCGTATATTAAAATTGTACGGATTTTTGTAACACATAGAAAGAAGCAGCTCCGATCACGTAAAGTATATATATTCTTCATCAGCTTGACCATCTGAGTTCATAAAGCCATGTCCGTCTGTCAGTTCATTTCTATGCTATCTCCGCCGTCAGTTTTAAAGCTATCGTAACCAAATTTTCCAAAAAGTCTTTTGGTACTAATACGCTTCACATTTGACGAAACCGGCTTGATCGGACGAGTACAGCATATAGCTGCCATAGGAACAATCGGTCGAAAAACCAGTTTTAGGGCAAACAACTTGTTTTCCATGCAAACGCCTCTAAACCTCGTACTTAGAAGTTTTCTTTGCCTTCACACTCGCCAAACTTTGAAGCAACAACAATCTTACAGCAAGAAAACCACTACAGCAAACGCTTCACTCTAGAGATGTTGTATATTATTGACACACACACTGACAAAAGGCTTAACTACAAATCGGACACAGAAATGTTATACAGATACTTACCAAACAATAACTCATTATCCAACTCCACGCCAAACGGAACAGACGTGTAAAACAATGTATTTACAAATGTTTTGTGCTTTTTGAGAAAATCTATGTTACATTGTAGTTGGAAATTGTTTCTGTAGTATCCCTGAAGATGGTTGCCGAGGAGCAACCGAAATATATTGGAAAAACAAGATGCACATCTGTGTGTTTTACTTGACCTCGAGCCCGCAATACTCAAGTTCTTCGATTTAGAAAGGTCGCTAACTATCAACTTTAATTTCACCAAGATTTATAAATATGTGACATTTATTTAGAATAGCTTTCATACAAGATAAAGGTCTTAAATAAAGTCTTAGTTAGAAAAACTAGCTTCCATCTATTTTCTGTTTTGATTTTCTGATTCGATTTAGGTTCGGCACGGACTTAAAAACCCCTTTTACTCCAGAACGGTTATCAGACGTTTTGGCACCTGGGAGAACAATGTGAGCACAGCATGACGTTGTTCTCCCTGCAAACACAAGAGTGCGGCATCACAGCGATATCTAATTTTAAGCCGTATGCGGTGGCGCTAATTATGAAAGTTTATTTCAGTTGTTAGTCTAATTTTTTAAAGCAGGCCATCCACACACGAATTTGTTCAGCTCGTCAAAATGTTCGACGTTAGTGGAGGTGTTCGTGACCGTTTTTTTGTTCGACGTTTTGTTCGCAGAGAATAGAAATTTTTCAATCTTTCGAGTGTTCGTGCGAACATGTTCGTCAATGGATGCGAGCAATTACACGAACATCATTTGTCAAAATATCTAACACGTGCCCAAAAGAGCAATAAATTCTTGCTGGAATTCATTGAATGACCCCAAAATGATCAAATAATGCTTTAAGCTAATTGGTATCGCCTCTAGGTCATGATTGTGTTAGTTTCCGCTGCCATATTTTCATGTTATCTCGATGTGATTTTTGAGAAAATGATGTTCGTGAGAAATGTTCGCCTGGTTAGTGGGCAAACGAATTTTTGTTCTACGAACAAATTCGTCGAACAAATTCGTGTGTGGATGGCCTGCTTAAGACAAAAACGTTTAGCCTTTTATACAATTCTTTTATTTATTTTTAGCCATTTTTTTGCATTTTTTCGAGCTCAGTTCTGTCAACACTGACGACGCGACAGAACAAAATCACCATCTATGTTTTTTCATCAGCTGTTTTCTTTAATTTTTTTAATAATACAACAAAATAATTGAAATTCCCCAGGAAAGATGTCGGAAGAGATTGTTTTTGACTGCCTGCATGCGGAAATAGTAAACTACTGTCTGGATAGCAATAAGGTAGGTAGACTTGCGCTGGTATCGTCCCATTTTTCCCCATTAACAAGCGTATCCGCCTCTGCAGCAGCACGATTTGGCCACTCTTGAGTATATAGGATTCACGACCGGCTATCGTCTGATTGAGCGTCTCACACGCGAAGTGCCTCGCTTTAAAGATGAACTGGAGACCATGAAATTCATATGCACAGATTTCTGGACACTGATTTACAAGAAGCAAGTGGATAACTTGCGCACAAACAACCACGGCATGTATGTGGTCCAGGATAAGGCATTCCGATTCCTTACACGCATCTCACCCGGTAGCAAACAGCTGGAACAGGCCCCCAAGTTTGTGGCCTTCACCTGTGGTCTGGTGCGTGGAGCCCTCAGTAATCTGGGCATTAATAGCACGGTCACCGCCGAGGTGCAAAGTATTCCGGCTTGTAAATTTCACATAGAAGTTAATAGAAACTAAGTATACATTTATGTTTAAAACCAGTATAATTTTTTGTTTATGCTAGAATAGGACTAGGGTGTAATCTCTCGTAGAGTGTCACCAGATGGTTTTCCGTCCAGTTAAGGCAATCCAGCAATTTCCACTGATGGCTGGGCAATTGAGGCTGTAGAGGATTAGGATCAGTGTGTATGCCCCGACCAGGTTGAGGACCTATCAAAATCAGCCAATTCCCTCTAAAGATACGCAAATAATCCATAAATGCTTGACGATTGTTGAAATAACAAAAGAGGAGGGCACAGGGTGGGACATCATCACAGCAGTGGCTCAGGAATTGAACATCCACACATGTGGTATCCTCCACATAGTTCAGGGGAATGAAGCTACGCACGGAATACTTGCTCTGCCACCAATTTCTATCCACTTCCAAGCCATGTATATAGATACCGTCAGCAGCTGATCTTAGAAGCCATTCGAGTAATCCACTGCCGCAGCCTATGCTCAGAATGCGATGTATATTATGCTTGGACAGTAATTGATGGCAGTTGACTAAATCGTCGGCTGTAGGCCAGATCCAGAGTAATTTGCGCTTGAGCTGCTGCTCCAGGGTAGAGCCCAAGACAAGTAATTTGCGCCAATTATTTGGGCTATTTGGGCTGCCTACAGCCTCTGTTAGGTAATAAATCTCACGGAGTACTGCTTGCTCGTCCCACATATTGAAAACTGAATATTGTTTCTGTTACGCCTCGAACTTGACATTGACGTCGACGCAACAGGGCACGCGGAAACATGGCTGGCAGCCAACTAGACGTTGATGGGCGTTTCGGTTCGTAGCGCTTGGTTAATTGGAAATACATAAATCATATGCCAAAAAGGGCAGCTGCCTTTCCGCCTTTTTATCTGCCAATTCCTTAATTTAATAAGTAAGCTTGCAATCTGCGGAACCGGATGAAACGGATGTATAAATCAAAGTATATTCTAGGTGGTTTTAAGGTTGCTGGGAGAGAGAAAGAGAGATCCTTGACAGACATTGCCCTTAATTCGTCTGCTCATTTTCATAGGAACACTTGAAATTTTTTCGCCAATGCATCTCACTGAAATTGGAGCTTCCATGGCGCCTGGTGGTATCTTGAACCATCGCTGGCACCTCGTCATCAATGCTCAGTTCATTGGAGTACTCTTCATTGTCCAAGTCCAAGATGATTTTGCGATATAGTTTCACATTCTCCTTATGCACCTCATCTGCCGGGGGCGGAGGTGGCGGGATTGCCACTGGTGTTGGTGTTGGTATAGGCACCACCACAGGCTCTACATTTCCCACACTCTTGATGACACTATTGTAGCGAACACTCTCAGCTGGTTTCTCATCTGTGGGCTTCACCAGCTCGACATGTTGTTCAAACAGTTCGCCCGGATGTATAGCTCGCACATGGCGTTGCATGTTATCCCGTCGATTGACGGTAATGTCGCAATGCCTGCAACGGTAACGCTCCTTGGCGGTGTGCTGTTGCCTCAAATGTCTGGCCAAGGCATCCGCATCATTGTAGCTCTTGCTGCATTCCGTGCACTGAAGGCGCTCCCGTTTGGAATGCCGCTGGGCATGAACACGGAGCGTGGACAGACGTAGAAAGGACTTTTGACACACCTTGCACTGATGGCGGGGACTACTCTGATCATGCTTCAGTCTATGCTGCTTCAAATTGGACTTGGTCAGAAAGTGTTTGGCACAAATGTCGCATTTGTGGGGCAGCTCCTGTTCACCATGCACCGCCAAATGATCACGTAGAACACGTAGGCTACGGAATTCTTTGGCGCAGTGGGGACAAGGATGTGAAACCTGTTGATGTTGATGGGTCATCAGGTGTCGATCCAAGATGATTTGCTGCTTGAAGAGCTTGCCGCAAATGCTGCACGCAAATTTGGACTGGCTGACATGATTGTTCATATGATACTTTAAATGCGAGTGAGTGGCAAAACGCTGAAGAAAGAAACTTTATAAGAAGCGGGAAAGCGATCTCTATAGAATCTAACCTACCCGACTGCATTCCGTGCAACCGAACTTTTTGAGCAAATCATTGCCACAGGAGCGATGATAATACTGTTGAGTACGACTACGAAAATCCCTTTGGCATACTTGACAATGATAGCCCTGTTTGGTGGCTATTATGTGATTGTCGGTCGTGGTTGAGGGCTTGTGGCTCTGGTGGTTTGGTTTTTCCCTTGCCACTTTACATTCCCGGCAATCTGAGACATCAGCCACCAGGCAGACTCGACATTTGCTGTGACCGCAGCTCTCGGTGACCAGGCGATTCTGTCCAGATGCTTCGCAACCACAGCGCGGACATTGAGTTTGAGACATTAAAAATGTAGAAACAAAACAAAAGAAACTGTTCTGTTTCTGGCACAGTTGTCATCAGTGTTGCCAATGTAGCCATTTTCCCGCACGTGGGTTAAAACTAGAATAAAACGAGAAAGGCAAAGCTAACTTCGTCTGTGCCGAAGTTCTGATACACTTGAAAAAGCTTGTCTCGGTTAGCGACTTCGACCAAACGTCGCAGATCAGCTTTAAAACATTCAATATTACCCATGACCGTGTTTGAGAGCGGTAATATTGTGAACAAACCAGTTTTTCTCACTAAAACCCATTTTCCAACTAAACATTTGTATGGCAGCTACAAGAAGTAGTCATCCGATCCGGTCGGTTCCGACATATTAGCAGCGTGCAGCCAAAAGAAGACTCTGTGCAAAGTATCAACTCGATAGCTTCAAAACTGAGGGACTAGTTCGCGTAGAAACAGCAGACGGACGGACGGAAGAAGAAAGCTTAATCGACTCAGCTCGTCGTCCTGATCAAGAATATATATACTTTATGTGGTCGGAGATGATTCCTTCCATGTGTTGCAAACTTCTGGGCAAAATTATAATCAGAGGTCCGGAATAACTCTCAACACAAATTTTCAAAGTGTTTCTCACTGAGAGAAACACAAAAATCATAAGCAATTTCGGTTTCTCACTGAGTTTAATTTTTATTTTTGTTTTATTTGTGTTTTCTGTTAACGGAAAAGTGTTGAGAGAAAAATTTAACTGTTGTTCAATAACACTTAAAACATAATATATGTTCAAAGTGTTTTTTGATAACAGTTATAGTATAACAGAAAAACGAAAGTAAATAAAGATAAGTGTTATTTCTCTATTAGCTATGTAAAGATAATTTACTTTGTAGATGTGATTAGGAACAATGTTTTATACCTGCGGTGGTCACGAAATTTAAGTTTGGGAGTAGTCCATCAACAAAAACAGTAAAAAACCAACCTTATCAGATAAAATCGAGTCGGCAAACGAGACAAACACTGCATTTGTTTTAATTTGCAAACATCTGCTTCAGTGCCAAGCGGGTCTCGATCCCGCACACTTTACCTGCTGCGCCCAGCCGTGCGTCAATAAGCATGAATTTTGTTCTTTTAACTTACTATTATGTAAGGCAATTAAACGTGTTGCGACGTATGCTTGCGCGTGTCGGCTCCTCAAAGCGAGACAATTTTCTTAAGCTTCAGAATGACGCCTGTTTCCAAACAAATAGCTCTTAGATCAGTGGAAACATGGTCATCCATGGTATATATCGCGGTTTAGTATTGTCGTAATCATATTTTTGTAGTTATGTGATGTCATTTGTGGTCTTGAAAAGCATTTTTTAAGTGTTATGTGGTTTTATTTCCATGGAGGTCTCTTATCATGGAATTGAGCTTATGCATTGATCCTTGCATGATTTCCCCTTGGTTGAGAGTAGATTTTATTTGGCATTATTACAATTTTTGGTCTTCTTTGGTATTTTTCAGCAATAAAAAGATTATTCATACGCAGAAAGTAGTTTGAAAAAATCTATACGATTTTGACTATCTTCTTTACCATTTGTCATCCATGGTATTTATCGCGGTTGAGTATTGTCACTATCACGGCTATGTAGTTATTTCTGTGTGAATTCGCATTTTCTTCGGGGTGTGAGCGCCACTTTTTGATTACTGTTAAATGCATTCGCAGTGTTGATTGAGTGTGGTCATTTGAGGTTTTAAAAAGCAGTTTCTTAGGCACTTGTATTACCATGAAGATCCTGTAGCTGTGAACTGCGACCACAATGTCAAACATCCTTTACAAATTTCTAGTAACGACTCTGGCGAGCACTAAGCTATAACCGCGGCAAGAAAATTCTTTTCAGAATTAAAGTTTTCGGTTTTTAATTTTATGCCCTTATCGCTGTAAATGAAATTTAGTGTTGAAAATGTCCGATCCAAAGACTTTGACTAAAAAGACACTTATATTTTTCTCTCAATAATAAGTGTTATTGAAAAACACATAACAGAAAAAAATGAAAATATGTGTTTCTCACTGAGATAAAAACTTACACTCGAAAAATAAGTCACTTTCACTGACCGAAACAGTTATACTCAAAAAATAAATCACTCTATCTGTTTGAGACATATTTCAAAGTGTCTAAAAATAACAGGGTTATTTTACAACACTTTCATTTTGAGTGAGATATTCCGGACCTCTGATTATAATACACTTTTCAAGTGTATAAAAACGTTAAGAAGCGCTTTCAAACTGGGACAATAAATATCTATCTACCACCTAGAATATCTTACGCATAGATTTCAATTGCTATTTTGAATTAAAATTAGCTATATTTAACAGTCGATTTAGCTACTTTTCGGCTTCAATAGTTGTCAACACCGATTGTCATTCACAGCGACACGTAAACAAAATTTAAAAGGAAAATATTTTTGCCAAGCCGAAGTTCAAATACCCTTACGATTCCTTTCATTTCAACAATCGTTGAAGAATGCCGGCATGGTCTTAGTTTACCCAGCTCTTACTGATAAAACCTCAAACGAAACGCTAGGACAATCTGTGAGAAACTTTTAAATTAATAAAAATTTAACAATTTTCACATTTTTTTGGAAACTTAGTTATATTTTTACAGTTAAAGTGCGAAAACAATCACGGTGATGCCGTGCCAGTTCGCTTAGTTAGCAAGTATATATATGTATATATTTATGATCATTTTGAAACTTAATACTAGTGCTTAAGAAAATTATTTCATATACTAGTTGTTTCTATGAGCAGAGCAAACCATATATAGCCCCAAACTTCATTCATTTATATTCTCCAAATCTAAATCAGCCACATGACCAGGAAACAAATGAGCTTTTTGCATTGGGACTTGAACAAAATAACGTTCGCAGAATTTGGAATTACGCCGGCTGAGTACTTCTTGCAAAATGATGTCGTAGCTGATCTTTTTGGTGATAAGCAGACGGCGAGTTTCGCCCGAGCCGTAGCTATTGGAACGAAGACCAAATTTGCTGGCAATTCTATTAAAAAGAGGGGAAAAGGAACAATGAAAAGTAAAGCAGCATTAACTATTTGTTGCTTACTGGTGAAAGGTGGCGCGCTCTTCCTTTGAGAAATTGGGCTCGAACTGCATGTCGCGCAAATCATCCGAGCGAACATAGTTTTCTATAAGTTTGCGATAGTCCGCCAGATTTGCTCGAGGATCATTTGAGCCCAGACCGGAGCGATTGTTTTTGAGTAGGTAACTGCAAAAGGTAGATTGTAGATGCGAGAAGCGTGTCGGTAAACTTCTACTTACCCAACTGGATCCTCACGGCCTTGTTTGAGACGGCCTAATCCACCGCCAGTCCATCCCATAAGCCGCATCATCCGATAGCCTTTGTTGGTGTTATCCAATTTTGGCTCGTCCAAGTTGTCGGCCGACTTCTGGGTCACATCAATCTTTACACCCGTCTTGCTCTTCTCCACCTTAATAGTTTCCCGCGTTGCATTCAACTGGCAGATGGCACAAAGAACTATTAGTTTTGAACTTAGGGCTTTAATTTTTGGAATTTCCTACTTTTATGCTATAGCAATGTGTTTGCAGCAGCAGCAATGCCTGTTTAAAGGCCTGCTGTTTGGCAGCCTTCAAATTCTCGCCCCTGCCTGTGGCTATCACCTCATCGTTGATCAGTACCTCGGCCAGTTTAGTAGGTTCATCTGCCAGCTGCTCTGCACCGAGGCGCTCTTCGTATTTCATTTTGCTAAGATTGCAACTGTTCCTTAGGCAACTGCGTCCCCCTGCCAGGTAGATGATGAGATTGCCAAAGCGAAGGCCTTCGTACAGATTAAGGGGATCCCCGCCACCAAAGCATCGTCGTTCCTTCTGTTCCGTGGCCGGTGGCTTGGCTGGGTTACCTCTGCGCCCTAGTTGATGTGGAATTTAGGCTCATTAGGTAGGCTATGGTCGTCTCTCGCTCATATATTGACTAACTATACAAAATCATTTTCTTCTATTTTGATTAGTTGTTTTTCCGTCTACCTTTGGCACGCTGCTCCGCCGCGTCCGACGCCGAGACAAAAGTGCGCTTTAGGCGTTGGGCGCGTTTCCGCCGAAACTCTTCGGCTATGTCTTTGGATAGTTCCGCCACTAGAAGCATGGTTTCGCTTGGGTACTTGCAGCCCAGAAATTCCATATTGACAAATGTTTGAGCCAGGCACACCAGGCGTTCCTCGTCAAATCGATCCTTGTGGGCCATCATAAAGTTGCGTCGCAGTTCCCAGTGCTCTTCGCTCTCATATTCGGTCCGATAGTCATCAACATCCCAGTCCAAGGTTATTTCTCCTGAACCGTAGCCCGAGTCCATGGCTTTCGATTTCTTCTGTTTCTTTGTGGCTTTCTGAGATGTGTCGATCTGTACATTTTGATCGTTTGAAATGTTTTCCATTCGTTGACGTTTGGTTTTTGTCGCCATTTTTTAAGAGTAATCCAAGTAAACCAGGCACGCTTTGTCAGATGAATTTTTTACCATTCACACCGCACCGATAACGATTGCTGTGCACGGTTTATGCGTGGCGTGACTTAATAAAATAATGTACATTTTCACGGCATAACGGGTATATTGAAGTCTGGCTTTACTTGTGCTGTAGTATTTATTATAAATTTAGTTCTACGTTCCAGTGTTATTTTCTACTTAAAACGGTAGCCATTTGTATAAAGAATAATATAAGAAGAATCATTGTGGAATTAAATAAATAATAAAACGACCAAAGAACTTTAATGCTTTGATTCAACTTTGTGATTTAGTCTTAGGGCCGTTTTCTCATGTTACTGTTTTTGCTGAAATCGAAATCCACCTAGACTTAGGAACAAGGTGGTTTTCGTGCAATTTGGGCATTTGCGTCACCGTGACATAAAGCAATAGGTCTAAAGTTAAGTTCACACAGGCAAATAATTTGGACAAATTTTGATTAAAATATGACTTTATAGGCCAAATTGTGAAACTTTCCGGGCATATTTGAACAAATTATTTGCTATAGCTTTAGTTTTTTAATGATCGCGAACAGTCATTCACATTCACACGCTCTAACGCATAAACGGTTATCGCACTCTCACTCCCTCAACCTCGATAACAATAAAAACGGCTCTCTCTCTGCCAGCCTTTTTGTCGTGTGCCGTGTTTGATTTCCGTGTTTTTAATTTTGGAATTTAGTAAAGAAAGTGGCCACAAACTTGAGCAGGAGTCGTCCAGCCGCCAGCTACACATAGCAGTGGCCTCCCTCGAATTGAAATAGACAGTGGAAGCGAGAAAAGCGAAACGAAAAACTGCCAACATGAGCATACCCAACGAGTATATTGCAAAAACAGAGGATGTGGCGGAACAGGTAATAATCCTTGGCAATGTGTAAGGTTGAAGGGTGGCCAATTCCTTTAGTAATTCAACGTATATGTATACTGGGCCCTGTTCTGTGATTGGCAACCCACATTTGACCCCTGCTGCTGATCTGCATGTAAAGTAAAGAAAACTGCCAACGTCACCCAAACGCGGCAAAGTTCATTCGTACTTCAAGTGCAGTCCACTTTTGGTGATTTTAATTGATAATTGGGTGCTGCCAGAGGGGTGGCTGGCCTCAGACACAAATTCGAGAAATTTGCTTAAGAACCAAATTGCCTAGAAAATATTTCCCCCAATTGTTGCGTCTGCGAGAGAGTGGCCAAGTGAAAGTGGTGAGAGTAAACGGCGGCGGCTTCCCGTGTAAGATGTTCCGTAATAAGGAAAATGGTTTACCAATTAGTTAGTGTATGCATGTGTGCATGTGTGCATGCGTGTAGATGTGTGTGTTATTCAAATGAAATGCTGAGAGACCCAGGCCTAAAAACCCGTTAATGATAATAAAGAGCAAGTGAGAGACTGAGAGAGACACGTCACTGTCTTTGGCCAACTTAAAATCAAATTTGAAATTGAATTTGAAGCCCAGCTCCTACTGCCCAGTCCCAGTGTGTGCTGTAATTTTCTTATCGCTTCTTTGCTTATCTCTCGGTGTGCAGGTTATCAAGCGCGGCAAGAATGTCTTGCCCACGGTGGCGCGACTCTGTCTCATTGCCACCTTCTTTGAGGATGGCCTACGCATGTATTTCCAATGGAACGAGCAGCGCGAATACATGGACATGAGCTGGGGCTGTGGCAAGTTCCTGGCCACCGTTTTTGTGCTGACCAATCTCTTTGGCCAACTGGGCGGCTGTGGCATGGTCATGGCCAGGTTCAAGGTGGACATTGCTGTGGGCCTGCTCTTCTTTATTGTGGTGCTGCAGGTGAGTGCCAAGTTGAACACATTTAAAGCATTATTTTATACTCCTCTTTGTATCCCAGACCGTCGCCTATTCCATTTTGTGGGATTTCCAGTTCTTGCTACGTAACTTTGCCTTGATTGGAGCGTTGTTACTGGTGCTGGCCGAGGCTAGAATTGAGGGACGCAGTCTATTTGCCGGTGTGCCATCGATGGGTGATAACAAGCCCAAGAATTTCATGCAATTGGCTGGTCGCATTCTGTTGGCCTTCATGTTCATCACCCTCATCCGCTTCGAGCTGAGTGTGTGGCAGGTGATTCAAGATATCATTGGCTCCATTCTGATGGTGCTTGTGGTGCTGGGCTATAAAACAAAGTTGTCGGCTCTGATTCTGGTGGCACTGCTGACGGTTTTAAATCTATATCACAATGCCTGGTGGACTATTCCGTCCTACAAACCACTCAGGGACTTCTTGAAATACGATTTCTTCCAGGTGAGCTCAAAAAACGAAAATGCATAAATTGTTATTAATGATTTCCCACCCACAACAGACTCTGTCGGTCATTGGTGGTTTGCTCATGATTGTTTCCTTGGGCCCTGGTGGCGTCTCCATGGATGAGCACAAAAAGAAGTGGTAGAAACACACCACTTAAAGCGACTTTTACCACGTTTTACTCTTTCCCCGAGAAAAGTTAGTTAGGATTTAACCATCAAATGGAACAAGAACAGGAGCGACTTTAGCACAACAGCAACAGGCACAGCACTTGACTATTCTATTGAAAAAAGGGACTTCATTCGCAAACTCAAATCCACTTAAATCAAGCATTCGTATCGAAGACATATTTTCCGTTTTGTACATAAAAAAATGTGGCGAAAATGAGAGACATTAACTGATTTTTATTCTACAACAAATAATCGTTTTATTTTATTCTTTACTTGTACGCCCTTTTTTTAGATAAGTTGTAATCTTTGGTGTTTGCGTTTTTGTTGTTTTGAGATAGAAGTTTAATTGAGATAACTGATGTATAAAATATGATGATGATTGTACCAATTGACGATGATTTGTTTCTTTCGTTTATAAGCAAAAGTGTAATAGAATTAAATTGTAACGTTTTAATAAATACAAAAAAAAACGAAAAGTTTATTTTTGAATTGACCGGCCAAGTTGTGGACGTTGCGTTGTGAATGGTCTTTGATCGTTAAATCGTCTTAACGTTTGCACGGCGCATATCACAATTTGAGACATTCAGTGAAACTATCTACACATCTATTATATAATTGAAAGATTTTCTAAAGGAAATCCATATCAACTTCAGACGCATTTGAAAATTTAAAAACTAAAATATTTTTTTGATGGAGTGGATTAACTACGAGTCCGATAATGTGCAACGAACTTCATTTTAAAGCTTCATCATTAATCCTTATTTTTTATACCATGTCCCCATTAAAATTGCGTAAAAGGGGATCATGAACTTGTGTAAAATGTATATAACAGGCAGAAGAAAACACCTCCGACCCCATAAAGTATATATATTCTTGATCAGCATCAACAGCCGAGTCGATTTAGCCATGTCTGTCTGTCTGAATAAACTCGTCGATCTCAGATATCGTAATAGATCGAGCCACAATTTTTGGCATGAATGAAGGTGTATACCATACCCACATCGAGTTTTTTTTAGATTTGAAAAATTCCCCCTCCTCCATCTTTGAACAGTCTATTAGAGGTACAGCCACGAGTTTGTGCATGTATTTAGGTGTATACCGTACCCAGATCAAGTGTGCTTCAGATTTGGCAAATTCCTCCTTCTTCTCCTAACCGCGAAGTACTGTCGGAGACACAATTTTTATGTTTGAACGGTGTCTTAATATAAATAAAGTTTGACCCAATATGTATCTAATCTGTATACCACAATAAGATCCGAGCAAAAAACAACGAAGATATGCAAGTGCGCATCCCCATTTATTCAAATAAACTTTAGAACAAAAAGGAATTCAAGGCCATAGGAACTACATTAATTGGCACAGGGTATTTCGCGGTCGCGTCACTCGACCGCAACACTTTTACTTGTTTTTTTCAGTATGAGTCGTTTCGCTGAAGTGTAAACAACATAATTTTTGTGTGCTCTAAATATGACAAAGGGCATAGCAGAATAAGCATACAAAAACTGCCCACAATCATCAATGAGAAACTTATTCTCCTAAATTTTTAGTCTTCCAATCGCTATTGGAGTAGAGTTATGAGGGCGGAAAGGTAAAACAAAAAACTCCTTTATCTTAAGAACCGCTTCACCGATTTGGATGGGAAGAGAACTGCATGCGTTGCTGTTTTTTTTTTACTTTAAGTATACTTATAAAATTGCGGTATGAGTAAGTACTATACTTACACCGCAAACACCGCAACACCGCATACACCGCATTACCGCAATGATCGCATTTCAATATCGTACCACCGCCTACTACCGCATTTGAATATCGTAGGCACCGCATTATTACCGCAATCTATATATATAAAAGAGTTCAACCTGACTGACTGACTGACTGGTGACCGTCGCACAGCCCAAACCATAAAAGATAGAAACATGAGATTTTCACAGTAGTTTTATCTAATGCTGAAAGTGAGTACTAAGAACGGATTTCGGAAAATTCTGTCGGGAAATGTGGAAAATTTGCGGAAAACTGTTGTATGAAACTTTTTTGTTTTTCATCCGATCAAGTTCAAACTTATTTTCAAAGATCTATATGAAAATTCAACAACAACTGCATACCAAACTTCCGGAAAATTTACCCCCCCCCCCCTGGTTGGAAAGTGGGTTAAGGTTGTATGGGCGAAACTATAGTTGCCAGCGATTTGCTCCAAACTCATTTTCAAAGTTACGCATAATAAAATATAGGAAACGTAACTTTAAAATTTTGGAAAATCTATCCATGAAGTCGGAAAATTCACGGAAAACTGTTGAATGAAACTTTTTTGTTTATTATCCGATCAGATTCAAACTCATTTTCAAAGATCTATATGAAAATTCAACAACAACTGCATACCAAACTTCCGGAAAATTTACCCCCCCTGGGTGGAAAGTGGGTGGTCAAGGTTGTATGGGCGAAACTATTGTTGCCAGCGATTTGCTTCAAACTCATTTTCAAAGTTACGCATAATAAAATATAGGAAAAGTAACTTTAAAATTTTGGAAAATCTATCCATGAAGTCGGAAAATTCACGGAAAACTGTTGTATGAAACTTTTTTGTTTATTTTCCGATCAGATTCAAACTCATTTTCAAAGATCTATATGAAAATTCAACAACAACTGCATACCAAACTTCCGGAAAATTTACCCCCCCTGGGTGGAAAGTGGGTGGTCAAGGTTGTATGGGCGAAACTATAGTTGCCATCGATTTGCCTCAAACTCATTTTCAAAGTTACGCATAATAAAATATAGGAAACGTTACTTTAAAATTTTGGAAAATCTATCCATTAAGTCGGAAAATTCACGGAAAGCTGTTGTATGAAACTTTTTTGTTTATTATCCGATCAGATTCAAACTCATTTTCAAAGATCTATATGAAAATTCAACAATAACTGTGTACTAATTTTCAGGAAAATCCGACCTGGAAAAGTCGGAAAAGGGTCGGAAAAGTTTGTATGGTAAACAATTTTTTTCATCCGATTGACTTGAAACTTGGTTTGCAAGAATAGTACGAACAAACAAAAAACTATTTTTCATCCGATTGACTTCAAACTCGGTTTGTGAGTATAGTAAGTGAAATAAAATGAGATGTGATTTTCCGATGCTGGAACATTTGATCCAACGGTCGGGAAATTCCTGGAAAACTCTGCATGCAAAAACCATTTTTCACCAGATTGACTTGAAACTCGGTTTGAAGGGATAGAATACGAAATAATTTGTGATTGCATTTTCCGATGTTGGAAATACCGCGGGGAAGTGGGAGAATAGTGGTTGGGAGTGGGTGGTTAGTGGGAGGGATGTGGGTGATAAGTGGGCGGGAGTGGGGGAGGGATGTGGGTGAGAAGTGGGTGTGAAGTGCGTGGGAATCGGAAGGGAAGTGTGTGGGATGTGGGAGGGATGTTGGTGAGAAGTGGTTGGGATGTGGGTGGGATGTGAGGGAAGTGTGCCGAAGTGGGTGGGATGGGAAGGGAGTGGCTGAGAAGTGGGTATTAAGTGGGTGTGAAGTGGGTGGGAAGTGGGAGGAATGTGGGTGATAAGTGGGTGGGATGTGGCTGGAAAGTAGGTGGAAGCTGTGTAAGAAGTGGATAGTGGGTGGGATGTGGGTGTGATGTAGGTGGGAAGTGGATGGGATGTGGGCGGGAAATGGGCGGGAGGTGGAAGTGATGTGGTGGGTGTGGGCGGGAAATGGGCGGGATGTGGGTGGGATTTGGGTGGGATTTAAGTGGGAATTGGGTGTAGGGTGGGTGGGATGGGGTTGGGAGTTGGAGGGAAAACCCATCAGCAAAGTTCGATTTCTGGGGTCTACGGTGTATTATTATATCTAATATTGTTTTGTTCTATACTGTTGAAGGCGCAGCGAAGCGCGTCGGGTTATTTGCTAGTGCTTATATATTAATTTTTCCGAAACATGTTGATAATGAGTGTACGTAGCTCAGTTGGTATGTGTACGGATCAAAAACCAATTTAATAAAATGTTTGGGGTTCAAAAACCGAAAAGTTTTTATATTTTTTTTTTTTTTTTTTTTTTTTTGTGATTGTATGAGTTAGCCTTAGTCGATTGAGCTTTGTACGCACGGCATTCTCTTTCTATGCAACCTTGAAGTAATCGAGCAGAAATTTTTCACTGACCTGCAACCAGAATAATTGTTTTAGTGCAAAAATACGCTATAAGTTATAGCGTATTTCTCCATATATAAACAGGGTATATATGAGTTTAATATAATTATTTTTTATTTATTTGTTATTTTTCAAATGGTTGTTTTCTTAAGTGTGACAAAAATTTTTTTCATAGGAGTGAAGAAATAATATGCTATCCACCGTCTTCGGGCCGAGTCTATTCCTCTTCTCTGTAATAATATTTCCAGCCAAAGAAAACTCGCGCTCTTCTGCTGCACTGCTTGCTGGTATTTCGTGCACTTAAAAAGCCAATTTTGTCAGCTTAGGGTAATTTTTCTCATTTTGTCTCCACCAAGCCACCACGTCGAAATCCTCAGTCATTTTAACGACGTCTCGCGCATACCTATTAATTTCTTCTCTACAAGTTTCTGATGTTGTCATCGGTGTTCCTTGAAGCAGATCTGAGAAAAAAATACGCTATCTTTGTGACGAGGAGCTAATGGTATATTGTGTTCAGATAAACTGTCGGATGAATCCATCGTCGAAATGGGGTCTGACTCATCAATCGTCATGTTGCATATGCTAGCAACGCAAAATTCCTTTATGCTATTAAAGTCCTCTTGTTGGATATTGGCGGCTGGAAGATATAAAAAAAACGCAGCTTTATGCCACATGCTCAAATTCTGAACCCAAATTGTGTCCATCTTCTTAATAACGTTTGCCTTGAGAGTTGAAATTGCTGGTATCTCCAAGCTTTTAGGTGCACAAAGACTTCTGATTTTAAGAATGGACGGTATAACAAAACATAATGACGGGGAGCTGCAGACTTGCATTTTCTTGAAAATAATTTCTAAGTCTTCACAAAGTTCTACCAATGCGTTTAGGATTGAGATATTCACTGTATGTTGTCTTTCACATTCATCCAAAATCTCTTGAACATAACTCCAATTGTCAATAATCGACTTAAACATTCTGTAATTCGAGTTCCAGCGTGTGGGACGCTGGCTTTTTAAGGATGTTGCCAATTTATGCTGTAAGTTGGCCTTCTTAAAGTATTTCACAATTTTTTTGCACGAGTCTATTGTTTCAGCCAGTTCTGTTGTTTCCTCAAAAGATTTTTCCATGATATTTGCCAGTAAGTGGCTGCTACAGTTTAAGCGAGTGTAGTTTTCGAGTGCTTTTCCGATGTTTGCGCCTCGATCAGTAACAAATTTTATTTTGTCAATATTGTGAACACCGAACTCGCCAAACAAGGTTTTTAATTTCTTTAAAATGTTGTCACCTGTTGACCTCTGAAAATCCATAGATTTCATTCCTAGCACCATGTTACCATTAACTTGAAGTCCTTGAAATAATGAAAGGTGACGCCCAGAAAATTCCGCTGAACATAATTATCAGTCCACAAATCTATGGTGGCTGATCCACCACTGCTGGCAACAACTTGTTTAATTTCATGTCCATACTCTTTTTTTTTTCATCTGCCATCTTCTTAACCTTACGGGAAATTGTTGTTGGATCAGGTAGCAAATTATCTAGATCCACGTTTTCTCCATAGGTCGCACCAACTTTAATAAAAAATTGTACCAGCTTTTTAAAGCCAGAACCCGAAACTGCAGAAAATGGACGGCAATCCTCAATTATCCACTCGGCGCATTTTTCAATAGCAATTTTTTTGTCAGTCGCTGAAACTTCTTTTAGGGTGGGTGATTGCTTAAGGGACCGACAACACTTGTGGCGATTTAAATTGGAAGTTTGGTTACCACTTCGCTTTAGCAGGTTGCGACATGTTCGGCAATACACGTAACCTTGGACAATGGATTCATCTTCGTTTATAATTTCGGATAAAATGTTCCAGATAAAGCTGCGACCCTTGTGCCTTTGAGATAGCGTATAAGCACCGGTTTCCAGTTTATTCAATATAGTTTTCTGATCTTCTGACATTTTTATATCTCTAACAAGGAATATATTGAATAATCAACATGTACAAAATGTATCTAGTCTTAACTTACATGAAATCTTGCCGTTATGTTTTTGCGATTTTTTTGCTTTTAAAGGCGTTTTATGACGACGAATGCTGCTTTACCAATTTGACACAAGTGGCCTTAAAGTCATGACATATTTTGTTTCGTATAATTCTTGAGGGTTTCAACAATTTTTCTATTTTTTCCACTTAAATTAAAAAAAAAAAAAAAAAATCTCTGCGTGTTGAACCTAAAAAAAAACGTGTTTGTATATTTTGATTCGTACACATACCCTCTGAGCTACTTACACACATTGTTAACAGGCTTCTATAACTGTAGTAAAAGTAAAAATTTTGCCTTTGATAACAAATATTAAAAATGCGGTAGTAATGCGGTGTCTACGATATTGAAATGCGGTAGTAGGCGATTATACGACATTAAAATGCGGTAGTAGGCGGTAAAACGATATTGATAATGATGTATCGAAATGTTCAAAAATAAATTGTAACAAAAATGGTTTTGGCTCTTCGTAAATGCGTATACGCATTGAATTTTGTATGTAGAAATAAATTAGATCGACTCATCTAATAAATAAGGGTATTTTGAGGTGGCGAAAATTGCGGTACACCGCTGCAGTTCTCTGATGGGAACATATATTAATGTTGCAAGTGTCCACCATAGAATTCAGAAAATTATTTTTGCACATTTTTATTACCAATTCTTAGGCACATAAAATATTATTAAAATTTTCAAATAATTTTTTCGAGGTGTAAATCGATTTCAATTCTTTTTGTGCCAATGGAAAGTTTACTATTCTACTTTAATTTGTAGAAAAATTCAGCTGGAGGCTAAAAAAAAAAAGGGGGAGAAAAAAAAAAAAAAAACACAAAAAAAAAAAAAAAAAGGGGGCCCCCGCCAAACGAAAAAAACCCCCCCAAAGCAAAATTTTAATATAAAAAGGCCCGGGGTTTTTTTTGGGGGGAAAAAATGGGGTTTGTGTTTTATAAGGTGATACAACAGAGCGAAACCCTCACAGGGCAACCGAACCGACCGAACTCTATTGATGCATTTGGGTCGAGCATTGAAAAATACGAAAAAATGCAGGACAAGGTATTTTTGCAGCTTGAAAACGCTCGGCCACATGTTGCGTAGCCGGTCAAAATACAACTTTAAACGCTGAAATGGGAAGTCCTACCACTCCCTCCGTATAGCCCATACATTGCCCCTTCTATCTGCTATATCTTTTATATTGGTAAAAATATGAAAAGGGTACAGCCTAGCGATGGACAACAGTTTAAAAAATGAATTAGTAATAAATTTTTCCAAATAAAGCTTCAAATTTGAACAGATAATCCTTTAAAACTTTTTGTACAGGTAATCTCTATAAAATGGTGGTTTACTTTAAACTTCTTCTAGTCATAGATCTTCTGGACCTAATGGGGGCGTATGTGGTCAGGTAAAACTGCTGATCGGTTCAACTTGGCGAACCCAGCGTGATCCTGGTTTACTGCGTCTCAAGTCGACTCACACCTCCTCTTGGTGACCAGCGGAAACAGAGCAATGCATCCGCAACGCTGCTGGCTAACGTGAGCGGCGACCCGCCCTTCCCCACAAGGTTAGTGCGTCGGGTTTGGTACCCACCACCGTAAAAAATCTCCACCAACGAAAACTGCGACTACAATGCCTCGGATACGGACCCCCTCTGACGACGACCCACGCAAACGTTTTAAGGACCACGATTTGAGGATATGCACCTGCAATGTCCGCACCCTCAACAGAAAGGGTGATGATATCGACTTGGTGAAAGTCCTCAATGCGATGGATTGGATATGGGAGCAAGATAATAACGCTACCAAAAGAGAAGACAGAACAGAAACCACCACCCCCCTGGAAGATATACTACAGCGAGCATGTTTCCAAGCACGAGTTTGGGTGCGGCTTTGCAGTGAGTGATAGACTGCGCCACTCAGTCATCAGCTATACACCACTTGACGAGCGGCTTGCCGCGCTCAGACTTAAGGCAAAATATTTTAATATTAGTCTTATCTGTGCACACGCGCCATCAGAAGACAAGGACACCTCGACAAAAGACGAATTCTACGAGCGCCTGGAACAACTATACGAGCGCTGCCCCGATCACGACATAAAGATCGTGCTATGCGATTTTAACGCGAAAATCGGGAGAGAAGGAGTCTTTGGTTCGACAGTCGGACGATTTAGCCTTCATGAAACAACCTCCGGTAACGGAGAGAGGCTAATAGACTTTGCTGCAGGCCGGAACATGGTCATAAGTAGTACCAGATTTGAACACCTCGACATCCATAAGGCGACCTGGAAGTCCCCTGATCAACGAAATCAGATTGATCACGTTGTGATCGACGGAAGGCACTCATCAAGTGTACTAGACGTGCGTGCGATTCGAGGAGCCAACATAGACTCGGATCACTGCCTGGTTGCAGCCAAAGTACGCACGCGGCTCAGTGTGGCACATGCCTCACGCTCTGGCACACGACGAAAGCTAAACGTCGAGAAGCTGCAATCACAAGGGACCTCGGAAGCCTACAAAGCTAAACTCGCCCAACTGCTCAGGGAAACCTCCTCATCTTCTTCCGATATATGCGAACAGTGGAATCGTATATCACACTCCATGAGTACGGCTGCCAAGGAGATACTCGGGTACTCCGAGTCCCCTAGAAGTCGGACTTGGTACGATGAGGAGTGCCGACTTGCTACTGCAGAGAAAGACGCAGCCTACAGGAGAACTCTGCAGTCGGGAGCAACGCGGGCTGTTAAGGAGCGATACCGGAAGAAAAGGAAAGAGGAGAAGCGCCTCTGGCAGGAATTATTCGGCATGAGTGAGACTCGAAAATTTTACCAAAAAATTAAGCAATTAACAGAAGGTTTTAAGCCCAGAGTCGCGCAATGCAAAGACGAACACGGGAATCTGGTCACCGATCCGCAAGTGGTGCTTAACAAATGGAGAATTTACTTCTCCAACCTACTGGGAGGCGATGACGAACATGATGCCGCCTCTGGAGAAGTAGCGATGCCACCAATCGACAACATAGAGATAGACCCGTCGACCCAACAGGAAGTCTGTTTAGCCACACAAAGGCTAAAGAACAACAAATCACCAGGCGCTGATGAGCTGCCCGCTGAATTGTTCAAGGCTGGAGGGGAAGAATTGGCCGTATATGGGTTGACGAAAACATGCTCGACGATTGGAATCTAAGTGTCCTATGCCCAATCTTTCTTTAGAAAAGGAGACCCTGCAGTTTGCGCCAACTACCGCGGGATCAGTCTCCTTCCCATCATTGCATATAAGGTTCTGTCGCGCATTATTTGTGAACGTCTAAAGCCGCTTATTAACACACTGATTGGACCTTATCAGTGTGGCACACTACGACAAATCCTGGAGAAGACCTACGAGAGAGGCACAACCATCTTTTTGTTGATTATAAATCAGCCTTCGACACGCTGATAAGGTCATGGTTTTTTGAAGCCTTGTCTACCCTTGGTATACCAGCAAAGTACGTTCGACTTTGCATGATGACGTTGAGAAGTACACAGAGCTCTGTCAAAATAGGAAAGAACCTTTCCGAACCATTTGATACCAAAAGGGGTTTTAGGCAGGGCGATACCTTATCGTGTGACTTCTTCAATCTACTGATGGAATATATACTGCGCCGGTGCCCACATGCCAACAGAACGGGCGCCTTTATTTATAAAGATCTAACGCCACTCGCATATGCTGATGATATTGACATTAACGGCAAAAACGAACGGGCGGTAAGCAGGGCGTTTTCAGAGATTGAGAGGCAGTCTAAACCAGTGTCCGGCAAAACACACATGCTTATTTTGCCTTTGCATGTGTGCGTTCAGTTAGCACATGTTTGTTATTGCAAAAGAGAGCAGTGTACGCTCGTATAGTGTCTGTGTATCGACGCCGCTGCTACAGAGGATGGACGTTGCTTCTTGTATACACAGAAAATTTAACGCTGCCGGACACTGGTCTAAACTAATGGGTTTAGCGGTAAATGGGAACAAGAGGAAATACCTAGTATCCGCGGACAAAAAGTCCTTGCGTCTTGGACAATCTGTTACAATGGGAGAATACAACTTTAAAGTTGTAGAGGATTTTGACTGGTGCCAGCTCTCACGGAACAGAAGCGACTGTAGAGCAGAGGCCCAGACCGTCGAACGGTTGCAATGGCCAATAAAGAAGAAGAAGAATCTCTATAAATATAGAAGAGAGTGTCCTGATTCACTGACTGACTGATTGGCAATCATCGCACAGCCTAAACGGTAAGAGATAGAAAGCTGAAATTTGGACAGGAGTGATGAAAGTGCGTACTAAGACGGGGTTTTGTAAAATTCCGCCCGGAAAAGTCGGAAAAGCGTCGGACAAGTTTGTATGGGAAAAATGTTATTTTTCATCCGCTTGACTTGAAACTTGGTTTGTAAGCATAGTACGCGAAATAATTTGACACGTATTTTCCCGATTTCGGAAATCCCGCCCAAGAGGAAAATGGCCTGAAAACTCTGCATGAAAAAAACTATTTTTCATCCGATTTGCTTCAAAATCAATACGAATTAGTTTGAAATGAAATTTTCCGATGTTGAAAAATTTGACCTGATGGAAAATTCCCGGAAAATTTGACCTGACGGTCGGAAAATTCCCCGAAAATTCTGCATGAAAAATAACTGTTTTTCATCTGATTGGCTTGAAACTCGGTTTGCACTGAGATGTGATTTTCTGATGTTAGAAAATTTGACTTGAAACTCGGTTTGTAAGGACAGAATACGAAATAATAAAAAATGTGAAATTTCAATGTCGGAAAATTCACTGCCAGGCGTTAAAACGGCCGGAAAACTCTAATTCTAATGAAATAACTATTTTTCATCCGATTGACTTAAAACTCGGTTTGTAAGGTCAAAATGAGAATTCATTTGTGTTTTCATTTTCCGATGTTGGAAATTACGCCGGGATACCCAATGGGAAGTGAATGGGATGTGGGTGGGATGTGAGTGGGATGTGGGTGGTGATCAGAAGGGAACTGGGTGGGATGTGGCCGGGATGTGGATGGGATGTGGGCGGGAAGTGGGAAAGATGTGGGTGGGATGTGGAAGGGATGTGGGCGGGACGTGGGCGGGAAGTGGGCGGTAGAGGTGGGTGGGAATTGGGTGTAGAGTGGGTGGGAGTTGGAGGGAAAACCCATCAGCAAAGTTCGATTTCTGGGTTCTACTTGGTATTATTATATCCAATATTGTTTGGTTCTATACTGTTGAAGGCGCAGCGAAGCGCGTCGGGTTATTTGCTAGTCTGTACTTATAAATCTGTAGGCCGGCTGACTGACTTATTATCAACTCACAGACAAACAATTTTCAAGATATCGAGTTCAAATTAAAAACTTACATTTATATTTGCAATATCTAAAATAACTGAAATTTTCACCAAGATCAGATATAAATAGCCGAGTTAAAAAAATGTTGCATACTTTCCGTGTGTTCTCACTCAGGAACACAGGAAGGCCATTAAACATTTCTTCTCATGAGTAACGGGTATATCGAAGTCGGTTAGAGCCGACTTTAACTTCAGGGATTATAGTTATTGCGAATGCAAATTTAAGTTTCAAATTTAAACTCGATATCTTTAAAAATGTAGGAGTTATTTAACATTTTTTATTGTGGGGGCGGGGGTGGGCGTGGACAAAATTTTAAAGTATCTTGATCGGTGTGCAGACAATAGGAGTCTACATGTAAGATTTGGTGCCTCTAGCTCTTCTAGTCTCTGAGATCTAGGTGTTCATACAGACAGACAGACGGACGGACGGACGGAAAGACAGGCAGGGCTATATCGTCTCGGCTGTTAATGCTGATCAAAAATATACATACTTTATATTGTCGGAAATTATTTCTTCTGCCTGTTACATACATTTGCACGACTTTATCAAGAACGGAACAAAAGACGAAGCAAACGAGAATTGATTTGCGGAGCGGTTCAACTCCGAACCGGTTTGCAACCCTGGTTTAAGTTATCAAGAAAATGGGTAAATAGACGGATGCTGAAAATCGAAAGGTCAAAAAACCACGAATTCTGCTAGATGATGATTTGGTAGATGACCATTGTCAAGACATTCCTTCGTTTTGTGTTTAAAATTCTAATGGTAGGTATGGTAATGGTAAAATTCTACGTAAATTCGTTGAAGGCTGTAAAGGCTTTACTGGTTGTTGCGGAGGAAGAGGAAACCTTGAAAACCCGATTCTTCAAATAGAAGCAGCCCAGCGTAAGCAATTGTAGTGACAGTACATAGTACATGAATAGAATGGACAAATTCAAGGATTATTTCATGATGTCCCGTGCTCCGTTAAGGACCCATAGCTAGAGATGGGCTCTCGAGGGGAATCCCGCGGACCCGAAAAAAGTACAGGATCGGGCTGGACGAGATTGAATAGACCACCAGGAGCAGTTGGTGCTAGTGACTGCGGTCATATATATTTAATAGTCAGTTCTTAATTATATTAAGCTGTTTGTAGTTAAAAATTCAATTGTTGGCGGAAAACAATAATTTATATCGATAAATTTGTTGCCTAAAAATGCTATCAAACACTTTTTTGTTGGTAATGTAATATAATGTTGATGAAATTCATTTGACAAAAGCAGCTATTATTTTATCACATTTATTTATATATAAACAAAATAGTTTTTTAAGATTTTATACTTCCGGTGTAAACGGCGATTAGACAGTGTTGTTAAACGTCATATAAGCATCAGGTGGCAACTTTGTGACTATTCAGAATAATCACACTTGCATGTGTGAGTGCGTGCTTACCATATTCTCGATATTCAATTAAAATGTCCTTATTCCGACACATACGTAGTCTAAATGGTTTCCAGGGCTTTAGGCCTAGCCTACGGCAGCTGTCAGCCTCAGCCACCAAGTGCCCCACACTGCTGTACGACCAAGATCCCCAGCCGCTGTTCACCGATGCCGAAACCCAGCGGTTGCTCCAGTCCATGACGCAACTGCAGTTGGACAAGGTATTCCGCAAACGTACTGTCCCAGATAATAGCACTGAGACCAAGTTCGTGACCGCAGCTCAGCTGGATAAGGAGTTTGTGCGCACCATCGAAAAGGCGAAACATCTGCTCCTAATGCCGCCGATAGTTAAAATCAAGCAGGACACTGAGCGAGTCATCTCGAAGGATGGCGCCTTACAGGACTTTGCCAGCACTAAATATGTATTTACGGATATTACTTTTGGCCTGCGTCAGTCGGAACGCAAAGTAGTGGTCCGGGACACGGATGGCACTCTAGCACATGCCACACTGGACACCACCAAAAGGATGAATCAGTTGTATTTCCCTCTGGATGGACGTAAATCCTATACACCCCGCATGTTTAGCGACGAGCAACTTCTAAAGGACTGCCTGGACAGTCAAAAATACGAGTTCATCCTGGACAGATTAACGGTGCAGTATGAGCCCTACGAGCAAGAATACCATCACATCTCCGCCCGCGTCTTTGAGCACATGAACGAGTCAAAGCAGTTTGATTTGTTGCGCTCCACTCGACACTTTGGACCAATGGCATTTTTCTATGCCTGGCACCGTTGCATCGACGATCTGCTTTACGATATGATCCGCAGGGATTATCTGCACAATGCGGTAGAGCTGATAGCTCTAAGCTACAAGATCCATGGTGTATCTATTGATTACAAAGGGGTTTTGGCTCAGCTGGAAGAGTTGCAGGCAACACCCGCTGAGAAAGCGTTGGCCGAGCTGCGCAGTGGCCTCAAAAGCATGGAGGAGCGGGAGCGTGAGGGCATACAACACGAGATCCAAACAGCCATTGGCAAAACTGAACAAGATTTTGCTGCCGATGAGATTAGTTTGAAGTTCATTGAGCAATACATAGGCAGTGAGTATGCCCTGAAGAAAGTGCAACTGGAACTTGCAGTGCAGACGCTCAAGGAGCTCAACCTGGAGAAATTGCAACTGTTTAAGGGATTAACGAAAGCACATGGAGTGCAGAACGCGGCATCCTAAAGGGGGGGGCACTTTTATTGTTATTAAATTTATATAAATAAATCAAATTTAAGAAATCGGAAAAGAGAATCCTCTTCACTTTGAACTTTCTTGATCGCGTTTGCGATTGCGTTTCTTGAGCAGTCGCTCCAAGCGCTTGTGATGCATCTGGATGCAGTGTCTCCGATGTTTGGCCACCACACGGTCGCTGCTGAAACGTTTTAGGCATACAGTGCAACGTTTGCTATGCGTCTTCCTCAGTAATGGCTCGTCATGATTGCGATAGAGACACAAAGGTTTGGCTTTGCGGCATCCCATCCGACTAAGACGATGCATTAGGAAGGATAGAGAAGTTTTAAATTGGACACGACACTTGCGACAGCGATAGGCCGGCACCCAACGATGCTTAAACATATGATCCTGTAGCTGCGCCTCCGTGGCGGTCACCACATGACATTGCAAATGCGGGCACTTCAACTTCATCACTGATCTGCAGCGGGGACGTTTGGAACATACCAAATCGTGGCAACGCTGCATACGCTGGTGATCTATTGTCTGCCCGCATGCTGGACACAGCCCAGGGGGTCCAAAATGTATGTCCATGTGGTTCTGATGCTCCTGCAGTGCCATCGCCACTTCGCCGCATATCAGGCACTCCAACATTCCATTCGGGTACATGCTGGTGTTCTCACTCACAAACGTGAGAAATTTGGACTCTTCTTTGGTATTATCCACGTCGCAACTTGGCTTGGCCTCTGCCCACTTTTCCCAGTCGTCTTGCAGGTTACATTGGACAGCCACATCTGAGGTAACGCGGCGATTTGTCTGAACCGATCGCTCACGACTAGGTACGTTGGCGTGGTGGCCCATGTCCATCGTCATTACGGTCATAGTGGAACAGTCTATTAATTTGGATTTAGGATTTCCATTGCCAGCTGCTGGACGGATATTCTCCAAGTTGGGCAAGCTTTTGGATGGCTTTTGAGTAATTTGGATGTTGTGCTCCATTGCGAATTGTTTGCTTATCCGTCGAGTCTCAACGCATATGTATTCTGGTAATTCGTAGACGGGCACATTAATGGGTGTTACCTGGAGGGCGAGCTTTTAGTGGTTATCAAAGGACTTCAAATGAGAATGGCGGGAGAATTTTCTAACCTTAGCTTGGATTGGTAAATGCATTTTTCCTGTAACTTTTTACACACATACATGTATACATATGTATGTATGTCAAGATGTTAACAAATGTGCGTCAAGTTAGCGTCGCTCAGGTTGCGTTAATTGAAACGGTGGAGTTTGTAGCAAATCTGAAATTTTTTATTCAGCGCAAATGCTTGAAAAAACTAGATTTTGAAATTGTTAAAGCTGCCTTTACACTTATCTCTATAAAGTCGGTTGTCAAAATTCTCTAAAGAGAAACTCTTATCAAATTGTACCTGTCAAATTACATCAAAGAAGGCTAAATTCTCTAAATATTTAGAGTTAGTTGTTGTGCTATTACACTATCGTCAGAAAGTATCTTTAAAGATATATGACATGAGTAAAGGCAGCTTAAGATAAACATCAACTGTTGTCTCTGTCGTATATAGCTATTTTTAGTGGGTATCTTATTTCTTTACTTATATCTTTCACCCAATGAAGTCTAGTTTATTCGATTGTTCTCTGTTTTTCTACGAATTTGTAGTGTTTAATTCCGATTTTTGAACTCAATTGAGGGGGATTGATCACCTTAATCCCCCCTATCTACGCCGCAGACTATTGTTTTTATTAAACCAGGAACTAAAAATATCACGGCAGAAGGAATGTCTGCCCTCTCAGAAGTTATGGAACTATACGCGGTACACTCTCGTATAAATATCATGTTCAAGAGTATGCCACACAATTTTTGTGAAAATCGATCAACAGTGGACCTACCCAAGAATGTGTACAATTGAATGTACCATTTTATCAACAAAAATTAAGGGGTTACATACAATCTTGAAAATAATCGAAGAAAAAAGAAAAATGAAATTCTTTAATAAAATGACAGCTGATCGGACAACTATATAGTATAACTGCCATACAAAAGATCGGTCAGAAAAAAAAGTCTTTGTGAGAAAAACTTTTTTGTTTTCAATGCTATTGCTCCTAAACTTTGTATAGACCAATATTATATACTACTTGACAATTCTGTAAAGTTTGATTTAAATCGGATGATTATAGCATATAGTTGCCACAGGAACGATCGGTCGAAAAAGTAGTTTTAGTAAGAAAAAATTTTTTGTTTTCAATGGTAGCGTCTTTATATTTTCCATATATGAATGTTATCTGTTTCAACACAATTTTGGAGAATTTGATCATGCTCCATGGGTTTATAAACTTCGGTCGAGCCGAAGTTAGCTTCCCTCTATTTTTGTACCCTTGGATAGGTATTAAAATTGTCCGGATGTTTGTAACGCACAGAAGGAAGCATCTCCGACCACATAAAGTATATATATTCTTGATCAGCATGACGAGCTGAGTTGATATAGCCATGTCCGTCTGTCCGTCCGTCCGTCTGTTTCTATGCTATCTCCTCCGTCAGTTTGAAAGCTATCGTAACCAAACTTTGCACGAAGTCTTTGGGTACAAATACGCTGCACATTTTTCGGAACCGGCCGGATCGGATGACTATAGCATATAGCTGCCATAGGAACGATCGGTTGAAAAAGTAGTTTTTGTTAGAAAACTTCGGTCGAGCCGAAGTTAGCTTTCCTCTATTTTTTTTTTTAATTTTGGTTTAGGAAGTATTTAAAAAACGTTTCCGCGGCTTTTGCGAAAAAATTTTAGCCTGCGGCGCATCCTTCTAATATATCCCACTGTTAAAGAATTTTTTACCAATAATACTTAACGATGCCTATGATAGCAACTTTAGCAAAATAATACCTCTCGAACAATTTAGGTCTTTGTCATAACTAGTCAAAATCCTGCGTACGTCCTTCCCTTTATGTTACAGAGAAGTTTTTAATGCAAGTAATAAGAAAAACTTAATTTTAATTTTAGAATGAAGTTTAAAATTTAGAACGAGGGAGGGAGGGAGAGGCTAAGTCGACTTCCGCCCCGGGCGGCATAACCACACGCTACGCCACTGGTTTTAGTGAGAAAAACCAACGACCATCTAATATCTAGACCACAGCTTTGTTCTGTCGAACACAGTTCAGTTTCAGACAGCAACCGTCTTCGTCAGGAACCGTCTGAACTCTGTCTCACTGCAACCCATCAGCCATCATTTGGCGCAAGCAAAATACAACCGCGACAGAGCAAGACAGGGCGAGAATCGAACCTGAGCGCCACAGCAGCGCAGCTGGCAGCAAAGAGGCGCCGAGCAAACCCCCTGCAGTGAAATTGTCAACTAGTAACAAAAAAATACTGTCATACACTTAGTTGGAGTACATGTAGAATTAAACTGGTAGCAAAATTGCTGAATTCGGGTGAGTTGGGCAACAACAAACATTAGCTTCCGAAGAAATGCTCGTTTAAAACACTAATTTCAGGTAGTTGTAATTAAATTGTTATTTATCTGGTTGCAAACGAATCGGTAATAAGTGAGTACTGCGCAGCGATATAAACAGACTTTCATAAGGAACACACAAGGGTCAACTGGCATATATCTGGTTGCAAATGGCGGGAAAATTCTCTCCCGCCTATGCCATCTGTCATTAAACTGGTTGCAAATGGCTGCTGCCGGGGACAATTGTCACATTCCTACGATATGCCTCTGTAAAATGGACGACTTCAATACATGGATTTGGATAGGAAGAGTAACCAGTTGCAAGTTTTTAGCGACCGATACATTTTTGGTTGTAAACTAGATACTTTGCCTGCAGGGCCTGTCTAGATTTCTCTCATCTGTGGAAAAACTGTTTTGTTCTCAATATAACCACTTTCAAACACCATGGGTAATATTGAATGTTTTTAAACTGATCTGCGAAGTTTGGTCGAAATCGCTAACCATTGAGACAAGCTATTTCAAGTGTATCAGAACTTCGACGCAGACGAAGTTAGCTTTGCCTTTCTTGTTTATCAATTTAATTTGTCTCAATAAGTTAAGTAGTGAGTTAACTTAAAAACAAAAAATTTATTTTTGTTCTATATTCCACCGTTTCAATTCGTTGCTAAATATCCGACGCTAATTTGACGCACATGCAGCAGCATTGTCTCTCGACCAGGTTAAACAAATGTGAAATAATAATAATGTCTATGTCTATACAAAACACAATTTTATTTGAACTTTGGCGAAGCTCAAAAGATGCCAGTGAATTTGCATTGGCTATTATACAAGAATTTGGTCCTTCACCAGAAACTTTGGTGGATCATGGAGTTATCAAAAGAATAGCACACCGCAATTATTATAGAATAAAAAGGAAATGGCAGAAGGTTCATCGAAATAAAAATCACTTCCTCAAAGAGAATGCAGCATGGCTAAGTAAATTTTCTAGCTTCGAAAAGTCATCAGAAGAACCGACTAAATCAATGAACGATGGTGAGGGTTCACCCTCTAGAAAAACTCCGCTTATACCATCGCATCTCATACCCACTCAATACACGTCTCAGGAGGCATTCGGATTATTAATGCATTTGGGACTATCTAGAGAAAAGTATGAGATATTACGTGAGTCTTTATTCCGCCATAACGTACATGTCCTTCCTGGCTACAACAAAATCACACCAGCCAAATTGAATTCGGAATCATCTTTAAAGGACTGGGCACCTGAAATCTTGAGGATTTTCCTTGACATGTCAGAACAAGGATCGGATTTAAATCTTATAACTATAATTGATAACTGTAAAACAAAAACATATTTTTAAAATTTAATATTAAGTATGTGGCATCAAAATTAAGTTTTCATAGCTAAAATAAATGACGTCAATAAATTATTTATTACACACTGTATTCGCAGCACCTTGTTTAAGAATTAATTTTAACTTTAAAAACATATTTAAAATTTAGATGGCCTACTCTGCGTCGTACCAAAGACACTTCATATATAGATACCGCATCTCATGCGGTCAGCTCCCAAGAAAAATCGTTCTTTGCGTCACATGTGTCATCTATAATATCTATAAACTTTTGCTCTCAGTCGTATAGCTAATTTAGAAAACGTATAGCTAAATTTCAATATATAAATATGTTTCCTCGTACAGGCAGCGAGAAGCACAAATTTGCATCCAACGTCAGCTCCCAAAAACAATCGTTTTTTGTTTCACATGCGTCATCTATAATATCAATAAATCTTTGGTCGTACCAATGAATATCAATACCTAGAAGCCGCATATGGTAGATAAACTATATACTTTGGAACAAATCCAACAAAAAACTGTGTTTCGGACCACGAGCGGACGCATAAAAATGAGTGTCCGCTTTAACCCTCTTCTCTGCCCTTCAAGAAAAAGCAACACTAAAATCTTAATTTTTTTGCATGTACGAGATGTCGCATCATCTATGTATACATGCTCTTTGGTCGTACAAAGTCCCGGACTTTTGTCACTGCTGGTCACACTGCAGCGCACCGAATTGCATAATTTGAATAGAATTCAACTAATTCGTCCTAACTGGCCATGAAACCGCGCTGGCAAGTAATCAGCTATCTGCGTCAACATTGGCGGAAACAAAGCCAGGCAGCAATCAGTGCCGGCTCCTCTGCATCATCACCCACTACGCCCGCACGTGAAACTTTCTTGCAACGCGTTCGACGGGGACCGGGTCTTCAGGAATTCTTTACTGCAAAACCAGCTACCAAGCTTGAGATAAATCAGGAATCGGAATCCGATCAAATTCTGAACTCCAGCGTACCCTATTTAAATGCCATAGACTTCAATGGTAGGGGACGGAAAGTTCATTTCGAGGTCTACGGTTGTCAAATGAATTCCAACGACACGGAGGTAGTCTGGTCCATACTCCAAGAGAATGGATATCAGCGATGTCAGGACCAGGCTGAGGCTGATGTCATCATGCTGGTCACCTGTGCAGTGCGCGATGGAGCCGAGCAAAAGATCTGGAATCGATTGAGGCATTTGCGTGCATTAAAGGAGAAACGTGGCGGGCGACGGGGTTCACCACTGCAGTTGACTCTGTTGGGTTGCATGGCCGAGCGCCTCAAAGAGCGTCTGCTGGAGCAGGAGCAGTGCGTGGATGTGATTGCAGGTCCGGATAGCTATAAGGATCTGCCTAGATTGCTGGCAGTGGCGCGACACTATGGCAATTCGGCCATCAATGTTCTTCTTTCGCTGGACGAGACCTATGCGGATGTAATGCCTGTAAGATTAAACTCGGAATCACCCACAGCCTTTGTGTCCATTATGAGGGGATGTGACAACATGTGTTCCTATTGCATAGTGCCCTTCACACGTGGACGTGAAAGGTCGCGTCCACTGGATTCGATTGTTAAAGAGGTACAAACCTTGCAGGAGCAAGGTGTTAAGGAGGTGACACTGCTGGGTCAGAATGTTAACTCCTACAGAGATCGCAGTGCACATCAGGCCTCCGATGCCAGCCAAGTGCCTGGTTTCAAAACCGTATACAAACCGAAAACAGGAGGAATTTCGTTTTCAGTGCTGCTGCAAAGTGTGGCCGAGGCTGTGCCCGAGATGAGAATACGTTTCACTTCGCCCCATCCCAAAGATTTCTCCGATGATGTCCTCAGGGTTATTCGTGACTATCCCAATGTTTGTAAGCAGCTGCATCTGCCCGCCCAGTCGGGCAACTCTGACGTTTTGACACGAATGCGAAGGGGTTATACACGCGAGGCCTATTTGGAACTGGCGGCACATATACGTGACATGGTGCCCCAAGTGGGCTTGTCCAGTGACTTTATCTGCGGCTTTTGTGGCGAAACAGAAGCTGAATTTGAAGATACAGTCTCCTTGATCCAGCAAGTGCGCTACAATGTGGCTTATCTTTTTGCCTACAGCATGCGAGAGAAGACCACCGCCCATAGACGCTATGTGGATGACGTGCCGCTGGCGGTTAAGACTGCCCGATTGCAACGCATGGTCCGGGCTTTTCGAGAGGGAGCCACACAGTTGCATCAAGAATTTGTGGGACAAGAGCAACTCATACTCATCGAAGGGAAGAGCAAGCGTTCCGAACAGCACTGGTTTGGCCGAAATGATGCCAACATTAAAGTGATTGTGCCCGCCAAGGATTTGCACCAGCATGGACAACTGAGACCGATTAAAGTGGGTGATTTTGTGGTGGCTTTAATTGAGGAGTCCAATTCTCAGGTGCTAAAGGGCATACCCTTACAATTAAGTACCCTTTCCAGCTATCACAGTGTTGGATGATCTTAAGAAAACATTTAATAAACAAGATTGTTATGTCTAATCTTATGTTTCCATAGCCGTCACCAAGGGTTCGGCAGTACGACCATGATACTTGGCTATGTTTGTACGATAGAACTGAAAGATGTCTTTGCTGGCCGCTCGACACAAACATTCTATATCATTAAACTGGGCTATCTTGAAGGAGCCTTTCGTCTGCACCAGCAGCAAATTCCCTTCTAGTGAGTCAAATGCAAATGTGAAGCTGGCATGCTGATGTTGCAATTCACTCTGATCCGGATCCAGCACATACTCTCCCTCTTCATTGATTATGCAGTGGACGGCAGCAAAACTATATTTTAAGGGCAGGCCACCTATGAGCATGGCCAGGCAGGAGGCATTCAACGAACAGGCATCAATCTGAAATATGATATGATTTACAAGCATTTCTACATATTTGTAGCTAAAAACTTACACTACCACGATCCTCCATCTCTTGCACCTGCACAGACATCTTAGAACGGGGATATGTCTCCGCCAGCAGGGCCAATGTCCAAGACATCTCGTATGGCCGCCTCTCGTATGCGCTCCTTCACCTGTGGCAAACCAGCCTTCGGCCTATAATTGCATTCCAGGTAGCTGCCATCTATGCTCAGATTCTGGGTTTTCACTTCAATGGGGCCGAGCACAGCAACAATAACAACTGTTGCTCCTGTAAAAAGCCAAACTACAAATTATAGCCGGTTCCTTCTTGTGTGTGTGCGTCGGAAATGGCTTTACCTACCCTGACTATACATGACAGAACCATCGCAGCGGGATAAGGGATTAAACTCGCATTTCATCTCCCGCAATTTGTCCTTAGCGACTTTATCTGTAAGGTTTGAGCTCATGTTATTAAAGTAAATTAAATAAAAACAACGTGGGAAACCAAAAAATGTTCGGTGTGACCGTGTCTGGTCAATGTGATAATGACGAAAAATAATAGAACTACAGAAAACTGGTTCGCTCCGCCACAAAACTCTAGAGATCATGAAATGAAATATGAAATGTGGCGCTCTGTCAGTTTTTATTTTATAAAACGGCAAGGAGTGTATACCAGGAGTGCCCAAGCCCATTCCGCAAGCCTTCGTTGTTGCAATAAAGCAACAACAAATTCATGTGCGTGTTCTTCTCTCTTTCTCACAGAGCTAAGGTTATGTTGATTGCGCGTGTAGCCCTCAAAAACTGTTCACACAACTGCAAGGGGGTTCTTCTCCTTAAAGAGAAGTTATAGGGCTTCATTTATAAAAGTATTTTTTATACTCTGTACAGAAGGTAGATAGAGTATATTAAGTTTGTAAGTATGTAACAGGGAGAACGAATCATTTCCGACCCTATGAAGTATATATATTCTTGATCAGCATCAGTGATGCCAATATTTTTCAGAATAAAAGGGACAGATTGAAAAAAAAAAATCAGGAAAAAAAGGATATAAAACTTAAAAAAAGGCTGAAAAAAATGGACAAAAAGTTTCATTTATATTTATTTATTTATCTAATAATTTTAAAGCATCTTTAATTACTTCTACATCGGCCAGTTCTCTGTCCTAGCATAGCATTTAACGTCTCCACATGTAGCCGATTTCTGGTTTTGGTTTTAACCAAATTTGCTTGGCTAAATTCCCTCTCTACTTCGGCATTCGACCATGGTAACGAAAGCTGAGTCAGGGCGAAAGCTACCACGTCCAAAAAGGGGTTGTTACCTGCGCTGTCCCGATATTTTTTTACTTAGGACACAAAATTTTTAAGTATTTTCATCATTTCCCCATTTTAATTGGTGGATGTTGGCATATTGAGCAACTATTTATTTTGACAAAATAGTATATAATATTAAATAACTTAACTTTATCTCAAAATCCGTACAGAAATGTCGAATGGTATTCTCTGCAGCATCATAGATCTTTCTTTTTACATTGTCACGTTAGATTCGAATTCGGATACGAATGGAATGTATCCCAAATACAAATCCCGTTTTAAAATCATCTTCAAGAACATCACCTTGAATTTCGGATGGGATAATTTTTTATTTGAGGCTGTTAATGCTCAGAATCAAATCACCCAGTAATTTGGTTGGGTCTTTGCTTGTTCGGAAGAATCGGCTTACAAAACATTACGACGTCAATATATTTGCTTTGTGACGCTTTTCCGTCAACGCTTCAGATTAAAAATGCAATTCCCATCTGGTTTAAAACTAATTTTATTTCCTAGATTATAACATGATGAGTTTTGTATATGTTTTGTTGACATATGCTCGCGAATTTGATCCGTTTTCGAGTTTGTACTGTAATGCGCCTTATTGCTGTCCGACTCATTGCGACACATCGAGTTTTGAAAATCTAGCTGCTGTAGCCAGAATTTTTGTTTGTAAACGTCTTTAGGCATTTTTAATCAACAAGTGACTTCTGCGAATTACGCTTCGATAGGCTTACGATTGGACACGATATCGATTAAAGTTTGCATAAAAGAGGTGCCACATAGTTTGTAAAAAGTCAATTTGAAATTATATAAAATAAATTTTTACATTCAACCAATTTTATAAAGGGAAAAACTAAAAAAAGGATAGATTTCCGGATAGGGGATGTTTGACATTTTTTCCGGCTGAAGCAGTTAAAAACAGGATAGATCTGTCCGGAAAAAGGCCAAATTGGCAACACTGATCAGCATCAACAGCCGAGTCGATATAGCCATGTCCGTCTGTCTGCCCGTCCGTCCGTCCGTCCGTATGAACAAACAGATCTCAGAGATGGTAAGAGATAGAGGTTTGACATGTATAGGACAAATGCTTCTTATACTTGCAGGCAGATCAAGTTCATTTTCAATTTTAGCCACGCCCCCTCCCGCCCCCGCAGTTTTGAAAAAAGTTCGTACCTTCTAGAGATAGTTAGTCATTAGCAATACGATTTGCCGAAGAAATGATAAAGATCGGATGAGCGGTTCTCAAGTTATAAGCAAATAAGTGAATCACACCCGCCACCCCCCTCTCAACCGTTCTAAACCAACGCCGCACAATGTTACAGAGAGAAGGAGAGAGAAGAAGCGAGAGGGAGAGAGAAACTTAGAGATGAGCGCAGCAGCAGCATTGCATTCAGCTCCTACTCTATGTACAGAGTATATTACAGTCGGGCTTGACCGACTTTCTCTCTTGTTATTATAAAAATTGGAAAAAGGGGATCATGAAGTTGTGCACCTCCGACCCCATAAAGTATACATATATATTCTTGATCAGCATCAACACCGAGTCGACTTAGCCATGTCCGTCTGTCTGTCTGTTTGAATGCGTCGATCTCACCGACTGTGTAACAGATAGAGCCACAATTTTTGGCATGTATGTAGGTGTATACTGTACCCACATCGAGTTTGTTTCAGATTTGGAAAACTACTCCTCCTCCATCTAATAACAGCGAAAAACTATTTTTCTCTCTGTATAAACGCGCGGATTTCACAGATTAAAAGAGGTGGAGCCACCAATGTATGTAGGTGTATATCGTACCCAAATCAAGTTTGCTTCAGATTTGGCGAATTCCTCCTCCTTCTCCTTCTAACCGCGAAAAACTGTCAGAGCTAAAATTTTTTAAGTTTGAACCTAATGATTTAATATATATTCTATTCTATATACCACTTTAAGATCCGAGCAAAAACACCGAAGATATGCAAGTGCGCCTCCCCAATTATTCAAATAAATTTTAAAATAAAAGGAGTTCAAAGCTATAGGAACCACATTATTTGGAAAAGGGATATTTTGCTGTCGGGGCACTCGACTGCAACACTCTTACTTGTTTTTTGGTTCATTTTGCATGGGGAAAGGAAGAGGTTGGTCCACTTATAAGAGCTTTTCTCAAAAACTTTTCACACGCATAATTTTTTTTCTTTTAAAACACTCTTTAAAGTATGTTTGGTATATAGCGTACTATGGTACATCTCCTGAAAGTAGGCGATTTTTCAACTTTATTTATTTAATACTTGCTGTGCATAAATTCCCTCAGAGAAAGAATAAAATAATAGTTTATGCAATTCCTAACAATATTGCATATACGGATTCTAAATAAGTCAGATAATTAATGAATAAATCAAAATCGACGCTACTTTTTTCTGGTTCCAAATTCCGAACCACGAAACGTCTGCATTGCAAGCAAAAGAACAGAGTCCACGTTTTCTTGATGATCATGCTTAAGATTTGTTAATTAAACTGTGCAAACTAGTTTTTATTTTGAATATATGCAATGTTAATTAAAACAATAGTTTGTTAACCATTTACTAATTTTGTTGGTTCAATTAGTTACGTAAATTAATAAGAATATTGAAATATTAAAAATGTATTTTTTGTTCCACACTCCACCGTTCCCATTCGACGCTAATCGACCGACGTTAAGTTTCAACGCTCCGGAACCAAAATTCACAAAAAGAAGAGAAGTCAAAATTAGACATTTTATTTTTCAATTTTCGATTGATTCAAACGACGCCGACAAACTAACAAGGGGCGCGCGCATAAACCGAACGCAAGCAAAATCGAATCAACAACAAGGACGAACTGCATCTTTAGGCGACGGTTTTTCAAATCGCGATTTGCTAAACAAAATGGATGACTCACGCGAAGAAAGCCAATTTATTGTTGACGATGTCAGCAAGACGATTAAGGAGGCCATCGAAACCACAATTGGCGGAAATGCATATCAACATGACAAGGTTAACAATTGGACCGGCCAGGTGGTGGAGAATTGCCTGACGGTTTTGACCAAGGAACAGAAGCCATACAAATATATTGTGACGGCCATGATAATGCAGAAGAATGGAGCCGGACTGCATACGGCTAGCTCGTGCTATTGGAATAATGACACAGATGGGAGCTGCACGGTTCGCTGGGAGAATAAGACTATGTACTGCATAGTATCAGTGTTTGGATTGGCAGTTTAAAATGAGGTAAAACCCCGAATTCTAATTTTGATTAAGAAAGAGTTACGAATTCTCCGAATTTCTGTAGGGTCGCTGGATGTAATGGACCCCGAAGACGTTTTAATGAAGAAAGGAGCACTACTAATAAGGGGGAGGGATTAACAAGATTGCCGCCGTACACACACACATACACATTCTAGAGTGCCGCCCAACAAGGACGACGTCGATGGAGGACCACAAGAAGTTTTTTCCACACGCAGCCAAAATTTCTCCTGGAAGTGTACGAGCCTAAGGATATGTTACTCATGAGTTTATTTCCAATTCTAAAAACCTAAATTAAAAATTAACGTAAACATCATTCGCTGGAGTTGACCTTGGCAACGTTTTGTTTAATCGATACTCTATTTTTTGCGCTGAAAACGTCGGGCATTTGCTAGAGCTGGCACCGTGCTGGGCAGACGCAGGCTCAACACATCCGAACGGGATTTGGGTTGTGCATTGACTATGTGGGCATAGGATTTGATGCGATCCTTGGAGGTGCGTAGAGTGCGTGACAAAACATTTATGTCCACCTCGAATTTATCGCTAAGCAGCAAGGCCAGCACAATGAAATGGGTCAAGGCTTTCTCCGTACTGAAGCTGGTACGTGTACAAGATTTGGCCACATTGGGATCGGCAAATCGATGGCGTATATCGTTCTCAATCTTCTCCGTGATGCGGGAGAGTTCAACATGCTTCATTTGACGCGAGCGTAATGCTATCAAAGATTGCAAAGCATCCATGTAGATGATTAGTTTAATATGCAGAAAGTCCTGCTTAGAGGTAATCTCTTTGTTCTGTATGCGTTTGAGGCAATCTTTGAGATACTCCGATTCAATGCTGAAAAGATGGAGAAATGTTAATTGATTGATCTCTCGTATAGATTAATTTAACTTACGGCAGCGACTCAACCGGTGTGCCGTACACCACCTTGGCCTCCTCATCCAACCTCTCCAGCAAAGGGCGTGGCACCACATCCTCCACATCAAACACTTCACTTACTTTCGTGGCCATCTTGTCATGCTTGGGCACTATAGAGGCCAAATACTCCATATTCTGAGTATTCACCTCGGGCAATGCGTCATCCTCTTCGTTTTCCTCATTGCGTGCCGAGCTCTGTACGGTCTCATCCAGATCTTGACGAATTACATCTACATTGACCTTCATCTGTTCGCGGTTGTCCACATAGCGTGAGGCTTTGCGGCCGCCAAACTCCTTGAGTAACTTCTTGCTGGCATGCTCTTTACTAAGCACGGGAAGCTGCTTTTGCGTCTCCAGCTGCTTGTAAATGTGATTGGATAACAAAGCCTGTGCGTCAAAATAGCATCGAATATTTAGCGTCGAATTGGAACGGTGGAATATGGAACATTGAAAAAATTTTATTTATTTAATTTCGAAATATTTAGACAAAAAAATAAAGATCTGTAAATGCAAAATTGTTCAGAAATGCAAGAACTACTGTTTTAATTGACCTAGGGGTGGGTTTGAGCATTGCAGATATTGAAAAAATCACACTTAAAAATCGCCTCTCTTCATTTTGGGGTATATCTCGTCTCTCAGATAATGGCCCGATATGCACGGTACGCAAAAACTTCGGGCACATATTCAAGAATATTCTCTGAAAAGCTCAGTTAAATCGTCTGAACAGTTTTCGAGATAAACGCTTATCAGTGAACCAACCTCTGAAAAACCCCATACAAAAAAGCTTCAAAAAACTGCATCCAAAATTAACAGCCAACTGCTAAGCTCCAAGACAATGGCCCACATTGCACGGTATATTAGCTTATAACAGAGATATTCAAGAGTGTCTCTGCCAAGTTGGAGCTCAATCGTGTGAACAGTTTTTCTAAAAAACGATAATCAGTGGGGGTGCCTCGGCTTCATATTTTCCACTGATACGGGTGGCGCTATCTTGCGAGCCGGAACCAGTCATTGGAACTGGAGCAAGCGGCAATCGAAAATCGATAAATTCGACGCTAACTATTATTTTTTCTCTCAAACAATGGCCCACAATGCACGGTAGTGCAACATTGGCAATTTCTCGTTTGTGAATGCTGACTAAAGCTGTGTGGCGGAATTCGCGCTTTTTTTTCCACAATGGTGCAAACGATTGGCATTAACTGTCCAAGCATTTTGGTACATGTTTCATCAAAATCGTCTGAACAGTTTTTGTGAAATCTAACTTTTGCTTATTTAAGAAACAAATCACAAACAATGGCCTCTGAATCGCTACCTATGGCAACACTGGCACAATGCGAAATTCGATGCTAATTAATATCTCTGCTCTCAGATAATGGCCCACAATGCACGGTAGTGCAAACGATTAGCATTATTATTCCACGCATTTTGATGCATGTTTCATCAAAATCGTGTGAACAGTTTTTGAGAAATTTACATTTTACTTATTTAAGCAGATTAAATTCGGTGGCTCTGGCAACTCTGGCACATGGCCAAAATTCGACGCTAATTGTTATCTATGCTCTGGTAACAGTGCCACAAGGCAAAACTCGCTCACGCGCGCATCTCTACACTAGCTTGTACATACAATGGTGGACAAAAGTATTTTGACAAAAAAAATTTCATAAATAATCCATTATATCTTTAAAAAAAAAAATCCTACAACTTTGAAATTTGTGTCGGATACTGGTATAAAAATAAGCTTTCAATAAAACATAAGTAGTACATAATCGGCTGCATAGGTTAGAAAATATAAATCAAAATGTGCAAATGGAAGTCGACATAAGTATTTTGACAAGAATTCAAAATTAGTTTATTCTCAGCACAGAACCTAAAATGGTTAAAGAATGATTGTTTCTCGACAAGTTTATCACGCTGAATCCGAATCTGGCATTAGAAATTCCATATCTCTAATAGATTTACTTTAAAACAGACATAAAAATGCAGAAAATTTATAAGATACAAGTTCGTGATCGATCTGCAAAGTTGCGATTTGAATGCAAGAATTTAAATTTTAATACAAATCGGCTACTACTTTGCAGATCGATCACGAACTTGTATCTTATAAAAATAAAAATAAAAATAAATTAAGATAAAACTTAATAATGCATTTACAAATTAAAAAACCGTTTTGGATAGGGTTAAAAATGGGCAAAATAAGCCATTTTCTGCATTTTTATGTCTGTTTTAAAGTAAATCTATTAGAGATATGGAATTTCTAATGCCAGATTCGGATTCAGCGTGATAAACTTGTCGAGAAACAATCATTCTTTAACCATTTTAGGTTCTGTGCTGAGAATAAACTAATTTTGAATTCTTGTCAAAATACTTATGTCGACTTCCATTTGCACATTTTGATTTATATTTTCTAACCTATGCAGCCGATTATGTACTACTTATGTTTTATTGAAAGCTTATTTTTATACCAGTATCCGACACAAATTTCAAAGTTGTAGGATTTTTTTTTTAAAGATATAATGGATTATTTATGAAATTTTTTTTGTCAAAATACTTTTGTCCACCATTGTATGTACAAGCTAGTGTAGAGATGCGCGCGTGAGCGAGTTTTGCCTTGTGGCACTGTTACCAGAGCATAGATAACAATTAGCGTCGAATTTTGGCCATGTGCCAGAGTTGCCAGAGCCACCGAATTTAATCTGCTTAAATAAGTAAAATGTAAATTTCTCAAAAACTGTTCACACGATTTTGATGAAACATGTACCAAAATGCTTGGAAAGTTAATGCCAATCGTTTGCACTACCGTGCATTGTGGGCCATTATCTGAGAGCAGAGATATTAATTAGCGTCGAATTTCGCATTGTGCCAGTGTTGCCATAGGTAGCGATTCAGAGGCCATTCTTTGTGATTTGGTTCTTAAATAAGGAAAAGTTAGATTTCACAAAAACTGTTCAGACGATTTTGATGAAACATGTACCAAAATGCTTGGAAAGTTAATGCCAATCGTTTGCACTACCGTGCATTGTGGGCCATTATCTGAGAGCAGAGATATTAATTAGCATCGAATTTCGCATTGTGCCAGTGTTGCCATAGGTAGCGATTCAGAGGCCATTCTTTGTGATTTGGTTCTTAAATAAGGAAAAGTTAGATTTCACAAAAACTGTTCAGACGATTTTGATGAAACATGTACCAAAATGCTTGGACAGTTAATGCCAATCGTTTGCACTACCGTGCATTGTGGGCCATTATCTGAGAGCAGAGATATTAATTAGCGTCGAATTTTGGCTATGTGCCAGTGTTGCCATAGGTAGCGATTCAGAGGCCATTCTTTGTGATTTGTTTCTTAAATAAGCAAAAGTTAGATTTCACAAAAACTGTTCAGACGATTTTGATGAAACATGTACCAAAATGCTTGGACAGTTAATGCCAATCGTTTGCACTACCGTGCATTGTGGGCCATTATCTGAGAGCAGAGATATTAATTAGCGTCGAATTTCGGATGTGCCAGTGTTGCCATAGGTGCGATTCAGAATGCGTTATTCTTCGTGTTCCTCTTCGTCGTGGGCCTTTGCGGTTGCCGTTGGCGGCCGGGCTTGTTTGTGATTTGTTTCTTAAATAAGCAAAAGTTAGATTTCACAAAAACTGTTCAGACGATTTTGATGAAACATGTACCAAAATGCTTGGAAAGTTAATGCCAATCGTTTGCACTACCGTGCATTGTGGGCCATTGTTTGAGAGAAAAAATAATAGTTAGCGTCGAATTTATCGATTTTCGATTGCCGCTTGCTCCAGTTCCAATGACTGGTTCCGGCTCGCAAGATAGCGCCACCCGTATCAGTGGAAAATATGAAGCCGAGGCACCCCCACTGATTATCGTTTTTTAGAAAAACTGTTCACACGATTGAGCTCCAACTTGGCAGAGATACTCTTGAATATCTCTGTTATAAGCTAATATACCGTGCAATGTGGGCCATTGTCTTGGAGCTTAGCAGTTGGCTGTTAATTTTGGATGCAGTTTTTTGAAGCTTTTTTGTATGGGGTTTTTCAGAGGTTGGTTCACTGATAAGCGTTTATCTCGAAAACTGTTCAGACGATTTAACTGAGCTTTTCAGAGAATATTCTTGAATATGTGCCCGAAGTTTTTGCGTACCGTGCATATCGGGCCATTATCTGAGAGACGAGATATACCCCAAAATGAAGAGAGGCGATTTTTAAGTGTGATTTTTTCAATATCTGCAATGCTCAAACCCACCCCTAGGTCAATTAAAACAGTAGTTCTTGCATTTCTGAACAATTTTGCATTTACAGATCTTTATTTTTTTGTCTAAATACTTCGAAATTAAATAAATAAATTTTTTTTCAATGTTCCATATTCCACCGTTCCAATTCGACGCTAAATATTCGATGCTATTTTGACGCACATGACCAGTGCGGCACAACAACGGCAACAGGAGCTATTGAAACAAGTGGTGGAGCAGCAGTTTGTGCCAAAGGAGCCGCCTGCGGAGTTCGAGTTTATTGCCGAGCCTCCTTCGATCTCGGCCCTGGACCTGTAAGTGAGATCTAGGCGGGAAGAACGAGTGTGTGCTTTCGCTAATTATTCTCCTACATTTTCAGTGACATTGTGAAGCTGACAGCTCAGTTTGTGGCCCGAAATGGACGACAGTTTCTCACCAATCTCATGAGCCGTGAGCAGCGAAATTTCCAATTCGATTTTCTACGCCCACAACATTCCCTCTTCCAATACTTTACCAAACTGTTGGAGCAGTATACCAAAGTGTTGATTCCGCCCAAGGATCTGCTGGGCAAGCTGCGCTCGGAAAGTGCGGCCGGACGCTCTAGCATGAACCAAGTGCTTGACCAGGTCAAATACCGCGCCAACTGGCAACGTCACCAGGAGGCACAACGTCGCCGCGAGGAGGAGAAGATAGAGCGGGAACGTGTGGCCTATGCTCAAATTGACTGGCATGATTTTGTTGTTGTGGAGACAGTGGACTATCAGCCCTTTGAATCGGGCAATTTCCCGCCGCCTACAAATCCCGATGAGGTGGGTGCCCGTGTTCTCATGGAGGAGCGCCTCTTGGAGGAGGAGGGCGGCGACATTGAAATGCAAATCGAATCTGATGACGAGGACAACGCTCCGTTGGGTGGAGGCGCTCATATGGACGGCGGTCTGAAGCTGTCGCAGATGGAGAATCGGGTCGGTATCCAAATGAAGAATGTCACCGCCTACAGCCAGCCGGTGAGCTCGAAGCGGGATAACACCCAGGTGCAGGACATGGATGAGGCCTCCAGTGATGAGGACAACCCTCCAACCGCCACTAAGCTGCAGCCCAGTCTGGCCCCCATGTTGCCACCCACCCACGACAAGGTGGTGGTCAAGAAGTACGATCCCAAGGCAGCCCAGCCCAAGCCAGCTCAACCTGTGGTCACAGACGAATATCTCATTTCACCGATCACGGGTGAGAAGATTCCCGCCTCCAAGGTCTCTGAGCACATGCGCATTGGGTTGCTGGATCCGCGTTGGGTGGAGCAGCGCGACAAGCATACGGTAGAGAAGATCAATCAGGATAATGTTTTTGCTGCTGGAACAGCCATTGAGGCCAGTCTTAAGCAGTTGGCAGAGCGACGTACTGACATTTTCGGCGTGGGCGACGAGGAGACGGTAATTGGCAAGAAACTCGGTGAGGAGGAGACCAAGAAGGATGATCGTGTCACCTGGGATGGTCACACTTCCAGCGTAGAGGCCGCCACGCGTGCGGCACGGGCCAATATCACGCTTGAGGATCAAATCCATCAGATACACAAAGTCAAGGGTCTGCTGCCGGATGAAGAGAAGGAAAAGATTGGACCCAAACCTGTGGGCAACAAGGCCACAGTCTCGGCCCCGCCGCAGCCATCCACCGCCTCCACAAAGCCGCCGCACAGCCATAGTCAAGCTCAGCATCACCAAGGCGGCGGGCATCATGTGCATCATCATCATCAACCACCACAACAACAACAGCAGCATCAGATCCCTCCCCAGCATCAAGGACATCCGCACCAACCACATCATCACCAGCAGCAGCAATCGCAGGGAAATCCGGTTATGATGATGCAAATGCGACCGCCCATGATGCGTAAGTAGACCCATTTATAAATTCGGTCTACGATAGTTAATAAATTTCCTACTCCAGAGGCTCCTTATGGCGGTGGCGGCTACATGAATATGCAGCCCAGCGGTGGACCACCGCAAATTTCGCCCGCACCGCCTGTTGATCTTATAACCCAGGAGGAGGAGCCGCCCACCAAGAAGATGCGCTCCGAGGACAATTTGGTGCCTGAAGCTGAGTTCATATCATTGCATAAGGTAAGTCTTCGGTGCATCTATAAATGGTCAATTGACATGTTCCTCTCAAATTCCATTTCCAGAGCCCGGTTACCATTCAGGTTCAAGTGCCAAACGCAGATAAATCTGAGTGGAAACTAAATGGCCAGATGATAGCCGTCACCTTGGCACTCACCGATCCCATAGCCAATCTTAAGGCCAAATTGCAGGATGAAACTGGTATGCCGCCAGCCAAGCAGAAAATCTTTTACGAGGTAAGCACTGTCAATTGAAATAAATCGGGGTAAATGCTCTGTGGTTCGGTTCACTAGCAAGTACCAGGAGTGCATTGCTACGGCCCCTTTAGTATTTGATTAACAATTGACAATTACCATCTATCACATCTTTATAATAATGAAAACTTATAAAATTTGGAAAGTTTTGCAACTTTTTATCCTTAAAAAATTAAAGTCATAAATAGAGCTTGACCGATAAGGGAAGGTGTGCGGCCTATCGACGGGAATTTGTAAATATCTTTAATATTTGGGTTTCTGTTATGCAATGTTTTTAAGATATCCTAAAAAAACCTTTTTTCTAACTTGGGGATTTTTTGGTCCTTTTGATACCCATTTACTTACACTTACTTCTTGTCAATCTAAACTCACATACGAATTTTTGCAAATTCGGCTCCTATTTATCCGACTGTTCAACAGTGAAAAGTATCTCGAGCTCTATGAACTAACTTCTGCTTTTCTACTCATGCTGACTACACATTTGTCTGTACTCTTCGATGCATTGAAGAACGCTGATCGCGTTTTGTAATTCTCCCATGGAAGTCCTCAACTAGTTTCAGGCCCCTCAGCATCAGAATTCAATTTAATTGAATTTTCTGAAGCCTTCTTAATAGTCCATAAAATTCCTTTCCCTGTTGAGGTACAACTCTTTATCGCGACCTTTTTTCATAGAGCCACATATTGATCATTAAGTTTTCTTAAATTTCTGCACACATTTCTTTCCTAGTTTCATGGTAAGCCCAAATGATATCAATAAACCATCAATTTGAAGGACAGTCCTCTAATATTTTGCGGAAGAATCGCCAAGATAACTTTTTTAGATGGTAGCTTTGCTGAATCCCAGCTCTACCCGCAACGCAACAATCAAAAAAATGCTGTTCGAATACTCTATATCCTGCATTATGCTTGTCAAAAAATATTTGGTATATCAAAGGTTACTTTTACGAAAAAGTAAAACGAAAAATAGAGGGAAGCTAACTTCGGCTCAACCAAAGTTTATATACCCTTGGATCATGATATATACCTGCCAGTTTCTTGTATGGCAGATTTTGATCAAAATCAACATTGTGTTGAAACAGATAATATTCATAACTGGAAAGTATAAAGACGCTTCCATTTTCTCACTAGAACTACTTTGATCGACCAAACATTCCTATGGCAGCTATTTGCTATAGTCATCCTATCCGGCCGGTTCCGACATGCAGCGTATTTGTAGTATAAGACTTTGGTTAGGATAGACGGACCTTTTTTTAACTTAGGATTATAGTTATTGCAAATATAATTTTAAGTTTTAAATTTGAACTCGATATCTTGAAAAATGTGGGTGTTATTCAACATTTTTAATTGTGAGGGCGGGGGTGGGCGCGGCAAAAATTTGAAACAAATTACATTTTAAATTATTTCGTATAATATTCTTACAAACCGAGTTCCAAGTCAATCGGATGAATAATAAATTTTTTTTGTCACAGTTTGGCTTGATGGAAAAAGTGAATCGTCCGCAACAGACAAATATTAAGATTTTTGAATAACGGGACTACTTATCATTCTTTTGAAAGCTGGATTGAAATGGGCATATATTCCACTTAATTTTTTGTATTTGTACTTTTTGTGTTTATTATGGAAAATTCGCTAAAATGCAAATGCATATAAGCCTCAAGGTCGACTCCGTTTTATGTAACGTTCGCAACGAAACTTTAACCTTTTATTTTGAAATAGGTTTGAAAGTACTCTTAAAGAACTGCATTTTGCAAAATTGTCATTAAAATATACCTATGTGAACGCCAGCAGTGTCAATTTTAACTAGCAATTTTGGGTACGAATGTAATGTCCGCAACGCAGGATTAGCCCATATGGAGTCGAAAGCAAATCAAAAATATAAAACATATGCCCATGAGGTTGGAATGAGTATGAAATTTCTTGGGTCATGCTCTCACACCCCTATCTGATACTTTTTGATGTATGGTTAACGTAAAAAAGTCGAGTTTTAACGGCCGTGAATAGCCTGTTAAGTTATTGTATATGTATAAATCATACGCAGTGTTGCCTATTATTATATATTTATACCCTTGGAGAGGGTATATTGAAATTGTCCGGATGTTTGTAACGCACAGAAGGAAGCATCTCCGACCGCATAAAGTATATATATTCTTGTTCAGCATGACGAGGTGAGTTGATATAGCCATGTCCGTCTGTTCTCCCTCAGTTTTAAGGCTATCGTAACCAAACTTTGCACGAAGTCTTTTGGTACAAATACGCTGCACATTTGTCGGAACCGGCCGGATCGGATGACTATAGCATACTGCTGCCATAGGAATGTTTTCAATGCTATCGCTACCAAACCTCGTATTTATAAGTTTCTTATGCTTCTACATAATTTCAGCAAGTTTTATGCAAATCGGGCAACTATATAGTATAGCTGCCATACAAAAGATAGGTCTAAAAAAAAGTTTTAGTATGAAAAACTTTTTTGTTTTCAATGCTATCGCTCCCAAACTCGTTACTGATTAATATGATATGCTAACACATAATTTTGTCAAGTCTGATACAAATCGGATGACTATAGCATATAGCTGCCATAGGAATGATCGGTCGAAAAAATAGTTTTAGTGAGAAAAACTTTTTTGTTTTCAATGGTAGCGTGTTTGTACTTTCCAGTTATGAATATCTGTCTGTAACTCAACACAATTTGGAGAATTTGATCAAAATCGGATGAATATATCGTACAGCCCATATAAAAAACTGGCAGGAATATATCATGCTCCAAGGGTATATAAACTTCGGTCGAGCCGAAGTTAGCTTTCCTCTATTTTTTTTCTTTTATAAATAGTCGGCGTTTATTTTAATTAAAAACTAGTCGAACGAAAAATAATAATAATAATAATACAGTACTTCTTTGTGTTATTTAAAAAGATGACAGCAATTGAAATGAACAAATAATTTCGTTCTAAGAATTTGTATTTGGTGAACGTGTCGTGTGAGTGATTTTTTTCAATACTTTAAGGCCCTGCCGCGTCCATTTAAAAAAAAATTTTAGCTTTGAGACTGCCGAGACCTACTTTTTTCCCTTTGTCGTTTTGAGGTCCGACCAAATGCCTATGGTTGCAAAATTTTTTTTGAGAACGAATTGTCTGGAAGTGAAAATGAAAACGAGTTTTTGTTAAGAAATGATGTAGTTCTGGTTTTTTCATATTTTTGCAGCATATTTTATGTAAATTTGCTAATTGCGAAAAATTGTTTTTAGAAGACTTAGATAATTTTTTCCATATGTATTTTTGGCCGCTAAATTCAAATCAATTGTCCGTTTCGCCCCAACACGTCAGGTGTACGAAATGTTTGCACGCCGGCAGAGTGGGTAACGATTGAAATTTTTAGTTAGTTGATTAGTAACTAAAATTTTAGTTGATTAAATTCAACTTGATTAAATTTAACTTTAACTGAACTTGACTAAAATCAACTTGACTAAATTTAACTTTAACCAACGACTAAAACAATGATTAAATTTAACAAAGTAAAATTTAGTTGTTGAATTCACAAGGAAAATTTCAATCAAAGTTACATTTTCAACTATTGTTTCATTTACAAATCAATGTACATTTTGATTTAGAAGTAATTATGTAAACCAACAATTCAAAAAATCTGTGGATTTTTGATGGGAGTCGTTATCGACGGACGCAGTCTCGGTTGCATTATGTACCGATGCCAAATGCGAGTAAGGGGACACAAGCCGTCAAATTTTATAGCCATTTAAAAAGAAAGCATGGAAAGCATTGTGGCCTGAAAAGCAGTTTCAAATTAGATTTCACAGAGATCCGTTAGCGGATGCGCTTACATTATTGGTGTTTTCCGCTTGGTAGAAGGTAGAGTTTGTTTGGGTATTACTTTTTATTTTGGTTTTTCGCAATTTAGTGATTTAAACATTCTTTTGATCTTGACTATTGTTTGTACCATTGGTCATCAAGCTATTAACCGCTGATTATATTGCAAATCATGGTTATTAGTAGTGGGTGGTAGGGGCTTAAAAAATAAGCATTTGATTTTGTTACAGGATCAATATCCAGAATTGGCATATCCTGGTTATTTTCGCTAATTGCATTAACGTTTTTCATTCTCACCATTTTTTTAGCCTTTTGTATTCTTTTCGCGATTTATTAGTCGTAGACAAAAGGTTTAAAACACCAAAAGTCTGTAATTATACGGTTACGGAGTGTACTTAACTAAAACAAACAGAAAAAACGCAAGTTGAATTTAGCAGTTGAAATTCAACAGTTGATTTTAGTCGTTGATTTTAGTCAGAAAAAATAATCATTCAAAGTTGATTTTTAGTCAGAAAAATTTCAAATTCTAAAAAGTTATCAAATAGTTTTCAACTTTCAATCCCCACTGACGTCCGGCCACATCATAAAAATATTCTCCATATTCGGGCTGTGACTGTACTGGGATTTCCTTCTTTTTAATTCGTTATCAGCTATTACGTTGTCAACTCTACTAAATAAATAAATGGTATTCCTTAAATCGCTTGCGACCTATATGGTAAGGGAAGGCGCCTTACGCTTAAATAAACCAAACTGTTTTCTTTTAAGGTTTTCCATTATTTTCCATATAGGCCCTTTTCGAAATCAGCTTAGAAGTTTTGAAATTTCTTTTTTCGTTTCATTCCTGGACTTAAGTACTAATTGTTTGCAATTGCAGGGCATGTTCTTCAAGGATAGCAACACCATGGCTTTCTACAATCTGCTGAGTGGCACCACAGTGCATTTGCAGGTCAAAGAGCGTGGCGGTCGCAAGAAGTAAACGGCTCGAGCGGAATTCTTCATAAGTCGCGAAATTTATTAGCGAGTAAATTGGTAATAAAAATGTTCAATCACAGTAGAAATTTTTGTTAATTGCACTTTAAGTCTCTTAAGAATATCAAATTGGAATAGTGCCAAATGTGGTGTTGGTCGTAGAGTGGATTGAAAAGGAAGGAATGTTGTTTGTTTTCTCTTTTAGTGTGTCTTTTGGCTTTCGGTCTGTAGTATGTAAGCCATGTCGCGGTATCGTTGCAACATTGGTAAGTATATCGTCTCGCTGTCCTTGTTGGGTTCGCACACCAACTTAAGGGGGTTGGGCTTCAGGCTTAAAATGTAATCCCGATAGCTGAGGACGGAGGACGTAGATTCCACATGTTCGTGCACATACAGAGCATAGGTGGCCCGGTAGGCGGCTCCCAAAAGAGCTGCCTCGCTATCCGTCTAAGAATTAAAAACAAAATAAACTCGAATTAGTGTGCACATGAGAACAACTTGGACACGTTTTTAACCTGTATATAGACTGGTGCATTAAAGACATCGGCTATGGTTTGTAAAATGGATTTGTTCACCGAAGCACCGCCTGTGGCCAGTATCTTGGTCTCGTTACCAAAATGGAATCCCATATCTTCGGCAATGGCGCGATGATGCAGCATTTGTCCCTCGATTAAGGCGCGAATTTCGATTTGGGGAGAGCTAAATCTGTGGAAAGACAGAATACTCTTGAATATAGCAAAGCTTAAACCTGGGCTTACCTACTTAATGACCCCCTTGACAGCGTCTGGTGAGCTGGCCATCGTGTCCTTGTTCCAGCGCAGTGTGCCTTTGGCTTTGGGTATGATTTCCATCTCATTAAAGTGCACGGCCGTATTCCCAAAGTTACCACGTGGCGTAGAGTCGAGCAGTTCGTTAAACTTTTCCCAATTGCCATCGGCCTCTGCCTTGTTAAAGGCTTCACGTACCAGCGAGCCATTCCTAAAACTAAACAAATGCTAAGGATTTGGCTTCTTTTTTTTACTCCAAGGTTAAACCCACCATAGTAGACCCATGTAGGCGTCCACCTCCGTTGGATGACACAGCACATGTCCTTGCTCCAAATTGGGCGGATCCTCGAGACTCATCATTAAGGTGTCACTGGTGCCCAGCGATATGCTTAGCCAGTTCTTGTCCACCAGCATGCCGGCTAGAGCTGAGGGATTGTCGCCAGTGCAGGCCACCACTTTGCAATGGGTGGGAAAACAAAACCGCTGCACAAAGTAATCAGCCACATCACCCAGCAAGCTGATGCCACTCACTGGCTCACCCAGTCGCTCATCCAAATCGGGCGCACAGGCATTCAGGCAGGCCTTAGACCAGACTTTCTCGCGTATATCCAACAGATTCATGCCCGAGCCATCGCTGAAGTCGATTGGGGCGATCTTACCCAAGAATATCGAGGCCAGAAAGCTGCTGACCAATGAGATTCGTTTTGCATCCTCGTAGGCATGTGTGCGCTGCTGATATATTTTGCGTATCTGTGGACCAGTAAAGCGTGCGTAACACTTGGAGCCGGTCAGCTGAACCATTTCGTTGTGCCCACCGATGGCAGTCTCCATTTCAAAGCATTGCTTGCTGGTGGAGGCATCCATCCAGATGGGCGTGCGATTCACCACAAAAGCCGAGTCATCGACTTGTGCATGCAAGAACTTGTCCGGATCTAGATTTTCCAGCTGCGCAATGCCATGCTTGGACCAATACAAAGAGCCATGCTGTTGAGCCGAACCGCTGATGGCCGCCACGGTGCTGAGATCAGCCTCCTGCATGACCAAGCGATCAAGCACTATGTCCATGGCTTTCACCCACATTACGGGTTGCACAAAGTACCTATGCAAGGGGCGGAATGGAATTCAAAATATATATTTATGGTACATATATGAAAGGTTGGACAAGTTATCTAATTATTGCATTTTGATGACAATTTAGTTTGGTTTTGTTCGTCAGCTTATATACCCCAAACGTTTTGGCTACTGTATTATATATATCCCACTACTCACTCATATTTATTGGGTCCCGCATTGGCTCCGCCAGTAGTACGAAACTCTGGCAAGTCGCTGTCAAACTTTACCTCAGCGGAGGCCACAACGGTCAGGTCAGATCCCAGTAGTATGGCCTTTAGCTGGAAAAAGTCATGATGTGTTTGTGTTAGATTGGGGGTGAGCAGACACACCTTAAAATTAAAAGTAACGAACTGCCACCTGAGCCTGCGCCTCCAGCGGACATCAAAGGACAAGTGAGTGATGTCATAATTGTCGTATTATGATTAGATTAAAATAAGACGTCTATAGAACGCCTAAAACGCTTCGCATCGATGTTTTGTTTATGTCAGATAAGCGAACGAGAACCGAGAGAGAGATAGTAGGTCAGGCTGGGGCCAACTACTGATTAGCACTGGCTTTAACCTTTTAAATAACAACGTCCGCAGCCTGCAATGTGCTTTAGTCAGGTCATACTCCGAACCTGGGCCTCGCCCACGTCAAGTTACAAGTGGTCTTACCTTTTGCGTGCTCAGATCGAAACCCAAGTAAGTGCGCTTATCCTGTTCCTGCTCCTTGTCCTTAGGACCCATTTTATTAAACAGCTATTATTCTGTTGCCAAGTTACAAAAACTTATTCTGCCATTACATTGACTCATTTGGCGATTACACAAGGTCCAACAAAGAGAGGGCCTGCTTGTGTAAACGCGGGAAAAAATTCCAGTTATTTTAAATTTAGCAAATAATCTTAAAGTGACTCAAACGTCTATGTTACACTCTAGTATAAATTTAGTTAATTTTGCAAAAATTTCATTGTTATTTGTCTTTAGCAAATCGTTTATATTGTTAAATTGACTGAACATTTTGTACTTTAATCTTTTTTGGGCATGTCTTGGACACTCGAACAGCGAGTGAAGGATGGAATCACAAACGTCACATAATTCACAGTTTTCAGAGCTTATCACTTTGATTTTATATAAAAAAGGTTTAGAGTATGTAGAACCAGCCATTAATCTATTAATGATTTTTATATTTCTAGCTTCCATGTCAACATGGTGATGCCATGGACTGCTAGGTACACTTGGAAAGATTTTGATGATATTTTTTCCCTTTGTTAATGATTGCTCCTTGTAATGATTGTCCCATTGATGAAAAACTTTCTTCTTAATCATTCGCATCGCTTCCGCCGTAGAATACGGAATTTGAATTACCTCCCCTGAAATAACAGCTTCCTTAGCCGCAGCATCTGCTCTTTCATTTATCCCTATTCCAACATGACCAGGAATCCACACCACATGAAGGTCAGAGACACCCAACATGCACAGCTGATTGTGAATTTTGGCTACAAGAAAGTTGTCAGTGGGGTCATTTTTCTTTAAAAGTTTTACTGCGTTTTTGGAGTCGGTAAGGATTGCAAGTTTGCTTATCCCCAGTCCCTTCAATTGTATACTTGCCATAAAGATGGCAATTAGCTCACTAAAAGTGGATGAAAAATCTTGATTGATTCTGAATTTGAGTTTTTCTTCATTTCCATCAAAAACCACTCCCACACCAACCGTATTTGCCGATACTGAAGCATCCGTAGCAACTATAGTGAAACCTTGCTGCCTTAATTGAGAAATTTTCTCATTAAAGATGCTTCGTATCTGAATTGCTGAAAGATATTCCTTTGATTGACCAAACATATTAGTGAGACACTGGATATTCTGATGCTTTACAAATCCCTTGCTGGTATTTGTATTGTCAAAGATGTCTTTAAACTTGTTGTAAATTTGGCTGTATGTTGATTTGTTTGAACTTACTGAAATTTTACTATATAGCTCCATATTATGCATCTTTACTTTGATAATTTCTTTGGCAGTAAGAAGTTCTCTTCTCTCTTGAGGAGGCAACTCCCCGACTAGAGAGTAGATAACATGCTGAGCCGTATTTGGTGGAAGACCTGCACACCTCCTTAGTACATTTGACTGTACTGACTTCAGTTTCTTATCAAGAGTTTTGTTGACATTAGAACTTGTAAACGCATACTCCATTTTGGACCTAACAAACGCCCTATAAAAATTTGTAGCCATTTTTGGTGTAAGTCCACTTTTTATCGTGGTGGCTCTAGCTATTAGATTCATTGCAGGCTTGATCCTATCATTTGTGTACTCAACATGGTCTTTACATGAGAGATTTGCAGAAATTATTCTCCCTAAAAATTTACATTTATTCGCATACTCAATGGGTTCATTGCTGATTATAAGCTTATTTGATGGTAGCCTCCCTCTTCCTATTGACATGATTTCAACCTTTTCCTTATTGAATGATAAATTAAGACTTTGGCAGACACTTTCAAACGCATCCACCTTTATTTGCAGTTTTTCAATGACTTCATGTGAAGTTCTTGCATGAGTTACAAAGCAGAAATCATCCGCAAACTGATAGATACTTGTGTTAGCATCTTGAAGTTTATGAATGTCCCTGGTGTACATATTAAAGAGGATTGGTGACAGACAACTTCCCTGTGGAAGACCATCTGCAATCGTTAATTCACTACAACCCATCTTGATTGTTCTATTCATGAAAAAGGATTTTATCCATCTGCAGTAATGCAGTGGAATCCCCTCCTTTCGCAGAATCTCATCCAGAATGCTCAGCTTAACACAGTTGTATGCATTGCTTATATCAATAGTAAGTACAAGAATCTTCATCTTTTTTTTTTTAATTCATTGATATTGAATAAGATGTGGTTAAGACACATCGCAGCTGATCTGTTTTTCCTGTATGCATACGTGTTGATCGGTAACTTCTCATTTGTGTCGCAGAATTCAACAATTTTCTCCTTAATCATCATATTCAGTGTTTTTGCAAAAACCGAAATCAATGATATTGGACGAAAATTCTTTATATCTGTCAAATCCTTGCTGGGTTTTGGTATCGGAACAATCTTTATTATTTTCCATTCTGTCAATACTCTTCCATCACGTAACGCTTTATTTAATTCCGTTAACAGATGTTCTTTTTCCCGATAAGGTAATGCCCTTAACATGTCATATGTGATTTTGTCTTCACCTCCTGCTGTTGATTTTTTTTTACATAGAACCGAGTTAAGATCCGATTCAGTAAATGGGCTTATTAGACCACTATCAATTTCAGAATAGCCATAACTTGGAGTTTCCCCAATGGGTACTTGACTTTTAAGATATTCAAGATACTTTTCGTTATTAGCATTATCCCATTGACTCGCAACCCTTTCATGAGATCCTTTTAAGGTTCTCATAAAGGCCCAAGCTTCTCTGGGATTGGAGTTTTTATTCAACTCATCCATTCTGTTTTGAAAACTTTCTTTTTTTGCTTTGCAAACGGCTTGAAGGAAGTTCTTGTTTGCTAAGTTTGCAGCTTGGAAGCAAACTGGAGTAGGATCTCGCCGCGCTTTTTGATACGCAGCCGACCTAATCCTGAAAAGTCTTGACAGTTCCTCACACCACCAAAATTTAGGTTTTCTTTTAGGATCTATCACCTTTATCGACAATTTTAAGGCCCTTTGCAAAGAGTGGGACAAATCTGCGATATTTCTCAAATTCGAGAGTTTAGATATATTGTTTGCAAGCAATTTTTTGGATAAAAACTTGTCAATTTTGGGCTGTAGTTCTTTGAACTCAACAATTAAAGGAAAGTGATGACTACCACCTACTTGTCCTTTATAAACCTCCCATTTGTGTACCGAAGGAAAATTGACAAAAGTTAAATCCAACACGGATCCCGCTGAGTTATTAAAACTATGAATGTACGTGGCATCACCATTGTTCAGAAAGGAAAAAGCTGAATTTTGCATAATGTTAGCAAGACGTTGACCCTTGGCCGAGGTAACACTGTCGCCCCATAACACTGCTCTGGCATTAAAATCGCCCATTATTACCGAGTTTGGATATTTCTCAGCAAATCGAAAAAGTCTTTCGCACTCAGATACAAAACTAGCCATAGGCAATTGCGGTTCAAAGTATACCGAAAAAACTGTTAGATTACAATTAAGGTTTAATGTTTGAGCTACAACTATATCTCTATCAGACTTATATTCTATCTTCTTGAACTTAATATTATTTTTGAAACCGATAGCTACACCACCGTACCCATCAGCTCTGTTTTTTTCCAAAAACCGAAAATTACTGATTTTGTGAGTTTGCATGAGATGCGCAGTATCATGAGAGAAGATCTCAGATAAACATACTGCATCAAAGTTATGGTAATTAACAAAGAATTCTACATTATATTTATTGGCTTTAAAAGAATGAATATTGTATTGAAAAAATTTCATTTTTGGTTGAATTAAAATTTAAATATGAAAAACTGAAGTTTAAAGCTCAGCCAAAAGCTGATTAAGCTTGAATATTATTTTGTGAAGAAAACTGTAATAAATTATTCGCGCCATTTATTCTATTGCATTGATTTTTGAACTTATTTTGAATTTGATCCAGAACCGACATGTTCGCCGGGTCATCTGAAAAATTTTTGAGACAAAGGTTTAGCAGCTGTTCAAACAGTGCCTCCAAACCACTGTCATCCTTTTTCGGATATGTGTATTTGTGTCCACTATCCTCTTCCTTATTCTGGGGGAGTACAAAATGAGGCTTTTGCACAGGTGCAACTGGTCTCATTTTGGTGACATAGCTATATCTATGTTTATTTATGATATGATTCACTTTATTGTCTTTGTTTATTGTTATAGTCTTTTCCTTTTGATTGTTAAGACTTGGAAAATTGCTTTCATAATTTTCAGCAATATTGAAAACCTGTCTTTTGTTAATAGAGTAAGCATTTAGTACCTCTCTGCGAGACCACTTTTTGATAGTCATGATGCTAACAATATCATTTTCCTTTTGCCAAACAGGGCATTTGGACTTAGCCCAAGACTGATGATCCATTGAATTACACAGAATGCATTTCTTTTCATTGCATTTATCAGGGCAACCACCCTCACGCCCACATGACAAGCATCTCACTTCAGCCTTGCAATTAAAGTTAGTGTGTCCCAGACGACCACAACGAAAGCACTGCTTGGCTTGTGGTATAAAATGACTAATTTTCGTACTCGAATAGAAAAGAGTGATCTCAGCTGGAAGTTCAGTTCCTCGAAAGCCTACCTTGACAGATAGAGTTGGAACTAACTCCCCATTTTCTGGATCCTTGCGCTTCAGCCTCTGCACAGAGGTAGGTAGAATATCCCCCGAACAATTTTTCATTATCTCTTCGTCAGAGAAAGAGATAGGAACATTTCGGATGACACCGTATGTTTCAGTAAAGCTTTTAGGTATAAAGGCTCTTATATTTTTTTCCTTTAATGCTTTGTTCATTACACAGTGGTTCGCAAATTGATAATTTTCAAATCTTATTTTGAACATTTTAACCCCTGCAGCATTTATCGACACAATTCCTTTTATATTCATATTTTTGATTTTCTCCCACAGAAACATTCCATTTTTCATACGATCAGACACGAAGGAGTCAGATTTACTAACATCAATTAGAACATGAAACTCTCCGACATGATTAGCCTCATAGAAAATTTCTGAATTTTTATGAGCATTTTTATTTCCATTTTCTTTATTATTATTTGTTATTCCACTTTCAGTATTATCTTCCCCAGTATCCTCATTTTTTTCAGGAGCCCCCTGACTATTTCCCTGAGTACCTTTGATATTTTCAGTCTTTTGCGTTTCTTTAAACCCTCCATTACTTTCATCCATTTTTTCAGCTACGTCAGATTCACAGTTCATTTTTTCGGTTTCTATATTGTCACTCACTAATACCACTATATTATCGGGCGTTGTCGTGGAAATCATATCATCATCCTCTTTTTGATCATTTTCATTTTCTTCATTTACCACATTTTTTCTCATATCAACCTTCTTCATATTTAAATCATTATCCTTACACAAATTTTTTCTTTTAACACTTTTGGCCTTCACCTTTCCAGCTATATTGTGTAATTGTGCAGGTGATAAACTCGCATCTATCAACGCATCAAAATCAGTATCAGTTTGGTCAGACGCCATCGCGCCCGCCATCTTGATTCTCCACTCACTGTTCACTTTTTATGTCCAAAACTTACCTCACCAGAAAATTAATTTCACTATATTGTGGCAAAACCACTAAAGGGAAAAGAAATAGTTACCCCACCAGGTGGTAACAAGTGTTTGGGTCACTTTAAACCAAAAATTGAAAAATAATGCCCAAAGATGGCTCAAGATTAACTCAATTCTACTTTAAAGCAAAACGACACAACCAGACCCCTCAGAGGCAAAAACGCGAATTCTCAACAAAGGAACTGCCAAAGCAAAAATACCATACCTTTGATTTCATTTAATTAAAATTTTTTTGTCGAATATTTATTAAATCTATGTTTGTCTTTTGAGATGATTAGTTAACTGAGATTACAAATGCATTGCGTTCCCAATAGTTTTAATGTTATACGGCAGGTTATTCCAATAGAAGGCAGATTGAGAAAAAATGTTTTTCGGAGCTGGCCAAGCTTAAGCGCTGACAAACTAAGCCTTTACTACCAAATTTTTCCACTCCATACAATAGAGTCGGAATGATGCATGTTTTAGCAACCAAAAGCCTGAGATGAAAAGAAATCAGTTTTGCGTAAGCGACAATTGCCTGGCCAACCCGAATGTTTTCCCGGACACTTTCGTAATGTGGTCGCTGCACGTTAGGGTATTGTTAAATTCGATTCCCAGGCTTGTGGTATCCTTAGCATATTCCAGCGGAACATTGTTTATTGTCAGGATACGCTGATCACTGACATTAAGAGCCATCTTGTAAATTACTACACATTTCGACTTTTTAGTATTTGACCACAAACAATTCGTTTTAGCCCACTCGCTAATTTCCACAAGATCCCTATTACAAATTCTTACACACTCAATCAATTCACGTAACGGTTGACTTACATAAAGTTGTACATCATCGGTATACGAATGGACATTACAGCCTTTCAGACAATCAGGAAGGTCGTTGATATACACAGAGAAGAGTAAGGGCCCAAGGACAGAACCTTGAGGAACACTACGAGTTAGACGTAAGAAACCTGACATACAAGACCCCGAGACCACTGCTTGGTTTCTATCACACAAATATGACTTAATCGGGGGTGCCACAGAAATCTCTAGAGATTTTGCCGACGGTTGGTTTGTAAATCTCTCGAAAAAATCGTCGGTGCCACAGAACTTAAAGAGATTTCATTTTCTTATTAGAAAATCTAGTTAGAACACCAGATGTTCCAATTGAAGTTCCATCTCTAAAAACAGGACTGAATCTCTCGCCAAAAAATTTCACCCTTTTTTTTAGTTATGGGTTAATTTGATGTTTAACTGAAATGTTTTCATTCTGTTATATGTTTTATGATGCATTTGTAAATTATAATTCAAATTTAAGTCATATTCTTCATAAATAATGCCCTAATGCGCTGCCTGTCAAGTAGATGGCGCTACCACCGGCATATGGAGCTAGTGAGAAAAGCGGTTTGCTAAATCTCCCAACAAATGATGGGAGGTTTAAAACCAACCAAAATAAATTTCCGTGGCACCTAAGAATTTGAATTCGGTTCGAATTTGGTTGTAAGAGTTTTCTGTGGCACCCCCGAATAAGACGCGTTGCAGTTGAGGATAAATTGTAGAGATTTTTGAGCTTAGTACTTAAGATATTGTGGTCAACTGTATCAAATGCCTTGCTGAATTCTAGCAACGCTAATAATGTAACATTGTTATTGTCCGTCTGCTACAATCTAACAATCTTTAAAATAGCTATCGTGCAGCTTCTGAATTTTTGATAACCAGATTGTAGTTGGCTTAACAAAGAATTGGATGAGAGAAATGACTGAATCTGTTTGGCCATTCGTTGTTCAAATATTTATGCCAAAAACAGAGAGAATGGAGATTGGTCTGCACTCGCTTTTTTCTTATGGAATGGGTATAATTTCAGCAACTCTCCAACAGTCAGGGAATATAGAGGTTGTGAGTATGGTGTTAAACAGGTAATATATAGTAATATAATATAGGTAATATGATCAAGAAGCATAGGAAGGCAATATTTTCAAGAATTTTGGATTATCTTTGTCTAAACCTTCCGCATTTGATTTCACTTTTAGAAGACATTCTAGAACACAGGGTTCTCAAAGTGCCATACAAAGTACCGCACTTATGTTTAGCACACAAAAAGTACTGAACAAAACCAAGTACCGTACTCAGAAAAGATCGGTACATTTTTCGTTTCGTACTGTACGAAATCACAAGTACGGTAAATAATTTGTAACGCACCGACCGAAAAAAGCACGTACGGTACACCGTCGTACGAACCGACCGATAAAAATAAGTATCGAACTTTTTTGTGTTCAGCACTCGTACGTACTAAACAATTTTAGTTACGTACAATTAAGTACAAACTGGTTTTTAGTTAAAGCACGGTACGGAGTTACCCAAAAAGCGCTCGCAAACGAAAAACTCCATATAAAAAAACGTTGTAAAACCACACGCAAAACGTTTGACGTCAAACGTTTTACGGTGTGTACGCAAAGATACGAAATGTTGATCCACACGAACATCGAACTCGAACGTCGAACTCTGAATTTGTGGATTGTATTACCAACTGTTCGAGCCTTTTGGGGCGCCCAAAGTAATTAAATTTATTTATTTTGACGCTCAGAAGCAAAAAAAATGCCAGAAAAGAAGGGTCAAATTGCGCTGATTAATACCGTAGAGGCAAAGATAAGTATTTGGAACCTCACCAATAAATATAATTTTGCTGCAGTTGACATGGAGAGCCTCCAGCAGCAGTCGCAAAGATCTGCCACAATCATTTCCAGGATAAAAGCAACAACAGTAAAAGTATTTTTAATTTTTATTATAAAAATTTATTAAATTTTTGATTGGTCTTGCACGACACCAGATTCGTATTGCGGCTGGAGAGGATGTTTCGTTTTGGCGTCAATTCAAAGAAAAAAAAGTTGGCGCTCATAGAATTTGTCCCAGATAGGGGAATGCGTCGAAAGAGGTCCGAACTCGCCCAAGTCCTTATACTCGACCAAGTAGCGGTCTTTTATTTAGCTGACGACTCTATATATATGACGTCATGTCCGAAAGTTTGTTTTGCACTGTATCTGAGAACTCGTTTGGGTTCGAAAGCCGTCATGAATCACTGTTCGCGACAGGGTCTCTTTAAGCTAGAACTGATTGGAAGGGGACTGACTATATAAAAACTTCTCATGCAGAGCATGGTCGCTTCGGATTGTTCGAGCCTTTTTGGGAGCGCCCAAAGTAATTAAATTTATTTATTTTGACGCTCAGAAGCAAAAAAATGTCAGAAAAGAAGGGTCAAATTGCGCTGATTAATACCGTAGAGGCAAAGATAAGTATTTGGAACCTCACCAATAAATATAATTTTGCTGCAGTTGACATGGAGAGCCTCCAGCAGCAGTCGACAAAGATCTGCAACAATCATGTACGGGATAAAAGCAACAACAGTAAAAGTATTTTTTTAATTTTTATATGAAAATTTATTAAATTTTTGATTGGTCTTGCACGACACCAGATTCGTATTGCGGCTGGAGAGGATGTTTCGTTTTGGCGTCAACTTAAAGAGGCAAAAAAAAAATGTTGGCGCTCAAGGTCCATTTCCAGAACAAATAAATGCGCACGAAAATAAATTTTTATGTTGAACTCCATATAAAAAAAACAGCTTCGAACAGCTGATCGGCCATTTATTTAGTCTCATTTATTTTGCTGATTTCCAGAAGAGAAACTAAATAATCACAGCGTTGCCATATCGTCAGCTTGTGTGGATTGCAAGCACAGCCGATTTGCTAAAATAAATTGAAAATAAATAACTTGCAGCACATTTTTCCGGACGACATCGAACAAATTAAAAGCAAATGCGGGGCGCACCAAAATAGTCTAACAAATAATAAATATATATGCACATACAATAGCAGTCTATTTATTAGTTTTTGACATTTTTAAATTTTAAGTGTCTCAAGACTTTCTCTACCGAGGATCAAGAAGTTGCCCACACTTGTGGTAGTACATCGTGTGACTTTGAAAGCTGTAAGCTTATTTTAAAATTGTTTAAACTGTAATTTGATAAACACATTTTGAATTCAAGCGGCTGACAAATCAGTGCTACCTTACAATTTGGCCGCCGTTTTGGGTATTTTTTAGTGCATTTTAAGACATTGTGGGCATACTGTAGCTTACAATCCACTTAACATAAATAAGTAGCAATTTCGTGACATAAATTTTTATTTGTTCTGGAAATGGGCCTTCATATGGAAGATTTGTCTCGAACTGTTGTGGGAACGTTCGTCCCGAAATGGGCATGATGACGTCCCTCGTCATAACGGGCGACAACTATGCCGACCCCAGTCCTTATCGTCTGAACCAAGCCTGGGGCTGGCTGAGTTTTAAATTGAGTCTCGACGTATAGTTCTATATCATTCAGAATTGTCATGTCCGAAAGTTTGCTTTTCAAATGGCTATCTGGGAGACTCCACTCTCCTGGGGGCGCTAGTCGGGAGCCACCAGCCAGGCTCATTGATTCGTATGCAATTTTCACGTATGTATCTATTTAACATGCCATTCTGTGTGAAGTACATTAGATCTTACAAACTGTCTTCGCATTATCAGAATTCTCATAGCCCTGGTCAATCTTCCCATATTTCCCCCTAGCCGCAAATAAGGCAACTGAGACATTGATGGTTGCTTCTGGCATCCTCATCTCTCTTCCAATACGATTTGTGCGTAAGAGGTGCCCCCTGGCTACTCCCTCAACTATCCGTATTTCATAATCTGCATTTTTTATTGATGTTTTTAAATTTTCATCAATTCTCATAAACAATTCGCATCTGAAAATCGTGTTAGATTCACTGAAAAATCCAAAGTTTGGCATTTTCTTCGTTTTTTGGCATTTGTTGGCTATCTCAGCACACTAATTTGTTTTTAGGTTCCACACGCGTAATAAATGTCTTTTTTGTGCGTCCAAACAGTTTGAAGTACTCCGTACCGTGCTTAAGTACACGTAGGGTAAAACGAATTGAGTTACAGACTTTGTGATAGGTGCACTGACTGAAGACTTATTAAATCGCGAAAAAAATCCAAAGAGGATAAAAATAGTAATTATGAAAAACGTAATTGCCAAACAAATAAAAAATGTCAGGATCAATGCATAGGCGCAATTCGTAGCTAAGGGGTCTCCATGGTAACAAAACCGCGAAATGCTTTAGAAATTGATTTTCAATGCCACAAATGATCACTCATAGCTGCATTGTCCTGTCTATGACAATACTGAACCACGAACCATATTTGACCATTATCCGCCATTTTCGCTTGTAAATTTGTATAAAAGCCAGCCAGATGTAATGCATAAGCGTTATTCAAAAATAGTTCCAATTGTATTGAGTGTTTATTAAATAAACTTTTTTTATTCAATGTTTATGTCTTTGAGCAATTTAGAATAAGGTTTTACAATTAATATGTTCTCTAGTGCATTAGCACTAAGTCTATTACGCAATTTTGTGCAAATATTAGGTAGGGCACTGAATGCGCGTTCCACTGAGACCTGCGTGGCCGGCACAGCCAAAGCTACTTCAGCTATCTTCGACAGCTGTGGCTCTTTATATTGTAGATATTTCCAATATTTTAAAATGTCTTCTTCGAAGCCCAAGCCCAAGACTTCCATTAAGTAAAGATGATTGGCTAATAATACTATATTTGCTTGCTGCAGCCGCTGAGGTGCAAGGCTTGTCATCATCCACAATGTCTTCTTTTTTGAGATCCAGTTATTAATGGAGCACAATTTGATCTGGAAAATATATATACAAAAAGAAAACGAAAGCCTTAACTTAATAACACTTTAGGATAATAACAAAAGAATTTCTTGGCAATGCAACTTCTTTTTGATTCTCCGTTAAAAGTACCGAACCTCTATTTAATTAATTAAACCGAGGATCCAAATATAAAGCAGCCATGAAGGCATCATTTTCTACCAATATCTTCTTTCGCTTACCCATGGCCGAGTGAAGCATTTTTGCCAAATTATTACTACAGCTTATATGTTCAAGCCATTTTTCGCAATAAAGCCATTCTCTGTAAAAACCGCCCATTATCATTTGCTTTGTTTGCAACAATGTTGTGCACTCAGCTAGTGGTTCAAAAGCGGCGCAGAATGAGTCAACAAACATCCAGTCTACAGAATTGGGGAGTATATTTTGAGCGTTAGTCTGGGTTGCCTTGAGAGATTTCAGCATGTTATATGTTGAGCTCCAACGGGTGGTATTGTCCAGAACTGGAAGGGTAGTGTTGTGACGCCGGAATTCAGTGCGAAGCTTTTTAACGTACTTGCGACAGATCTCAATTGAAGCATCCAGTTTTTTAATTACGTCCCAGGACGCTAGCTGGAGTGTGAGCAGCACAATGTACAACACTCAAAACGACCCGAATTTGATCATTCACCTCATACTCCTGAAGGAGGTGCGAAGCCTTTATGACATTTGCGCCATTGTCGGTTGTCATAGAATATAGTTGGTCAATTGACATATTGAATTTGTCCAAACAAGCCATTATTTCGGACTGCAAGTGCTGTGCCGTGTGCCTTCCTGAAGATTGTGTGAACTTCAATTGTGAAATCCTTTATGTATTGTATGTTGATGCCCATAATACTTCGGTCATTTCGCGACGCAATATCCTGCTTAGTGACTTGCCACAACTTTTACAAATTATGAAGGTCCATAACTAAAATCATTTTGCACTTATCTGTGCCGGCCACGCAGGTCTCAGTGGAACGCGCATTCAGTGCCCTACCTAATTATACCCGTTACTCGTAGAGTAAAAAGGGTATGCTAAATTGTTGCAAATGTATGTAACAGGCAGAAGGAATCATTTTCGAAACTACTAACACTTAGTGGAAAAGCATTAAGGTACAAGTTTTGAGTTGCTGCAGGCACGTTCAAATTTACAAATTTTGTTTGGAGACAGTGCGACCAGATTGTAAGGTGTATGCATGTAAAATGGTCACATTGCCTTGTGCATTGTTTTTGGTCTACTTTTAAATTTCAATTTCACTTTCGTTCTGGCAGCCTAATGAGGGCAGTGTGTTGGACCAGCAGCTCCTGAAAAAAAAAATTAATTGATCATCGTATCGTTATCGTTGATCGAAGCGGTTGTGAAAAAACCAAGTTCCTCAGTTAATACTTTTTAATCATTGCCAAAAGCAACCAAAAACAAATCAACATTTAATAAAACTTTACCTGCCATAGGCTGACCTCTTCTTAAACCATTTGCGGCTGCGTCGCACAGCAAGTACAAATACATAATTTGCCGCGTACCACTGAATTCACACAGCCATACACATATTCAACACAATCAAAGTTCATCTTACCATCAAACAAAAAACTCTCCACTTAATATATTACACAACACAAATTTGAAAACGTAATGGTTCAACCAACCAAGCGCGTACTCCAAAAAACCTTGACCTTAAAGGCCTGTATCCAGCACTGCGGAAAATTCCTGTCAGGAATTTGCTATTTATTTCTTGTGTGTGTGGAACACAACTAAATCAGTGTGACCATGCACCTAACAGGTGGAAGGTCACTCTGATCAATCAGCTGTTAAGCACTGTTAACTATTTGAATTTAAATAAATTTAAGAAAATACAAATAATATTTTCTGGAGGAAGCATGCTGCTCGGAGTATGTGCCAAACACTTTACACTTGGGGATGATAAACCGATGGCATGACATTTTGCAGTGTGGCACAAAACATCACTGCAGCATGTTGTTAACTGCATTACTTTATAATGCAATCTTCTCCAAAATAGTATGACCTCTTGGTTGTATGCCAATCAAATGAAGTCTCTCATCGTAGGATGTCTAAATTCATTAGCATTTATATTAGGGATTTTGTGGCCGGTTTTGGTCGATGGGCGAATCGTTGGAACATAGCCAAAACCATACGAAAATTACTTAAGTGCGACTCCTAGGATCAAGATTCCCATATATAGATACCGCGGTACCTTGGCATGTCTCTGGACCGCCGGTCGGGAAAGTCCATGTGACTCGGGCACTAGCTACTGCATTGGAGCTCCATTGGCTTCTTAGTTCTAGTAGCGGTTTATCTGGGCGATCCCGTTATGGGGTACGACATGATCCACTGCCCTCAAAAAACTAGAGTCTTCTATGTGGTGCATACAACTACATACATATATACCGCGGAGTAGACGCTTTGCCATTATGCGCCCAAACCAATATGCACACCAGCAGGAATCATGGCCAATTGGTGCATTACTCCAATAGATTTGCCTATGATCTGGCGACACACAGATGAAGAAGGCGTCTTAAACAACGACATCTCTCCGACCTTTGTGTCTATGGACAGCGTCCCTCTGGCGGCCTCATCAATTTGGCATAAGTGTGCCTTTGGTACCATCCCCTACCAATCTTTGCACGCTGATGGTTCCCCCCAAAAAATGAACAAGAGAGTAAGGGGGAATAGCTCTACTGGTCCGGGGAGGATTAGGGGGTTAAAGGGAAAGGAGGGGAAGGGAAGGTGAGAAAGATGACCAATGGTATAAAGGATCAAATAAAAAAATAAGAAGGGGCAAGAATGGATGGACGAAGAGGAAAGAAAAAGCAAAAGACAAAAAGGGAAAGGAGGCGCCAGACAAAAAAAAAAAAAAAGGGCCAAAAAAGAGAAAGGGAACGAGAGGACAAGACGGAAGGAAAGAGGTCAAAAAAAAAAAAAAAGGGAGAGAGTCGAGAGGTTCCCAACTGCCAATAAAGAAGGGGGGGGGAAAGAGGAGGAGAAGAGAGGGGGAGGGGGGACCAGCAGCAAGAAAAAAGAGAGTGTGGTAGGACAACGGAGGAGAAGAAGCCAGAAAAAAAGGTAGACGAAGGTGGAGAAAGGAAAAAGGAAAGGGGCGGGGAAGGGATGGCGGGAGAAAGAGGGAGACGAGGAAGAAAAAAGAAAGAGAGCAAAAAAAAAGGGTAAAGAGAGAAAAAAAATCAAAAAGGAAAAAAGCAACAGAAAAAAAAAAAAAAGAGAGGCAAGGGGGAGCAATAAAAAAAAGAGAAGAGGGGCGGAAAAAGGGAAGGAGGAAAAACAGATCATAATAAAAATATAAAAGCTTACGACAGAGTTTGGGGCTAAAAATTTGCGATAATTAGAGTTTGGAGAGGCAAAAAAAAAAGAAGAGAAGATTAGAAAGAAAAAAAAAAAAACGGTCGAGAGAAGGGAGAGGAAGACAGACGTAGGGATAGAAGGAAATATCGAGGTCAGACAGAAGAAATTTAAATTGAAAGATAAAGATAAAAAAAGAGTGGTGAGAGAAAAGAGATACAAAAAGAGAGAGAAGAAGAAAAAAAAAATATGAGAAACAAGAGAGGTCGCACATCACAGCCAAAATGACAGAGGACATTAATTAGCCAAAATTGGAAAAAAAAAAATAAAAAATAAAAATTTTAAAAAGAAAAAGAGAAGAGGGGGCATAGGAAGGTGCAAAAATAGAGAGATAAAAAAAAGAGCGAGGAAGAAAGGGAAAACCGCAAACGGAAAATCAGGGAAACAACGTAAGAGAATTAAGCTTTAAAAAAATTAAGAAAAAAAAGAAAAAAAAAAAGGAGGAAAAAAAGGAAAGAGAGTAACGAACAAAGGGAAAAAGAAAAAACGCTACGGAATTGAAAGGATGAGGAGGTCGAGTTTATATAAGGAGGTAAAAAAGAAAGCGGTTTGGACAAATAATTTGGGGGTGTTAGAGAAAGAGAGAAAGTAAAAGGGGAGAATTTTTGTTTATCTCTTCGTTGCTCCAGTATCCGAATATGAACGTCATCCACAATCTATCGATAGTGGCATATCGGTAGCGTGTGTGGATGGAGAGAACAGCTGATAACAGGAATATATGCAAAATTATTTTGATGTGATGAGCGAAAATTGGGGGAATGCTTTATATTTTTTGTTCGAGTGTCAGGCTGGGGAACACAGGGTGCAAAGATGGTAGGTGGTTTTAAAGGATACAAAGAGAGGAGAGGAGTAAGAAAAAGGGGAGAGATTGTAGATGTCTTAAACTGTGTTCCAGATTAAGAAAAAAAGTGGTGTATGGTCAGAAATGTGTGCAAAAGACGAAAGGGAAGCTCAGGTAGTAGTGTAGAAAAGGAAAAGAGAAGCGAGGAGTGGAAGTGTCAGAACGAAAAGAGCGAGGAGAGGGAGGGCAACCAACGCGAGAGACGACAGGACGCGGGTCAGAGAAAGAGCAAATCGACGAAGCAGGGTAAAACCTTAAAAAGAGTTTTTAAGCAACTGTATCACGAGAAAAGACTCTGATTGTAAACAAAGTTCAAAATAGGAGTTGCCACGAAAGCAAAGTTATACGGTTTCACAAGAAAAATAGAAAAATATATTTTAACAAACAAAATAACGGAAGAGAAGTGACTCCAACTCGGTGCGGGGTAACGTTTTATTTTTGCTCCATACACAAGAAATAAACTAAATTCCTGGAATTTCCCGTGCTGATAAGTTAAATAATTTGGCAATATTCGCGCTGTGTATCAGTTGTTCTTCCAAAACGCACGATAGTAACTACGATACGGCCACAGTTTTTTTTATATGAAGTTTGACAGGAATTTTTAGTTTCCGCGGTGCTGATACCCGGCTTAAGGCTGGTCGCGGTTCTATTTCGCCGTCTACTTCCTCAACCGCGATGTAGCGCCAAATGCTTGAGGACCGCTTTGGGGAGCAGGCCGAGTTCATCACGGCCAACTTCCGAGAGGCGGAGGAGCGAATGCTGAATGTTCTGCTGCAGCGGATGGATGGAATGGCTGCTGAGATTCGGCATCTTAACGAGAAGGTGAACCACCTGGATAGTGAAGTTCACTGAGAGAAAAATCAAGCATTTTCGTTCTTAAATCAAGAATTTTCAGTTTCAATACTTCAATAAGCCAGAAAATTCTTGATTTAAGTACGAAATTTCATGATTCAAGAGCGTTTTTAAAAATCCCTAAATTCTTGATTTCAAGAACGTTTTGGATATGTTAAGCACGATTCGGGATTTTTAAAGTACTTTTAGAGCTCAAAATAAGCATGATCTGGACTAAATTAAGTACTTTATGCCCTTAGTTTGAGAACGAATCATGCTTGGATGAAGAACTTTGATTCAAAAATAAGAAACAAACGTTCTTAACCAAAGCCTTCAAAATTGTAAAATTAATCCTCTTTGGTCTTAAACTAAAACCGATATGATCTTCAACCAATCCCTTTTTGCACTTAATTCCATCCGGCAACGCTCTTAAATCAGTACGGTTTTATTCTTATATCTTTTTTTTCCACTCGAATAATTTTTCGCAGAATTCAGCTCTAAGTCCCAGAGGTGGAATAGCTTATTTGACATCTTCAGCGGTCATGTACTGCAAACGGTTAAAGGTGAACTCTGCAGCTGTTAAAAATCAATAAGCAATAAATGTAAACGAAATTAACACAATAAATAAGTATTGAAAATATATAAAGTGTGTATTTTACAGAGCGCAAGTGCGCGGCATGCTTGCCCCTGAACATTATGTCAAGAAAGCGTTTTGACAAGTGTGTTTTGTAAAGTATGTATGTGTATCAGAGAAGCTCACGAATAAACTGGCGAGGTACCAGCCTTGAGTTTAATTCAACCAATTGTTGGCACGAAAAACAGCTGTTTTAACGCTTAGCCGACTATGATTATTCTGAGCGAACGAAAATCAAGAATAAACTCAGCAAAGACCAATGCTAAATACCATATTATGTGACCATGTTTTGTTGTTGTCGCGCAAACAAAAAAAAAATATGTTTCTCCTCTCTATGCCTAAATCTGGCCTTTGGCGATCGAACACACAAGTGTCGCGTCAAAAATTCAAGCGCGTGAAGTCGCTGATCGTTGTGAGGTGAGTTTGAGTTTGAGATGAATAAATGATTAAATTTTGGAGAAAGAAAAAGTGATTTCAGTCGTGTATGTAATCATTTTTCAACGGCGTCATTTATCTTTGTATGTGTGTGTAAAGACCCATCAGTTCTCGCCACCAATGAATCACCAATGATTCACCGATGAATTGGCCTACGCCATCGATGAAATAAGGTGGTGAATTTAACATGGGCATGTCCTAGGCGGTCACTGATGAATTCACCTACACACAAAAAAATCTGGTGGGTAAAATTAACTACGCTGACAGTAACTTTTTTCTAAATTTTTTATGCATGTGGTTTTGGTGTTGTTTTGTAACTGTGCCAACAGTAAAATCTACTGAAGAAATTTGTAAGCTTCATGTGTTTATTTAAGACGTGTTTTGTTGTTGCATTTAACAACTGTACTCTTAGTAAAATTAACTACAAATATTTTGTCATATTTTTCTTTGTTTTAATAAGTTACTGCTACTACAGTAACTTTACAATAGAATTACACTGAAAAAAAAAATCATTCCATTCCGGGATTTCCGGGATCAATTCATGCCGAAAGGGTACTAAAAATGGGTTGATCCTGGAAAGGCATATACCATTCCCGACAGGAATAATTTAGGTACGGAAATTTTTTTAAACTTTGATCCCGGATTTAGCCTGGCCGAACTAAAACTGATCCCTCTTTTCGAGCATAACTTAGTCCCGTTTGAGATAACATTCAAGTTCACTAGAGAATGATTTGTTCCCGATATCCGCACTTAACTTTGTTCCATTCGAGATAATATTCTAGTTCGGTAGAGAATAATTTGATCCCGATATCCGAACTCAGTTTTGTTCTATTTGAGATAATATTCTAAAAAAAATGTTTCCATGCATTTCTTAATAAAAAACCTCTTGTTTTCAGCTAATTAATCAAATGCTGTTATCACTGAATGCTATTTATTTCACGAACTAGTTATTTTAAATTATGTAGTTCGAAATGATGCGCATCCTGCGTATCTATGCCCAGATGTAGCGTATCAGCACCGTTGCTTTCGTCAGGCCCTTCTGCAATCTCACACAAAAACGAAGACGGTGGGACAGAAGACCAGCAGATGAAAGTGGGATCGACCACATGCTGTTGTGACAGTAGCTGATAGTCGACTAGCACTTGGGTGCAATTGGGCGACGGGCAGGGTTTTTGTACAATGTTCTCTTGGTGTTACCTATAAATTAAACATCATACATAAGACATCCAGTAACATATGATTCCACCCAAAACTCACCTGCTTGTTGTGGCAGAACTGCAGAACAGCCGAATTGGCCAGATTTTCAGCACTGTTCTCATCCTGCGCCAGGACATGCAGAAGCCAACATTGGGGCGATACCAGGTGCATCTGCGGCACCATACAGCCACTTACTGAAATCAGTGTTGGGAAGATCGAAGCATTGACAATGCTGGCGAAGACTTTGCAAGGCAACAGATGAGCTCAATACAGTGCCAGAGCTTGGATGAGAGTTAGGAATGATTCAACTTTTAAATAATGTCCACTATCAATATAGATGCTTCCACTTACCCATATAGATATAGATCAGTGTCCGGCACCGTTCAATTTTCTGTGTATACAAGTAGCGACGTCCATCCTCTGTAGCAGCGGCGTCGATACACAGACACTATACGAGCGTACACTGCGCTCTTTTGCAATAACGAACATGTGCTAACTGAGAGCGCTCTGCTTCTTGCAAGCCTCACATAAAGAATGATGCCAAGCCAAAAAGCGCTCGATGCTGCATGCAAAATGCAGAACGAACAACGATGAGAGAAGCAAAGAGAGCGAATTTGCTTTTGCTCTCAGGTTGTTCTCTATCTCACTCTCTCAATTTGTGGATACGTACGATTCGTGCCAAATACAATCCTTTTCGGAATGAAATATGCCCATTCGTTCTTAAAAATTTATTCCTTCTGTCGGGATCAAATCACATTTTTTAGGCTTGAAAAATTGCCGGCATATTTTTTTCTGTGTAGAGTGTTTCCTCCGGCTTCATGTGGTAGTTTCCGTTGCTCCAGCCGCTCCCGTTGCTACCTTTAGGTATTCGCAGTATACATATCTTAGGGGTCAAGTTCTGCTCACACAGGTCAATACAATACAATAATAAAGGACACTGATTACACAGGCCAAACAAAAAGGACTACTTGGGAGGTCCAGCCCTATTTGTATTAAGATTCTGATCCAGTTTTGTGAACTGACTCCAAAACTGGTCTCGGTTTTCTCCATCAGCTCTTGTTTTCAAGATATTGCGGAAAAACCATTTTGCAGTTTTTTTGGCTCTTAAAAAATTATGGAGTTTCACCGAGCAACAATATCTGTATTGATGAGCTCTATGCGACAGTATACATACTAAGGTCGCCTAAAAAATCAATGGAACATCATCAGCAAACCCAAAAGCGCCTAAATTGGCCTTTGAAGAGGAAATTTTCATCAAATTATACCAAATTTTTCAAACTTAATCGCCGTGTACCAGCCATTTGGGGTGGTTGAATTTTAATTAAAACCACTTTAGCATGTAGCCCAATGGTTCTTCTAATTTCACAAATTTTGTTGCATTTAAATCTTCTTGATGGACAAAGTTACAGGCGGTTAATCCCGAAAAAATGAATTAAATTTTATGGCAGGATAACTAGATTGATACCAAAAGTGTAGAGGAAAGGATCGCAAATAAGAGTTATGGACTTTAAAAATCAAAAAGCCAAATAAGTGTCCTAGACCCTTTTGGAGGCACCCCATATCCGAAATTTGAGTGAGCAATCCAAAATCAGGATAAACTTTTATTTTCAATTTTTAAATAAAAATCAAAAAATAACTCTTATTTTTATTTAAAAGTTGAAAATAAGAGTTATTTTTCAATTTTTATTTTAAAAATTGAAAATAAAAATTGATTTTGAATATCTTTTGAACCAGTCGGTGGATTTTAGAAGTAGACATATATCTGTGATCTATGTTTCAATACCTTTCCATTGATACATCACATGTCCTTGAAGGATCAAAATTAAGGATACCAAAATTTTTTATTGATTCAGTGCCACTTTATATACATATCGCTCACTTACTTCAAGTCTGTCATAACTCAATCAAGTAAGAAAGTTGTACTGTAACATACTCTCCATAAAATTGCAATTTTTGACTTGATGTAGAAATATTTGCCGTGTTTTGTACTAATTTGTGTAAAATTTTCAAATTGATGTATCTTAAACTTTCCATATGAGATGAGAATATATCGTTATATCATTTGTAAATTCATATTAATGCAAGAGCATCATATCTCAGTTGTCCTGCAGTCGTTATTGCACATACATACTTCGGCTTTCAGTTAAAACATATTTTTCCTGCTGCTGACTGTGAAAATGAGATGTCAAAGCGAATGCACATATAGGCTAATTGAAGTCTAATTAAATTAGTTCGAAATTGACTATCAAACAAGGAAGACTTCCAATAATTCGTCTAAGCATTGTCATTTTATTTGAGTGTAGACTCACCACAGATGGACCCAGTTTCATCTCAAGTATCCTATCCGTCAACAAGTCAGGTTAACACTACTCCACAAAGCATTCTCAACGAATTTCTTAATTCAATTGAGGCGGCCTCTGGGAATGAAAAGACAGTTGGGGAAGATGATCCTGAACTCAATCTTGCAATAACCGAAATAGGCGCATACTCCCCCCAATCCAATTGATATAAGAGAGAATATCATGAAGTATTGGGAGGACAAAAAGTTCATGTATCCTCGGTATCAATTGGCGAAAGTGATCCATTGCGTGCCAGCAACCCAAGTGTCAGTTGAGAGGGCATTTTCTGCTTTAAAATTGGTCATGTCTGACTTGAGGTGCAACTTGTCCTCATATTCTATAAAAAAAAATACTGTTCATAAAACTGAATAAAGAATGCGATAAAGCATGCTGAAAAATTCATTGTCATTGCATTTTTGGTTTTCAGATACTTTTCACAAATGTGCTGGTAAGCACTCCTCGAACGAGAAATAGGACTGGATTTTAAGATGTACTCTATGTATCTATTTCGCAATTTGCAAACATTAAATATACGTGTTTTATATTTCTGTTTCTATTGAATTTACCTTTCCAAGCCGAACCTTTTACAGAATTTTACAGGTAGCCTTAGAGTCATTGCTTAAAAATGGCTTGAGCTATGAACTGAAAACTTGTTGTGTAGGATGGTACTATAAAGCAAGCCGAACCAGCCGGCTTAACTAGTTCAAAAGTGAAAAGTGTTCATCATAGCTCGTCACCGGTTAAAAGGTGAACTTCTTCAAAATTCTTCTTTAAGCGTGCAGTTTTCGTTTGGGTTTTGCTGCTTAATACGACACCGGTTTAGTTCGGTTTATGAGCACGAATTAGCGGTTTGGTTTATTTTGGTTCGGTTTACAGTTTGCATCTGCAGTGTTGTCAAAATTTCTTGCATACATAAACTCTGGGACTGAAACACTGAACAACTTTTAAATTTTGCAGAGCTTGACCAACTTTTCTTACGTGTTTGAGTTATGAGAGACTTAAAGTAAGTGAGCGATATGTATAAAAAGAAGCACTGAATGAATAAAAAATTTTGGTATCCTTAATATTGATCCTTCAAGGACATGTGATGTATCAATGGAAAGGTATTGAAACATAGATCACAGATATATGTCTACTTCTAAAATGCAGCGCCTGGTTTAAAAGATATTTCAAATCAATTTTTATTTTCAATTTTTAAAATAAAAATTGAAAAATAACTCTTATTTTCAATTTTTACTAATAAAAATTAAAAATAAGTGTTATTTCAATTTTTATAATAAAAATAACTGTTAAAAATAATTTTTATTTTAAAAATTATAACTGTTGGTTATTACATACTAACCGTATGTAGTGGCCCGGAAAATAAAGTCCGATTTTCAAAAATTGTTCATAGAAAGACCTTTTAATTGAATTATGTAAACAATTTTCCCAAATTTAGGGAATTTTTTTTGTTTTCAATGATGGCGTCTTTATACTTTCCAGTTACAATATTATCTGTTTCAACACAATTATGGAGAGTTTGATCAAAATCGGATGAATATATCGTATAGCTGCCATATAACAAATTGGCAGGCGGGTGTCATGCTCCAAGGCTATAGAAACTTGAACTTCGGTCAACCCAGGTTGCTTCCCTAATTTTTTAACTATTTATTTTTTTCAGACCAGAAATGTTTCTCGAGAGGTTTTATGCATATATGAATTTTTTGTGGCAAATTGTTTTAATCTAGTACTGATTGAATGTTATTGTACATTTGCATGACAATTAATGTAAGGTCTATGTTAGATTGAGTAGTCTTTTAATATTTCCTATACACTTTTATGTATCAATCTAGTAATCCCCCCAAAAATTTAATACAATTTTTTGGGATTAACCCCCTTTTACCTTTGTCCATCGGCAAGATTTATATGCAAAAATTTGGGAAAATAGAAGGAAACCATATACTACCTAAAGTGGTTTTAATGAAGATTCACCACCCCAAAATGGCTGGTACACGGCGATTAAGTTTGAAAATTTGGTATAATTTGATGAAAATTTATCTTCAAAGGCCAATTTAGGCGCTTTTGGGTTTGCTGACGATGCTCCATTGATTTTTTAGGCGACCTTAGTATGTATACTCGTCGCATAGAGCTCGTAAATACAGATATTGTTGCTCGGTGTAACCTCCATAATTTTTTTAAAGCCAAAAACAGCAAAATGGTTTTTCCGCGATATCTTGAAAACAAGAGCGATGGAGAAAAACCGAGACCAGTTTTGGAATCAGTGGCAAACTAATCAGAATTTGTCATCAATAAGGCTGACCAAATGGCTGTTGGCCTGTGTTATACCCTCCTGCCACACACACAAAATGCATCCACGAAATTTACCATGGCATTCCTATGAACTTTGAATTTCTCCCAGTGGCCTTTTATTAATTCTCTTAACTTTTAATTTGATTGAATTAGCCCGCCAATTTCTAAAATAAACAACGGCTGAATTTTTTGATGTTGTTTGGTCACACTACGTCTGAGCGGCTCAGGAAATTATCAATTTCCGCTCCCAAAAATTTGAGGGGCTGAGAGCGACAAGTCGCTCTCCCACTTAGGCCCAACCCATTGCGATGCCATTTATTCCTCGTTAACCTCTTTTTTATGCTCTTGTTACTGAACCATTGTGTAACAGAATAAGAGTAGTATTGGGATCTCTAGCCCGGATGTCTCTGAGATTGAGTAGCAGAGGTTGACCTCAAGTGTCCTGAGCCTCCTTCACTAAGGGCAATTTTTGCACAAGAGGCGTTGTACCGATTCCTCCTTCTTCGTGTCCGCAACTTCTGCAAAAGTCATGGTAAATCACGCCTAGGCGTGCTGCGTCTGCCAATAAGACAGCGGGGATTCAGAGGGTCCCTACCAGAAGTGATATGTGTTCCAGTTCAGACGTAAAGTGTATAGTACGTTTTTTGGTCGAATGTTAATACGTAAGCCTCGCTACTGCAATAGGAGGAAAGGTTTTCACCGATTCGTGCGAGATGAAGTGTTTCAAGCTTTTGTGTGAAGCTTTTACATATGTCGCTAGGCATCCCCATTACTAAAGACACGATAGTGGTAACTGTTTGTCCGCAGACTCATTTCCTCTATGTTGCGATGACCAGCACCTGGTTATGCATACTGAAATGCCGTGCGATCTCATTCACTAGTTTAAGGGCTGAAAAAGATCTTCTGATCACCACTTGGGTTGCAGGAGCAGAGTGCACTACTTTGGCCAGCTGGTATAATATGGGTAGGAAAACTTTATCCCCTCCCAATATTCCATAATATTTTTGTTGGTATCAATGGCTTAGGGCTGTACTTGTCTATCTCTCTCGATAAGCCGCCATTAAGTTTTCATTTTGGTCATCATCCCCTTCTTCTTCACCTGATTCAACCTCGATGAATTTAGATACTCATTTAGGGAGGGTGGAGGTGTTTGCATCCTCAAGTTCAAGGGCCTATGTGCCTCTTGGGTTTTTTATGGTGTGGATCTGGGATGATGTGGATGCCTGCAATTATCGCTGCTATCAGTAATTATGGATTAATCTAAAATAAATAGTAAACAAATAATTTATTTAGTGAGATATGTGTATTATAAGTGTAGGTATTTAGTTCAATATTTTCTTACGTTTTGCTCCTTCATATTCAAAATTTGTAATTATATAGCTCCTTGAGTTGAGCCCTAGCAACCATCACACTATTGGTTTGCATGTAAAGGGTCGTCTTATTCTTTGGGTCCAAATTATATATTTGCAGAGCACCGCGACTTCTGCAGAAGTTGCGGACACGAAGAATAGAAGTAAATCGCTACAACACCTTTGTGTGCCATTCCCCGCCTTGAGTAGAAGGAGAGTCTCAGTACACTTGGTCAACCTCTGCTACTCATCCACTGTCGGAGACATCCGGGCTAGAGATCCCAGCTCTGCTCAAATTTATTCTGTCCACACAATTGTTCCGTAACGAGGACCCCCCTCAGTACTAAAAAGGGTTAAATAGAATAAATATGGGTTATCGTAATGGGCCCAAAGTGAACAAGTGGTAGAGCGATTCTTTGGTGCCACTGCAGAAGCTTCTCAAAGTTAATTAAATAATTTTTTGTCAGCCCTTTTGGTTGGCCAGAAAGTTGTTTTTGTTGCCAAGTGAAATTTTTGTACTTTTGTATGGGACATTCTGGAAACTAAGCAAATATTGGAAAACTTGGTCATAATATTTTCATCTTTATCAATTGTTGACATCTATTGTCTCCTTGGTGTCAGATCGCCACTGCCACATTATCCACCAATATCGCTCCTAGAGGAAGAGTTTTTTTTTTTTATCAAATTTGGGCTTAAAAGGTCTGGGCCTTGGTTCACTTTCTAAGAATATATAGTTATTTTGTTCCTGTTTTTTAAATGGTCAATAGCATTCTTGAGGATATTTTGGAGCTGAAAATATAAATCACAAATAATCTATTATTTTTTAAGAAATTTTTCGTTTGGATTATATCTATTAAAACTCGAGTGTTTAGTAACACTCTAAAAATAATTCATTGTTAATGGTAATTAGTGCAAAATCATGAGACAAAAATCATTGCAGATATGCATTTTAGATATAGGGACTTGTAAATTGTATAATTTTTGTTTGTAATGACGATTCTGGGTAGATGGATTTCAAGATTTTTAAAAATATGAAATAATCATTATTTACAGTCCTGTTTGTAAGCCAAACTGCCAAACTTTGTCATCTCTAGGAATAACTCTCCTACCATCAAGGGGAAAATGTAATAATGTCAGAAGTTCCGAGCCGTAGCTTTAATATTGAATTTCTTCGTATTAAATTTAATTTAAAAATCAGGACATAAATTTCCTATTTCTGCTTCTCCATATTCAAAATGAGTTTTTGATATTTAAGCCGTCTAGGTCAAAATATTATTATTAAAGCTTTTGGCACGGAGATACGGTAAAAGTGGGGGGGCGAAATCTGGTTGCATATTATTTGGTCTATAGCAAGTGCGAAATAAGGCGCTCATCTTTAGTTGTTTTGCTTACAAATTTAAACTTGGCGGGAAAATTTAAACTAATTAACAGCGAATTGTTATGTTGGCCTTAAGAGCAATAGTTTCTACAATAGCTTAATGTGATTTCTAAGAAACGGTAGAGAAGGCTTTTGAGTAGTGTTCAGGTTAATCCTTACTTGCAGTAAGATCTAAGTGGAGCCAGACGTAAATCGTAAATAATTCGTAAATAAATAAATGGTTTGTAGGTCCATCGTAACCTTTATTTGTAATTTTTCAATAATTTGCTCCTAATAGGCAATTGGTGCTCTATGGACACGACTAGGAAGGCAAAATCGACTGTTTTTGGCCATGGTATCTCGATGTTAAGAATTTATAATGCAAACGGCATAGATTAGAAGATGATATCGACTTGCGGCGACAAAAGAAGTCCCAGTCTGACCATTGAAAAGTTTTGCGGCTCATCCGCGTTGGAAATACGGAATCGCTGTCGTCCACAATTAAATCCTCTTGTGCTGGGCCATGATTCTCATCATCAGCCCTCGGAACAGGAGCTAATGTTTTGAAAGAGAATCAGCACTATTTGTTTATATGCATATATATGCACACATTCCAGCCAGATAAGTTGGTCAAAACGACATGAGTGGAGCTAACTGCCACTTCACATCGCTGCCCCCTTGAGTTGCGATGGATACTACACCACCGCTTTCACTCTTACACACACTTTCACTTAGGACACCGCCAGCGAACGGTGGCGCTGTCCTTTAACGAAGCCCAAGCCGCGTTGCAATGATGCTTTTCATGGATGAGCTAGGGCAATTTTCTGCTCCAATGAAAAGTTGTTCAGCCTTTTTAATGTTTTTGTATAGTTGTCTCACTATTTAAAACTGCGCCAAAACACTTTGGGCGTAATAACAGGTTACCACTGCCATGAGTACGAAAAATATGTTTGCGGGGTATAATATTTCACACTACGAAATCATCTCTCATCGCGTGACTATCGGGTGACTATCGCGTGACACATTGACGTCGGGTGGCAACGCTCTGTTATCACACCGCGCGTGAAACTCCATACCAACTCACGAAACAGCAACCTGCAAAATCCGTGCGAAATCATTTTTTTTATATGCACTTTATCATTTCATGGGCATTTGGTGGGTATCTCCATACCAAGCTTAAGGTAGCACACTCTGAATACATCATGCAAATGTCAATTGAAAAGTTGCACTGCAGAGAAACTTTGCAACTTATTGAAAATGCAATCTGACTTTATTCCTGTAGATGACAAATCCTCCATTTCCATATCTGTTTTGTAGTTAATTTCATTTCTTAATTTTTCTATTGGAACGTCAGAGCAGAAAGCAGTATCATGTTTTGACATTTTACAGAATCTACAAAAGAAATTAGATGAAAAGGACGTTGTGAAGCCTAAAATACTATTTAATCCTAAATTATCACCTAAAATAAGAGCCAAAACGAAGTAAATTACATGTTGCTCTCCATCAACATTTATAATGAGACCATTATCTTCTAGATCTTTAAGAAGATCAACAAATTTAAAAAGGCACTTCGAATTACCAAGAGACTTTATGTCTGCAGACTTCAATAGAGCAGCACAAAAAAATTTGATTGAACTCAATAGGTGAAGACGGAAAAGACAGATACACGCCTAATAGAGGAGCTCGATGGGGTCCTAAGGGATTGTTAATTTCGAAGTCGTCAACATAAATATGATACGGAATTACAATTTTATCACTATATTTATGTGCAAGTATAATTTTCTTCCATAAGAGTCCGTTTATAAAATTGGTTATACTAGTTTTTGTTTGTAAATGTTGAATCCTGTTCAGAAAGGAACTAAAAATGTTTGGCAGCTCAAAAAATTTGCAATTTGAAATTTTAAAGGTAAAATGTCCCCTTTTGACTTTTTTGAATCTAAAGTCATTCTGTTTTTCTGTCTTATTGAAGATACTTCTTCATTAATTGTTATTATATGGGGCTCTTTATAAAGATTCAATATTTTTAGATTTTGTATAAATTTGTATTCATTTTTTTCATTTTTAAATGGGTCCTTGCAAAACAGAAGAAGTTTTTCCAAGATTTTATTAGCATTACTTAAATCTTGGGAAGACTTTAATTGATCAATTATTTTAAGTAGTTCATCGTGAATTGGCGAAGTTATGTGATTTGCAATTTGGCCTTGAATGTGGTACACTTCAATTCGAGGCAATTTTAACCTTGAGCTTACACCAAAAGTAAATAGTGCAGCATTTTCAAACAAGGACTCATTACAATTATTTGAATCATGAATTGAATCAAAACTGTTACCGAAATTATTACTTGGAGAAATCAAGTTATCAATATTATTTCCAACCAAAGTACCATTCACATTGTCAGTCAAAATGTTTAAGTGTAATGAATCATTTTGAACGTGTCTTCTAAAGTTTTTAAAATTAGAAACCAACCGAACGAGTTTAACATTAATTATTTTAATTAATTCGCGGAGCGCCAAAATCAAAACAACCGCACGATCAGTGTGCGTCTCAGTACCTAGCTTAACCAAAAATTCCAGTAATGGCTCAAACATTGTGTCGGAACAATTTGAATAAACAAGAAATTCAGTTAAAGCTTAGTACTCAGACAAACTAAATCGATTTAGCTGGGTGTCAACTCCATATATTCCGACAGGGCTCCTACGCTCGGTCGAACTCAGAGAAACTAAAATTTCCGTTCATGCCCATCGGAAATCTCGTAGTGCCGCTAAATTGACAGACAGCTGATTGATCCAGTGTTGGACAAAAGGTGTTGAATAAGTTTAAGTTTAGTTGTGTATACTGATGCCGATGGAGGCGACAAATAAACGCTATGCGCAATTAATAAAATAAATGTTAATATTAAAACACACAAAATATTACAAGTAGTACATTGAAATGGTTTGACCATTTGACGGCTTAACATCGGGAAGTGTTTGAATCATTTAATGAGGTCAAGGGGAGCACCGCTGTGCAAAATAATGCAAAGAAAAGGAAAATATCCTACGATGCAAATGAGGAGACAATTATATTCGTGATAATTATTCAATCGTGAAAATTTTTACCGGCAGACCATTATTGACCACTATTGGATAGCGAAGGGTTTCGCGAAATTTTAAACCCAATATATAATGGCCTGCAAATGGCTCCAATCACCTCGAGAAATATTATGGATCATGTCCGACTGAAGGAGCGGTTAATTTGCTAATTATTAATTTGACTTTGTTGAAGACTGAGATTGTCATGAAATCGCTTTGGATGATCCAACTGTTTGAATCGCGAAGTGGGCTCTTCATTAAAATTTAAACTTTACAGGTTATCCAAAAGTATGGCATCGAGCTGGATCAATTTTTTAGGTGAAGGCTAATTAATTTGATGAATTATTCAAAAATAAACATATAAATTAACAATTTATAAATATAAAATTATTCAATCATTAATTAAAAGTTTTAAAACTGCAATGATTGTATTTTTTGATTAGCATTACATCTGACAACGACAAAAATATGGTGAAGGCAATTGAGCTGCTTAATGATGATGCCACAGAGGAACGCTTACTCAGTGATGACATGGGCGACGGTTTTATGGAAAAGCAGGATTCCATGGCGTTTCCAAATCTACTACTTGTGCGATGTGCTGCGCATACACTGCAATTGTGCGTATACGATGTGAATAGGCAACGGGAGATTAGCGAAAAAGTTGGTACTTGCCCTCAAATGTGCAAAGTTTTGCAAACGGGAAGACAAAGGTATTTGGCTTTGTCTGTTTTTTATGTAAATGCATATAAATATAACAATCTAATTGATAGGAGACCTTGATAGAGAACAACAAATATATACCAACTCTTAATGTCACCACAAGGTGGAACTCCACTTACATGATGTTTGTAAAATTATTTGAACTAAAAGAGTTCATTGCGATGCAAACTACTGTCGATATTGACACAGACCTGGGACTGGATTGATCTGTATATTGATGCGTTTAAAGATAAGTATGAAGCAACCCTAAAACTAATACAGGAGCAACTTGCTTACTGCGATTTTTACATATAATGGATGGAGCTTAGGCTAAAATGTAAAAAAAGCCCAAACATCTTATCCAAAAAATTATTAGCTCAACTTCAAATACCCGAACGTAAGTTTCTTGAAAGCGAAGCATTGTTGTCGGCTATTTACATGGATCCACGTATTAATTTGATTTTAACCGACAACTAACAAATTTTGGCAAAGCAAAATTAAAAAAAAAATAGCATTCCGTATTTTCAATTTAAATCAAATAAGATACGTAAAAATATAACAGAAAATTTGTGTGTCTCGTCTACTAAATATAAATGTGTAGTTATTGTATATTTGTTTTGCAAATAAAATCGTCGTTGTCAAATACTTATAAATGCACTGTGCAAAAGTGCAAATATTAAAGCCATGATAACGATTATATTTGTACTTTTATAAAGCTTAACGTCACCTTAAACTCTGGAGCAGAAGCCATTTTACTTAGAGAAGATCCTTCCCCATAGAGCACTAGCGATACTTTTGCGGAGAAGTCACTGTTTTCCACATATCTAGTTGATATACAGCCAGTGCCTCAAGTTCAAGAAGAGGAAGTATCAAACGAATTATCTAAATTTTTCATGGATATTGAAAATTTCAAAATGGTTTTTGGCCGTTTACCATTAAATAGGTTTATTACAAAAATATATCAAGAAATGAAGTTTAATTTACTCCAGTTGACTGAACTCGCACAGGTGGTGTTGGCCACAGCGGCAACTTAGGTGTCGGTAGAAAGGTCGTTCTCACCCCATAATTTTATTTTTAATGAGAAGCGCACCTCTTTAAGCTCCGAAAATATAAGTTTCGTATTAATTATTAAATTAAATTCAATATGTAAACAATAAATGTAAACACAAAAAGATAAATGAATTAGTTTTTGTGTTTTTTTACTCCATGATATAAAAAAAAAAAATATATGGAGATGAAATTTATTAGTTTATCAGGCCTGTTCCGGTTTTCACTTTCGACAAAAATTGTCGAATTCGAATTGGTTAAATGTGCTGTTGTATCAAATTGATGGGGTTAATCAGATCGGACAATTTGCTTGATTTGCTCAGTTGCTTAAGGTAAGGTCCCACAGGCATATAATTTGGCAGGGTAAATATTTTCCAATCTTTGCCATTTTGTGCCTAAGTGGAATTTGAACAATTAGTTTGCAAGCAAAGAAATTGTCCAATTTTGTTGAGTCTTTGCCAGTTTGTTTGCACGCAAATTGTAAGAGCAAACACGGCAAATATTAAAGCAATTTCTTGGCGAGATGCACAAAACAACTGCATAGCTCAAACCATTATTGAAAAGACAAACAAGCAGACAAAGCTCTCTGCAATCGAGATCCACTACATACCAGGACATATGAATATACAACAAAATGTTCTAGTAGACGAAAAGGCCAAAAAAACTCCTACAGAAGGTCACTTCAAAAATCTACAGAACCATAAGGGACGACTGGGATAAGGAGTACGCCGACTTCATTGCTAGTAAGCCAAGAGGATTCTGCGAGTTGTTTCCATCTACGCTAAACAAACTATGGGTCAACACAAAAAAACCCAATAAGAATCGAAACACATTTAAGAGTTTTACGCAGCAACCTTCGCTTTCGCTGCGTGAAAGCCATGATCTAACCCACACACTGCGGCGAGCTTGTTTCTTCTTCGCTTCGTCTTGCTCAAGTATCCATAAATATGCAGCTCCGCAGCATAAAATCATTTTTGTGACTGTTTATGCCTATGCCTTTTTCTGTTCTGTTATTTCAAAAAATGTATTGTTTGCTCAAACAAATCAGCCTACTTGATTCATAAATTTAGTAGATTGGGCAAAGTAATGTATTATAAAATTTGCCCCAAACTGTGTGTACACTAACGCAAATTAGTTACGGAGGGGAAACATTGATGTGGTAACTCCAAATTTGTTTTACAAAAACATTTACAGTTTAAGGCAAACTTTGTTTGCACAATGTGTTCGAATTTGGTTTGCCTGTGGAACCTTAGCTTAAGGCTGCCTTCACACTGTTCGACACATGAAGACATGACAATCTAGTAGGCCTTCATGTTGCCCTGTTTTCAATGTAAATTGCTTTTCAATTGACATGTTCGAAACATGAGAATATATCGAATGATATACAGGGTTGTCCATATTCGACGGACCCATCTGGTAACGCCATAACTTTTGACAGAGATGTCAGATCGCTTAATGACATGCCGCGTTTGAAGCGTCAGTCCAAGCAGATTTTTACCATGGAACAATACACGCCACGCGAGCGCTCTGAAATAGTTGAAATTTACATTCAACAGAACAAGTCAATTGTGAAAACTCAACGTGCTTTTAAAAAATTTCACATTTTCACATTTCACATTGAATGGGACCGTAAATAAGCGAAATTGCCGTATTTACGCCACTGAAAATCCTCAGGAGATTCAAGAAGTGCCTCTTCATGACGAAAAAGTCACAGTTTGGTGCGGCGTTAGTGCGAAAACGGTCATTAGGCCGTTTTTCTTCCAAAATGAAAATGGCCATGCTGTTACCATCAACCAGGAGCGTTATCGCGACATGATGACCAATTTTGTGATGCCAATTATTCGTCGAAAGCGTATGAGGCAGTTCTGGTTTCAACAAGACGGCGCTCCACCGCACACAAGTCGCATAACAATCGATTTTCTGAAGAAATTGTTTCCGGGCCGTTTGATGTCGAAAAGTGGTGATTTGGACTGGCCACCGCGTTTGCCCGATTTGACGCCGCCTGACTTCTTCTTGTGGGGATATTTGAAGTCAAAGGTTTACGTTAACAAGCCAAGGACCGTAGAAGAGCTCAAGGACAACATTCGTGAAGAAATAGCCGCTATTCCGGCCGAAATGTTGGCGAAATCGATGGAAAATGCTGCAAAAAGGGCACAATACGCCATCAACGCCAGAGGCGGCCATTTGAGAGATATCATATTCAAAAATTGATGTAAACAAATTGGAACAAATTAAATGATTAAGATTGCCAACCGCCAAATTTTATTTTTTTCTTTGATTTTTAAAAAAAAACATGGTTCCGTCGAATATGGGCAACCCTGTTTTTATAAAAGCTGTTCAATATCTATTCATTACGTTTTTGAGATATTTGCTTATCAGTGAACCAATTTCAAATTTTTCCCATTCAAATTGGCGCAAAAAAAATCATGTTGTCATAAGATTCGTAATTGCTCCAATATGAGAGTTGGGGCCAACATGCACGGTATATTAGCTTTAAGGACGCATATTCCAAGGTGTATCCTGTTAAGCTGATCAATATCTATCCATACGTTTATGAGTAATTCGCTTTTTAATTGACTCACTTTGGGTTGGACTCAGAACTGATACGAGCAGTGCCCTGGTTCCGCCCCGCTAGTGGCCAAAATGCAGTAGGACCATACAAGTCATGGGTGCTACCTTTAATTAATTATTCGGCGACATGCACGGTATCACCAACTATTACTTAGACTATAACTAGTATTCCTGCAAAGTATTATCTAAATCTATCCATACGATTAAGAGATTTTTTATATTTTTACATACTAACTACATTAAAAGGAATATATTTTTCCCTACATTATTATTCAGCCCTGGGTCATTTTCTCGACTATGTGGCAGCCTTGCCATCCTCCGTTATTTCTTATTACCAAAAACGCACACAAAAGAGAAGCACAAAACTCAAAAACAATAAAAAAAAATAATGGATTTTATTAATTCATTGTTGTTTCAGCTAGAGAAGCGGTCTCATGGGATGCTGCCAAAACAAAATCAACAAAAGCAACAGCAACAAAACTTGGAAATGAAGCGAAGGAGCATGCCTATAAAAGGTAAGTACACATGTTTTAAATTTATAATCTTAGCAAACCCACTCCTGGACTTGAGCACGCGCACTCTTTTGGATCTGGAATTTTACCGTCTGGGTCTATTGGTATTGGCTGTCTCCCCCATCTGCAAGTGTCAAACCGAACCGAACCGCTTATTATACCCTTGCAAAGGGTATTATAATTTTGCCCAGAAGTTTTCAACGCATAGAAATATTCATTTGCGACCCTATAAAGTATTTATGTTCATGATCAGGGCGACGAGCTGAGTCAATTGAGCTTGGTCCGTCCGTCTGTCTGTTTCTACACAAACTAGTCTGTTTTAAAGCTTTCGGGCAGTAACTTTGCACAGAGTCTTCTTTTTACTGCATACTGCTAACATGTAGGAACCTACCGGATCGGATGACTATATCTTATAGCTATCTTATTGCTGCGATATCCGTTGTAAAGGGGGTTTTAGTGAGAAAAACATTTTTATACACTTGAAAAGTGTATTATAATTTTGCCCAGAAGTTTGCAACGCATAGAAGGAATCATCTCCGACCACATAAAGTATATATATTCTTGATCAGCATGACGAGCTGAGTCGATTAAGCTTTGTCCGTCCGTCTGTCCGTCCGTCCGTCTGTCTGTTTCTACGCGAACTAGTCCCTCAGTTTTGGAGCTATCGAGCTGAAACTTTGCACAGTGTCTTCTTTTACTGCACGCTGCTAATATGTCGGAACCGACCGGATCGGATTGCTACTTCTTGTAGCTGCCATACAAATGTTCGTTTGAAAAATGGGTTTTAGTAAGAAAAACTGGTTTATTCTCAATATTATCGCTCTCAAACACGGTCATGGGTAATATGTCATGTTTTTAAGTTGATTTGCGAAGTTTGGTCGAAGTCGCTAACCGTTCTGACAAGCTATTTCAAGTGTATCAAAACTTCGGTACAGACGAAGTTAGCTTTGCCTTTCTCGTTTTATTTAATGTTAACAACTCGAAACTCATCGTTTATTAATATTTTATGCTTTCAAACTGAAAATCAAGTTTTGGTGAAAATCGGGTTACTATATCCTTCAGCTGTCATTGGAACCATCGGTCTAAAAATGTGTTTTTACTTAAAAAAATGTTAGCGTTCTTAAACTCTGATGATATGGGCCATTTGCAAGGGTATAATAAGTTCGGCGCACACGAAGTTAGCTTGGCCTTCTCGTTTGGTTCTAAAACAGAAAAACCGGAAAAAGAATGGTTTGGTTCGGTTCACTTGAGGTAGTTATTGAGTTACTGGCGAATAGTGAGCAAAAACTCAGCAATTATAAATAAAGAATACGAAAAAGCAAAAATTGTAAAAAAAATCCAAAAACCCCAAACTGCTTATAACATATAAAATGAAATGGATGAAAAATGGACGACATAGCTTAGTATTTGTCAACGAAAGACAGATATTTTAAAATATTGGAATATTTATCAGGAAAACTTACATGAGCAAATAGCTCGAGTATTTTGAGTAGTTCAAGGCACACAAGTGACAGTAGAACAATAATTTTTTACATTGAAATTTGTTTTAGTAGACTTAGGACTGATGAAAATATACAAGAAGATTTCTTATTTCTTAAGTCATCACTAAATTTACATAATTTTGAATTGATTTAAGTTTATTTCAAATCTATATAATTCCCTTCTGTTTTAAAACCCACATATACATGGATAATGAAATTTATCAATTGGAAAGTCTTCGTGAGATGACACAGTTTCAAAGATTTCGTTATATAATCAAAGCTAATTAATAGATATACAATTTAAAAGTCCCAGACAGCTTCAGGAAAAACATTATATACCCGATTTACAAAAAAGGCGACGTTATGGATCCGGAAATTACAGAGGCATATCCTTTCTGAATGCGATGATGAAGGTATTTACTTCAATCGTGCTAGCGCGACTTACGAGTTGGGTCAAATCGCATGACATATTGGGAGAATACCAATCAGGATTCAGGGAAGGCTACTCGACTGTGGACAGCATTTTCGCACTTAACATCAATTGCAAAGCACTATCTGGAGCAAAAGAAGAAGATGTATATATTCTTTGTTGACTTCAAAGCCGCGTTCGATACGGTAGACAGACGTAGTCTTATCTTGAAATTAAGCAACCTGGGAGTTTCAACAAAGATCATTGATGTCATACAAAGCCTCTATTGCCTTAACAAAACTACCGTATGGGATGGAAAAAGGAGTTGTCTGAATGGTTTGAAACAATTTAGGAGTTAAGCAGGGTGCCTGCTTAGTCCATTACTATTTGCACTATATGTGGACGACAGCAATACGTAAC